>JACDOX010000285.1:439599-461730 GCA_014549065.1 Cardinalis cardinalis
CGATTGCTCCGGGTGACCCCAGCCGGGCTCTGCTGCCCCAGGCTCAGCAGGTCAAGGTGGCACTGTAAGGTGAGGGGTCATTGTCCTGCTGAGGGCACAGAGCCCTGGCACCGGGTTCAGGAGGGGCCATTGCAGGCTGCTGGGAACAGACTCTGCTGTGTAACACAGAAATTAGGAATTGTTCTAGAGGCCCTGACAGGCCAGCCTGTCCCCACTTTCTACAGCCACCCTGAGTGCTGACGCTCAGCCCTTCCTCTCCTGCCTCAGAGACTCCATGCAAGGACAAACCCAACCTCTGGATGTAAATTTTCCACAAAGAGGAGATGAACAGGAATGTTCTAATCCCTGTCTGCTGAATTKATGAACTTGGCCACGTTAACCTTTTGTTTTACGGCCTTTATGGCTGTCCTATAAAACCCAGCCAGAGTCCAACACCTGAGTTGAGCTGCCTGGGAGGGGTGGGCTCCTGAGGATGGAACCTTCATCCCTCTGGACAGATCCMAATGGACACGGGGGTGAGGACAGAGCTCAGTCATGCCCAGAGCCAGTGTCAATGGTGACAAAGTGATGGCACTCACATGTGCTGCTCCTCGTGGTCCCTGAGGGCTCTGCAGGGTTGGGGATGTGCTCTGTGGACCCCACACACACAGTTTAATGTGATTTTAGTGTCTGTTATCAGGGCACCAATTATTGGCCATGAAAAGAGTCACTGGGGACTTGGTGAGATGGTCAAAGAATCCAAATTTATTGTGAAGTGTGACAGTGKTCACAGGGGTCTTAGGATGAGGGAAGAGACGAGGATCTGACTCCATATTTCAGAAAGCTGATTTATTATTTTATTCTTTATATTATATTAAAACTATACTAGAAGAATAGAAGAAAGGATTTCATCAGAAGGCTGGCTAAGAATAGAAAAAGAAGGAATGATAACAAAAGCTTTTGTCTCAGAGAGTCTGAGCCAGCTGGGCTGTCATTGGCCATTAATAAGAAACAATCACATGAGACCAATCCCAGATGCACCTGTTGCATTCCACAGCAGCAGATAATCAATGTTTACATTTTGTTCCTGAGGCCTCTCAGCTTCTCAGGAGGAAAACTCCTAAGGAAAGGATTTTTCATAAAATGTGTGAAGTGAAGTACACTGCTTATAAGTATATAAGCAGTGAAGTACAACTGCTTATAAGTATATAAGCAGTGAAGTACAACTGCTTATATACTTATTCTAGGAAGACTGGTAATGTTTTACTGCAGTGATTGGGTTCATCATCACATAAATAAACTCACACATTTTAAACATCTCCTGCTTGCAGAAGTTGATTCAGTCTTCTTCTCTGTCCCAGTCGGATCCAATCTTCTTGCAAGCTTGATTTAATCCTCAAAGTTCTCTTTGCTCTTGCCAAGGCATTTTGTCTATCAAATCTCTCATGCTAACCAGGTCCAAAGTCCATCATCTGTCTTGTGTATCCCAATATCCATAATGTGCTGTAAGGGTCTAAAGGCTGTGAAGGGCAATTCATAGGGGAAAGGAGAGGAGAGGATTTATAAATCCAGCACTTCAGCCRGACCTGGGGGTGTTTCTGTCCTCACAGGTCTGAAGCTGAAGAGAGGCAGAGGAAGAAATGAAGATATCTGTGTGCTCTGTGGGTGGGGTTTGAGCTGTGGGCTCTCTGACAGGGCTCAGGGGTCTGGGTGTCACTGGGGAGCCCATGAGTGCAGGAACTCATTTACCTGAGCAAGTGCAGCTCCTGGAGCCCCTCACCCTGCCCAGGCTGGCTCCAGGTCTGTGCCCTGTTCACAGCCAGCCCCAGGACAGGGCTGGGACCCAGCACAGCCAGGGCTGCTCCTGCTCCTGGAGCTGCTCCTCTTCCTCTGCAAAGCTCTCCTGCAACCCTGCTCCCAAACCCACAAAACCTCAGCCAGGATAAACCAAATTCCACTGCTCCTCAGCCAGGATAGACCAAATTCCGCTGCTCCTCAGCCAGAACAAACCAAATTCCACTGCTCCTCAGCCAGAACAAACCAAATTCCGCTGCTCCTCAGCCAGAATAGACCAAATTCCACTGCTCCCTGCCAGTTCAGATGTGCCCTCCCGATGCCGGGGGTGTCACAGGGGCTGGGGGGACCTGGAGCAGCCACAGCTTTGTCCCCATCCCCACAGGCAGCTAAGAATTGCCAGGGGACACCTGTATTCGATTGATTCCATCCCCACTGAGGGGAAAATGTGGGTTTGTGTGAGCTGAGGGGCCCAGAGGGCTCTTTAATGGAGCCTTTTGTTCACACCCAGCCAGAGGCAGGCCCTGGTTTTGTCCCCTGCCCTGGGTTTGTCCCTGCCCTGGGTCTGTCCCTGCCCTGGGTTTGTCCCCTGCCCTGGGTCTGTCCCCTGCTTTCCAGGCACCCTTCAGTCCCAGCCCCTGGGCAATCCCTGCAGAATGAAGGGGTCTGGGCAGGCTCCCCCTTGGCAGTGCTGAATCTGCACTCAGGAGCCCCTCAGAGCCTCTCCTGGGCCRTTGCAGGCCTTTCTCCAGCGTGGTGAGCTCTGAGTGCAGCCCCTGTGGCTGGCACYATCCACCAGCAGCTCCGGGCTGAGGTGGCACAAGCAAAAAAAAGAAAATAAATCCTGGCAGATGAGCGCAGTTTCTGAGTGCTTTGCCATCTCCCTGCTGCTGTTTTACACTGATGAGCTCGTTAGGAAAACGAGCTGTCACCTCCCCCTCACCCCAGTGATGGGAAGTGCAAACAGGGCCTGGTTTTATTTCTCTGACAGCTCTGGGACAGGAGGGGACTCAGGGGGGTGGATTTACACAGAAATGAGGAGCAATGGGGTGTGGGTTATCTCCCAGCTTGGGAGCTGTTGGGGAAGATGAAACAGAAAAGCCTTATAAATATGATTGCCTGGCAAAAGATTTTGAGAATATGGAAACTCTAAGCGAGTTTGAAATTAAAGCATCTTTGAGATCCCTCAGTTACTGAACAACTGGAAAACAATGGCATGGCCAGCTGAAGGTGATCCCCTTTGGATCAAACAACASCCTCTGCTTGCAGACAGGCCCAAGGCTCAGAGCAGACCCTGCCAGCTTGGCAGAAGGGGCCCAAAGAGGAGTTTGTAGGGTTTAAAATGTAACCCAGTGTGGTAATGTAATGATTCTTCTAGGCTGTATGTAAATGCTGTAGGATTTGTATCTTGTACTAGATTGGTTAGTGAGAATGAGAATATTCARCACAGAAGAAGATTTATTGTATTGTAACGGGAGCCTTGCCCTCTTACCCCTTTTACTCTCTTATGCTTTTGCTCTCTCACCCTCTCATCCTCTCTGCCCCTCTCTTCTCTCAGCCTGCTCTGAGCTGTGGCTGGCAGCTCCCAGCAGGGCCCTGCACCCAGGCCCTTTGCAATAACCCACAAGTTCCCAGCCCTGGCTGCAGAGATCTCTGCTCTCCATCCATCCCCACCGTCCTACCCCCAGCGCTCCTACAGGGAGCATCCCTTACTGCAGTGATAGAGAACATCCAGGGCCTCTGCAGACCTCCTGGAACGCTCCTGGAATGCTCCTGGAATGCTTATCCAGAGCTGGAACAGCTCCAGAGCATCTCCTGTGCAAGCTCCTGGCTGCTGGGAGGACACAGAGCAGCCCCAAGTGATGGGGAATCCTGCTGGGATCCCTAAAACCTGGGGCTGAGCCCCTGGGATGGTGTCACTTAGCCAGAGCCACTGCTGGCAAAGGGAGAATAAACATTCCGTGGATGTTATTGGATTGTTTAGCTCTGGTTTCTGTGGGGAGAGCTGGATGATGGATGGACAGGCTGGGGACATCATTGTTTGGCTTTTAAATACCACAGAGAGCTGATAATGTTCAGGATGAGCTTTCAGGGCAGGAACACTCACAGAGAGGAGCTCTGGATGAGCCTTTCTCCAGGGAGAGCAGTGCTGCTGGCAGGGGTGGAGATGGACAGGTTTATCCCGTGCCCTGCTGCTGGAATTGCAGAAAAGGTGCTGAGACTGGGGAGGTAAAATGAGTTCCTGCAGTGGTGCCACCCAGCCCTCTGGTTTTAAATGGGTGGAAAGAGCAAAGTTGTTTCATGACCTGCTGCAAATCCAGGGAGTTTTGGAATAAGGCAAAAAGGGGGTTTGTTTCAATTCCCTCGAGCTTTCATGGGAATTTCAGTGCACAAGGTCCCTCCCTCCCTCAGGACAGGGCACAGGGGCTGTAACTGGGGGTGATTTGGTGTCCYGGGCACTGAAATGTTTCTGAAGAAAAGGCTTTGCTGGATCCTGCCAGGTCAGCAGGGACCTGCTGGGCCTTGTGCTGCTCCCCCTCTCTGCCACGGGGGACCTCAGGGCCCTGCACATCCCAGGGAGCTCTGCATGACCCAATTCCCCTGAGGGGTGTCTGCAAGCCTGGACACAGGGGTGTGTTACCTTCCTCCCCTCCCTCCTCCTCCAGCAGGAGGAGCCTCACTTTCCCAAAGGAATTGACTTTCCCTGGAGTCCTTGGGGGAAGTTTTCCATGTCTCTGCCAGGAACCTCCACACTCGGAGCCATTTCTGCTGACCAGCACTCCCAGCCTGAGGTGGGAGTTATCCCCTTTACCTCCTCTCTGAAAGCTCCTGAGCCAGCCTGGCCACCTCTGCTGCCCCAGCTCCCACCCCAGCAGGGCTGCAGTCAGGAATGGGGCTCTGCATTGGAGTCCTTTCACCTGCCCCTGCTCTCCCTCCCTTCTRGCCATGGATATCTGTCCCTGGATGAGCAGAGCTCAGCCCTGGCTGCTGTCTGGGGACCTCAGTGCTGCATAAAACCTCCTGTGTTCAATCCTTGCCCATCCATCACCCCCTAATAGGGCTCCTGTGCCAGCTCCAGGGGTTTCTCCTGGTGTTCCTGGTGGCCTCAGGGCTGGAGCAGCCCCAGGCTCCCCTGGACTGGGACCCTGTTCTTGCTGCCTCTTTTAATTTGGCCTTTTTTACCTGTGGAAATCAACAATCATGAAGGGAGGTTTTAAAAGCTGAAGAGCCCTTCTTTTTAACCAATTATGAAGTGATTAATGTCCTCTCTTGACAATGTCTGGGAGGCAGGAGTGGCTCCCTTTCTCTGCCAGTCTGTCCTTGCCTTTCCCACTCCATTTTCATGCAGTGTTGGTGCCAATCCTCCCAGGAGTACAGACAGAGACTGATCCCAGTTATTTAAAACCTGCTATAAAAAGCTCTTCCATTGGATCCTGAAGGCTCCTGGGCCTGGCCTTGCACTGCAGAGGAGCAGTAAAGCCAAGCTGAGGGGCTGAAGCCCCTCCTGAGGGTGTCAGAGCACTCTGAAAAGCAAAAGGCCACCCTTGCCCAGCTGCAGAGTTGGACAAGCGAGTCCTCAGCGCAGTGGCAGGGATTTGCAGAGACATAAAAATAGCTGGGAAGGAAGAGGAGGGAGCTGCCGGGCCAGAGCAGCTTCCTGAGCATTTCCAGCTCAATGGGGTTTGATTGCTCCACACCTGCCCGCTCCTCCGAGGCTGAGGCAGGAAAAATAATCTCCCCTGATATGCAAATCCAGCAAATCTCAAGGCAGCCGAGGAGAGCGAGAAATAAATCTGCAAATCCGAGGCACCAACTCCAAACCGTTCCTGGAGAGAGATTTGACTGATTTCCCCCTTTTCCCTGGCTCAGGAGTGAGGGAATGAAGGATTCTCATTCCTTTTACACCATCTTGGAAAAATATGAGCAGAGACTTCTGTGCTGTTCTGGGGTAATCAGGGGATTCCCAACAGACATCCTCAAGTTGCARCCCCAAAGTTCCATCTCCARTCTCCTCAAGTTGCARCCCCAAAGTTCCRTCTCCAGTCTCCTCAAGTTGCAACCCCAAAGTTCCRTCTCCAGTCTCCTCAAGTTGCAACCCCAAAGTTCCTGAGCGCTTTGCCAAAGTTCCATTTCCAATCTCCTCAAGTTCCAACCCCAAATGTTTTGGGATGAGTGCTCCCTCTTCCACCAGGAAAGCTCCCCAGATGCAGGGATCTGGGAACAGCTCCCACAGACCCAGAGTTCCCTCAGATTGGGTTCAAATCTCACAAACCTGGACTGCTCTGCTGTGAGTGCCCCTCCCTAGGCCCCTTTTTTTAAGGGATTTAATTTTCATGGATAAGTAGAATAAATAAAACATTGGGAAGGGAGAAACTTTGCAGGAAAATGCAGAACAGTTGGAAAGCAAGAACTGTGTCACAAAAATGAGGCTCCAGTTCCTGAAGGGAATCTGCTCTGGTTTGTGTCCCCTATTTTAGGAAAAACTCTCACCTGTGGGGGAATCAGGTGTCAAAACAATGCTGGGATGAGAAACCCAAAATCCAAAATAATTAATTAATGGTGAATTGGTTGTACAGGACATTAATTGAGATTTAAAACACTCCATTGAGGTGCCTGTGTAATTAACTCCATATAACAGAGGCAATAAACCTGGAGTTACTCCAAGAACCTTGTGGGGGTTGGAGCTTCCCCCCACCCCTGCATGATCCCAGATYAATTAATACCACTGAGATGATCAATCAGCACCCTGGATGATCATCTTAGGGGGTGTTAATTGATCATCTTGATTGATATATTGATAGGATCCCATATTGATTTGAGCTGGAGACCAAGGATTTAAGAGCCCAGGGGTTTCAGGCAGCTCAGGCCTCGCTGCTGGCTTTGGAAAGGCCCAGTTGGTGTGGGCAGAGCTGTTCTGGCTGTCCCAGCCTGGGATGGACACTGAGCAGCCAGGCAGGGGCTGGGCTCTTGGGGAGACAGGGATGGGCTGAGCTCCATGGGGCTCCATGGGGGTCTGGGGAGACAGTGCCCACAGCAAGTCAGGGATGGAGCAGGGAGGCTGGCAAGGGTTAAAACAGGGAGAGGGTGGGGGGGATGAGCAGGGTTTGGAATTGTTTCTGCTCRAAGACCAACCTGGCACCTGGGAGATGTCAGAAAATGGACCTCAGTGGGAGGAAGGAAATCCTGGGTTTGTGTGCTTTGGGTTAGTTTGTGTCTGCTAAAGAGGAGCTTTCTCCCCTAGCTAAGGAAGGGTTGTTAGCAGGTCCATTTCTATGGAAAAACCCATGGAATTCTGGGCAGCCAGAGCCCTTCCAGAAGCACGATCACAGTCCCAGCCCATCGGGTGAGAATTTCACAGTCTGGGCACAGCCCACAGCACCAAACTCCCACCTGCAGCCTCTCCCTGTGGAGGGATCCTTGGAGTCCCAGAACTTCCCACAAGATAAAGGACACATCCCTGGTTTAGGATTCCTTTCCAAAATCCAGTTTCCTTTCCATATTTTTTATGYGTGCAGTGTTTCATCAGTTCTCCAGCAGCACCTGAACACAATTTCAGTTAATTAACCCCATGAAATATTCTGTGTTTTTAGAAAAGAGCCCAGGCATCATCGCTTACCTGAAATCCAAGTGTTGCCTTGGAGTGCAGTGCTGACAGTGGGGATATTTTATATTCTTTATTTCAATACAACTGATTGCTGGAAATACTCATTTCCATTAACAAATGTTKGAATTGTGTATTTAAGGAACACTCCATGTTCTCCATCCACACTGTGATTCTGGAGGATGGAATCATAAAAATGGAAATATTTTAGCTTTTTTCTCCTTCAAACTAGGAGCACCTTGAAGAGTCTTAGAACTATTTTGGGCTGGGAAACCCATTTTTCTGATCAGCAATAAGTGCATCTGACTCTGCTGAAAGCAGTGGTCCTTAGCAGAGAGACAGGAGGGTTTATGTTCATTAACCAGACTTCAAACCCTCGTCTCTCTGGCAGATAAATGATGTGGATATTTTTAATCCACTGCCTTGACTTAGCATTTTCTTCTTTCTCAGCCTCTCCAAAAGATAACATCCAGATGAGCAGCTGATAATTAGTCCCGAAGGGCCACACGTACAATTTGATTTCAAAGGGGGACTTTCATGTTAGATATTGATTAAAAAAAATAAAAGTGGCCTTTTCATCAAAAAGCAGCCTCAGAGTGCTCTGTGTGCCAGGAGCTTCMCTTCCTCAGCCCTGCCCACGTGGGGCCACCTGACAAACAGAAAAACCTCAGGTTTATTTATTAAAACTCATTTATTGTCTCCAGACAGGCTGAGAAACAKAATTGATTTGTTTGAAGGCCAGGCCTGGGTGTGATAATCAAACTGTGCTTGCTCCCAGCCTGGTGCTCTCTGTGATGAAAGAGCTGAAGATTCCCAAATTCTGGAGATCAAAGGAGCAGCAGTGGGAGCAGGAGATGCAGGGAACTGAGCGTGGGAAGGGGTGAAGCCTCTCCACGGCAGAGCCAGCAGGGCCAGAGCAGCTCCTGGAACCCGGGGTGATCATCTCAGGGGTGTTAATTGATCATCCCAGTGGTATTAATTGATCATCTCAGGGGTGTTAATTGATCTGGGATCATGCAGGGGTGGGGGAAAGCTCCAAACCCCCCCACCAGGTTCTTGGAGTAACTCCAGGTTTATTGCCTCTGTTATTCGGAGTTAATCACACAGGCACCTCAATGGATGTGTTTTAAATCTCAATTAATGTCCTGTACAATCAATTCACCGTTAATTAATCCAAGGGGCTGATTCAGTGGGAAGAGAACTCACTGTGCACAAAGTGCTCCTGCTCCTGCCTGGGCTGCAGGAAATCCCAGGCTCTGCCAGGACTGAACCCCAGCCCTGGGGTCTGCCAGCCCTGGGGTTTGCCAGTGAGAGGAATGTCAGATTTGTCTTTCCAAACCAGCTGTGGGTSYGCTGGGAGATAAAACCAGCACTGAGAGATAAAAGAAACAATGGAGAGGATTCCACTCATTGATTAATGGAAAAAGATATTTGCTTTTACAAATCAACTTCAGGTTTGCTGATGAAAGAAACTGGACATTGAAAGATGAAAGAAACAATGGGGAAGAAAAACCCCGAAATTCCAGAAGAATTAAAAATTAAAAGGGAGGGTTGTGCATTAGAGGGGAATCTTTGGGATCAGGTGTTCTGGGAAGTCTGAACCTCTCAAGTATCTCAGGCAATGGGGAAAGAGAGAAGGGAAATGCAGCTGGGAAATTGGGATAAAAAGGAGGCTGCACCCTCCAAAAACTGGAGAGACCCCAGGGGAATGCCCCATGGCCTCTGCCTTTATTGGAATAAAGTAAAAGCACTCCTCTGTCTCCTTTTGGGACAMAAACCTCTGGTGTTTGTGGATTAATTTTCCTAACACCAGCCCTGAGGTTTGCCAACTTTGGGGTTTGCCAGATTTCCTGGTTATCTAGGGGGTTCAGGAGGCCAGAAACCAGAACAGACCTGAACTGCAGGGTCAGACACTTCCAGGGCCTGTGCTTCCCTCTGCTTGGAATATCTGAGGTGAAAAGGCAGGAAGGAGCTCAAACCCAAAGAAAGCTGCTTTCAAAAGCAAGGGGACAACAGTGACATTTCAGATATTTATTACATATTAAATTCTGCATTTCATTCTAATTAAATTTCATATTTAATTCCAATCAGGAACAGCATTGCCTGGCTAAGCAAGGAGTGGGTTGTTTTTTTCTCTCAGCCAGATTTAGGATTTTTGTGCTGGATTTTTATGTTGAAATCCTTGGGGTTTGGAATTAGACCCATTTTTTGCTGGATTTTTTAATCCTCTTCCTGGAAGTGTTGAGCCAGGCTGGTCCTGGAGCAGCCTGGGCTCTGCCTGGGTGCTCTTCTCTCTCTTTTAGGAAGATGAAAAGAGAAAATTCTCCTGGAATCATTTCCCTGCAGGAGCTGAAGCTTCCAGACCCCAGCCAGGGAGCCCTTCCCCCRTGGAGCTGGAGGGAAGGAAAACATTTAATTCCAAGGAATTTGGGGACCCAATCTCTCCTCACCTGCTGGAACCTCCAGCAGAACCCCAAAAGGCTTTGAAAGAATCCAGAATTCACCCATCAAGGAKTCCCTCTTCCCCTCAGAGCACAGAAAAGGAAATTTTATCAGGCACCATCGTGGAAGGGAAATTAAAGACTGAGTCAAAGAGACAATGACTGAAGAATTAATTCTTTTCTGTCCTGTGAATTCAGAGCAAAAACTGACAGATTTATGTTCCTTCAAGGGAAACCTCATAAATAAAAGCAAGAGCAGGGAGAGAGAAAGAGGGGAAGGAGGAGGGAGAGAAGGAGAAAGGGAAAACTGCTCGGAGCTATTACATGACCGCAGGCAAGAACTCTTCATTAGCACCTTCATTTCCAGGCAGGTGCATTTAAGGAGTTTTGCCACCCTCTTAAAAGTTCATTTTCTCCTTGTGCAGCACTTTCTGAGGGCATAAATCTTTCATATTCTCATTTCCACTGGCCCCACACGGCTGCAGTTGGGCTCAGAGTTGAAGTTGTCTCCCTCAGACACTTCTTGTTCTGCAAGGAAAGAAGTTTCCAGCAAATCCATCATGAAATCTTTTCCAATTGGTGCCCTRGATGGGGGTGGTATTGTTTTTTAACTCAGAGAATTTATTTCTCACTCTGAGGAAAGCATCTGGAGCTTTCATTTGGAACCTGGAGTTTTTTGGGATCCAATTGAGGAGCTGCTGTCACTGGGAGCTGAATCAARGCACTGGCACTGCTGCAAAGCAATAACTTTCTACTCAAACCAGTGAAAAATGTGATTTTTCTCTGTTAAAAAAAATAAAACTAGATTTCCTCTGAAAAGAAATTTTATTTTCAAGTACAAAAACCCCAAAAAACAACAATTCTGAGTGACTTTGGGGTYTTTCCTTAAATGATAAAACTTGAAAGATTCAGATGAAAGAATAAATTCTTTTGTTATTAAAAAAAAAATTGTTGAAGGCTAGGTTGGGCAGGGCTTGGGGCAGATTGGGACAGTGGAATTTCATGSCCATGGGATTTAAGGTCCCTTCCAACCCAACCCATTCCATGGTTCCCTCAGCRCCACAGGGCAGCCAGGGCTGGGGCTGGGGTGCTCAGATCCTTCCTGCACAGAGGGAGGAGGAGCCTGTGGATCCCTGACCCCTGCCCTGGCACATCCAGGGGGAGCAGAGASGGGTTTTCCCACCACTCCAACCCCTTGGCTCCATCTCCTCCCTGCTCTCCTGCTCCTTCTCCTACATGGATGGATTTTTGCATCACTTCTTTGAGCAGCTTTTCTTGACACCTCACTGAATGAGAAATGAAAGATTAAAAAATAAATATTTTCTTCTATTTCACTAAAGGGAAAGGCAAAACAAAACAAAAAATAAAAAGAAATTAAAACAGCCCACAAGCTCTGAGAGATGAACGCAGCCCAGGTCAATAACTGAGAGAGTTTCAGAGACCACAGCTGGYAAGTGCTGCTTGGCCTGATTAATTTTATATATTTTTAAACTGTTTGTTATGTTGTAAAGCTCCAGAGCCCCTGGGACTGCAACATTCCTGCTCCTGGTGCATTCCTGCTCCTTGTGCATTCCTGCTCTGTAGCCATGATATTTTCTGAAAAATCCTTTCCTTAGGATTTTTCCTCCTGAGAAGCTGAGAGGCCTCAGGAACAAAATGTAAACAATGGTTATCTGCTGCTGTGGAATGCAACAGGTGCATCTGGGATTGGTCTCGTGGTGGTTGTTTCTAATTAATGGCCAATCACAGTGAGCTGGCTCGGACAGAGAGTCCGAGCCACAAGCCTTTGTTATCATTATTTCTTTTTCTGTTCTTAGCTAGTCTTCTGATGAAATCCTTTCTTCTATTCTTTTAGTATAGTTTTAATATAATATATATCATAAAATAATAAATAAGCCTTCTGAAATATGGAGTCAGATCCTCATCTCTTCCCTCATCCTCGGATCCCTGTGAACACGGTCACAGTGCTCCTGGTGCATTCCTGCTCCTGGTGCTCCACTCTGGCAATTCTGGGAGCCCCAGTGGCTGCTGCTAAAATCCAGCTCTCACTGACAGCTCAGGGGGTTTTTAACAATTTCCTCCACAGCAGGTCCTGCCTTTCTTCTCCTGCTGCTTCTGAAACTGCCTCAGACCCAGGGYGGATGGAAAACCCCCTTGGAATGTGGCCTAGAATGGGCTGAGCTGGTGCATCTGAGACAAAAGAGGGGATTTTGTGGCAGTCAGAGATTTGAGGGACAGCAACAGCAGCTCAGGGTTTGTCCTCAGTGTGGGAGGATCCTGGCAGRGAGAGCCAAACAGCCAGACTGGGACAGTGGAGGTGGGAAAGCCTTGGGATGAATCCAGCAGCACACTGGGACCTGCCCTGAGCCTGAGGGAACTGAGCCTCCTCTCCAGACTGGGGAGTGAAACGCTTGGATTTCATTTCTCTCCCCATCTCTTTGCTCCTGGTCTTCATTCAGATTGGATAGCAAGGAAAATTTCTTCATGGAAGGAGCTGTCCAGCTCTGGAAAAGGCTGCCCAGGGCAGTGGGGGAGTCCCCATTGTGGTGGTGTTTGAGGGTCCCCAGGATGAGGGAAGAGATGAGAATCTTGACTCCATGTTTCAGAAGGATAATATATCATATCATATMATATCATATCATATCATATCATATCGATATATTAAAACTATGCTAAAGAAAGAGAAAGGAGACAGAAGCCTAGGCAAGAATGATAATAAAAACCCATGACAGACTCAGAGAGTCTGACACAGCTGGCTGTGATTGGCCATTAATTAAAAACAATTAACATACTGGATAAACAGTTCTCCAAATCACATTCCAAAGTAGCAAAACATGGAGGAGCTGAAGCTTCCCAGCTTCTCAGGGGAAAAGATCCTGGCAAAGGGATTTTTCAGAAAATAYGTCAGTGACACCCCATCCCTGRTACATTCCAAAATGAGTGGATGTGGCACTCCAGGGCTTGGGTTGGTGCAGAACACAGTGCTGGTGCTGGTTCATGGCTCACCTTGGGGCTCTTAAAGGTCTTTTCCAACCCAAAGGATCCTGTGGCTGGAATATTTTCAGGAGTTGCCCTGGAAGTCCCTGTTGGAAGCCTGAGCAGAGCAGCTCTGGGTGCTGTGGTTTCTCAGCTCCTGCAATTCCATCTCTTGGAGCATCAGCCCCTTCCCCAGGTGGGTTCTAACCCTGATTTTATCCAAGCCCGGCCATTTCCTAAGGCTGTTTTTTTCCCTCCAGCTTTTGCCCTTTCCCYGCTCCAAAGGAAGGTGGGAAGGATGAGCCTGAGTGCCCTGAAGGACGGTGATGATGGGCAGATGGCACCAACACAAAACAGACAAAACCTCCCTGACAGCTGCAGGRACCTCCCGGGGAGATAAAAACATCTTGGAGGGAACAGAGTGAAAAAAATGAACCCAAGGCTCTGCTGCCTCACAGACCCAAGGCTCAGCTTCCTCCAGGCTCCAGGCCCCCAGATCTGCCTGGAGAGCAGGGGGATGTCATCACAGGGAGCTGCTGCTAATTTATGCAGATTGCTCCTTAATGAGGCTGATGGAAGAGCGGCCACTGGGGACATGGGAGGTGCCTTTTGGGAAGGGAATATTCTCTCTTTCCCAGGATTTTCCAGGGCTCTCAGCTGTCAGAACCCAGGACATTCCTCTGGCTGCCCTGGAGGACTCCAGACCCTGGCAGGGGCTCAGAGACCTTGGCATGGAGTCAAAGACACACCTGTGCCTTTGATTTTAGCCCATAGAAACAATTACCAGCTTTGTGTGAAGATTTACAAGCCACAAGAGTTTGAATAGAATGACAGTGAATTTATCACAGGGTGAAAATGTAGAATTTTGGGGTTTTAGAATGGGGGTTCAGGAGGCAACATGGAGGAATCTGGGCGTGTCCTGTCCTTCCTCCTGCTTCTTCTTGTCCTCCATCTTCTGCTGTGATGGTGGCACTTCTGGATTGGTTTAGAGTAGAGACAGACTGTCTAACATAGGTGACAGGTATTGGAAAGTTATTGTAAATAAAATACATGTAGTTCTTAGTATAAAAAGATAACATCACCCTGAGGGTGGTCAGTGTGCCTCAACCCGACCTGCTGGACAGACCTTGGCAGGTCGGAGAAAGAATGTTATAGATAAGAAATAATAAACAACTTTGAGAACCAGAGCTGAGGAATCCTGTCTTCTTCTTCGGTCTCAGGGCTGGGAAAAAAGAGACTTTCCAACACCTCAGGGTCATCTCGACCACAGAGACCCCGTATGCAGATTGCTCCTTAATGAGGCTGATGGAAGAGCGGCCACTGGAGACATGGGAGGTGCCTTTTGGGAAGAGAATATTCTCTCTTTTCCAGGGCTTTCAGCAGGCTGGGAATAGCCTTGGAATGCTGCACTGGAGGGCTTGGAGATGCTCTGGTCACACCAAGGGCCCAAAGCTCCATCACCCTCTCAGCCCCCTATGCCACATTCCCTGCTTCAGCTTTCCTTCCTCACCTAGAGTAAAAACTTACAAAGAAATTTTTGCTAATATCTGGTCTAAACTTCCACAGAAATCATCATTTCCAAAGTAAACCAGGTAAAGTTTTGTTTTATCAGGAAAATTAAACCACAAAGACCAGAGGTCTATGTCCAAAAASGAGACAGGGGAGTCCTTTTACTTTATTCCAATAAAGGGAGAGGCCATGGAGCATCCTCTGGGGTGTCTCCAGTTTTTGGAGGATGCAGCCTCCTTTTTATCCCAATTTCCCAGCTGCATTTCCCTTCTCTCTTTCCCCATTTCTGAGGTACCTGAGAGGTTCAGACTTCCCARAACACCTGATCCCAAAGATTCCCCTCTAATGTACAACCCTCCTTTTTAATTTTTAATTCTTCTGGAATTTTGGGGTTTTTCTTGCCCATTGTTTCTTTCATCTTTCAATGTCCAATTTCTTTTATCAGCAAACCTAGAGTTTATTTGTAAAGGCAAATATCTTTTTCCATTCACCAATCAGTGGATTCCTTCCCATTGTTTCTTTTATCTCCCAGTGCTGGTTTTATCTCCCAGCAGACCCACAGCTGGTTTAGAAAGACAAATCCACCATTCCTCTCAGTTTGAAACCCAAATGGATTCCGGGAGGTTCATTTCAGTGGAAAGTGGAATATTCTCTTTGGATTTCAGCCCTCTTTGGGAATGTTTGAGGTGTTGTCAGGTTTGGTTTCAAAGRCAGCTTTTCTCTTGAGGGGGTGGGAGCAGCAATTTAAACTGAGCAGAAATCCAGCTGCCACCAGAGGTTCTCCTGCCTGGATTCTTCACTTGATCTGTAATGTGAATACTCAGGATTCCCCTGGAACTCCACTATTCTGTGTCACAGAAATAATTTACCTGCCTCTGTTTCTATTTAAAACCCTTTAAATAAAGCAGATTTTTCCTATATTTGCATTCTCCAGCACTTCCCACAGAGATAGAGCATGAGAAACGTTGATGTGTGGATGTTTCCATTCCAATTCCTACTCTGCAGACCTCAAAGTGTTTCCTGAAATCCTCTTTTCATAGAAGACCAATTCTGGCACAGATTTCACAGAAAACCTCCAGATTGTCCACACAATATCCATAATATTGGACCTAATTCTGCTATTTGCTGGAATGCCTGGAAAATGAAGGTAGAAGTAGCTGCAGGAGTTCCAGAGTGGTTTCAGAGCCTGCCAGGATTGAGTTGTTCATTTGATTGAGTGATTAATGAGGTGTCACCCCCAGCCTGGGCAGGTGTGGCCATTGCCAGCCTGGCCATGGCTGCTGGGCTCTAATCCACACAAAGGAAAGCTTTAGACYTGATTTTAGGGCTGGTTTTAGGGTTCTACATCTAATCCCTGGTCCAGCCCTGTGCTCCTTGGACAGGGTTTACTACAGGTAAAGAGCTGCCCTGCTAAAGCCTCCCAGGACTTTATTTTTTTACTTTATGAAATTCACAATCAAACCAAGCTCCAGGGAGTGGGGGATGCTGTGCAAACCCTGGAGACCCCAATTCCTACCACAGAGAGGAACACAGAGATGAAAATAAGTCTTGCAAGAGGTTTCCATAGATTCAGGGCAAGGTTCTTCCCCCAGAGGGTGCTGGCACTGCCCAGGTTCCCCAGGGAATGGGCACGGCCCCGAGGCTGCCAGAGCTCCMGGGATGCCCAGGCTGGGGTTGWTGGGGGCTCTGGGCAGGGACRGGAGCTGGACTGGATGATCCCTGTGGGTCCCCTCCAGTTATGGATATTCTGATTCTGTGATCTAAGCACAGAATGGTTGGATTGGGACATTAAGGGTCACCCAGTCCCCACCAGTTTGCAGCAGCAGACTCAGCCTTGCCCCTTGGTTCCACTGCCCTGGGCCCAGGACCATGCCTGGGGTTCAGCCAAGACAACCTCACAGGCAGGAGTTTCCCAGATCCCATTATCCAACCTGCAGAAGATTCCTTGGTGTGTTCTGAGCTGGATGCTTCAGCCAGAACTCCCCTGGCTGTACCTTGGTGAGAAGCAGCTCCTGGTGCAGTGCCAGTGCAGCCCTGGAGCTCTCTCAGCAGCTGAACCTCTGCAGGAGCCCYGACGCTGCTCAGCACCACCCAGTGCTCTCACTGACCACCTGCAAACCCCACTGCTGGGCTGACCACCAAACTCTGCTGGGCTGACCATCCCACTGCTGGGCTGACCCCCAACCCTGTTGGACTCACCACCAAATCATGCTGGGCTGACCACCCCACTGCTGGACTGACCCCCAACCCCACTGGACTGACCCCTAACCCTGCTGCACTGACCACCAAATCCTGCTGGAGTGACCACCCCACTGCTGGAGTGACCACCAAATCCTGCTGGGCTGACCCCCAACCCTGTTGGACTGACCCCCAACCCTGCTGGCTTCTCTTTCCCAGTTTCCAGATCTGCTCCATCTCTTGCTGCCTTCCCAAACCAACCCTTCCTGCTTCCAACTGAATCCTTTCCAAACCAGCTTGGCCTCTGAAAAAACCCGGAGTGACTGCAGCTGCAGTGGGGTGGGAGCCATTCCCTGGCTCCTGTTTGGAATGCAGAGGAGCTGCTGCTGCTGCTGCTGCTGCTGCTGGGAACAAACAGATGCTCCATCTGAAGAAGTTACCAAGTTCTTCTGCCTTTAATTCCTGACCATGTTTATGTAAAATTAATTGCATCACATGTTCTGCGTATCTTTTAATTGCAAAACCAATTAACTTTAAAATGTTCTGCTTTGTAGTTCTCCTAATGAATGGCATCATTTGAGCTGGCTTTACAAAATCCATCTTTTGTTGGGACTGGGCAGGGAGCCATCCTCAGTTATCCCTGCGAGCGAGTTCCCTTCATCTGAGCCAGCTCCGAGCAGTCGATGCACTGAAGCTGCTTCACAGGCATTGGATTTGAGGGAATCATCACACAGAGACTTCACAGCCTTCCAGGGAAATGCTGGATCCTTGGGAGGAGCGTGGCTAGGTGTTGGGAAGGCTGATCCCAATGGGAATGTGTGACTCTGTTCACAGGGGTTTTCGGATGAGGGAAGAGACAAGGATCTGACTCCATGTTTCAGAAGGCTGATTTATTATTTTATGATTTATATTACATTAAAACTATACTAAAAGAATAGAAGAAAAGGTTTCACCAGAAGGCTAGCTAAGAATAGAATAGAATCAGCAAGAAYGATAACAAAGGTTTGTGGCTTGGGCCTTGTGTCCAAGCCAGCTGACTGTGATTGGCCATTAATTAGAAACAACCACATGAGACCAATCCCAGATGCACCTGTTGMATTCCACAGCAGCAGATAATCATTGTTTACATTTTGTTCCCGAGGCCTCTCAGTTTCTCAGGACGAAAAAATCTTAAAGAAAAGATTTTTCATGAAAAGATGTCTGCGACAGGAACGTCCATCCCTGCAGCTGGGGTTGGTGCCTGGGATGTCCAGAGCCTCCAGCTCTGCTGGGCCAGGGCAGCTCAGGCTGGAGCTCAGGGCAAGGTTCTTCCCCCAGAGGGTGCTGGCACTGCCCAGGCTGCCCAGGGAATGGGCACGGCCCCGAGGCTGCCAGAGCTCCAGGGATGCCCGGGGGAGGTTGTTGGGGCTCTGGGCAGGAGCAGGGGTTGATCCATGATCCTTTAKCCCTCCCAGCTCAGAACATTCCCTGATTCCGTGGTTCAGCATCAAGGGTGGTGCCTGGGGTGGGACAGACCTGGGGAGCAGGGCTCCTCCCCCAGGACACCGGGAGCCCCTGACCCTGCTGGGGATCCCATTCCTCCAGGCACACCTGGATCCTTCCTCCAGCAGCCCCAGGGCTCCAGAGCTGGGGCACAAGAGGGAGGAAGAGCCAGGATTGCTCTTTCTGCTGCCTTCCCTCACACCTGGGATCAGAGGCACTGTCTGGGATGGGAACAAATGACCCCCATGGCAGGGAGAAATTATGAGGAGGACTCCATCTTATCTGAAGGTTAATTAATTACTTAATTAATTGTTAATTATTACTTAATTAATTATTATATTATTCTATACTAAATTACACTATATTACATTACATCTAAACTGAATCTGCCAAGCACTCAGCTGCACACCCTGCACTGAATCTTGTGACTGTCAGCCCACAGTCCTGACACACACACACACCTGGCCCTGATGGGCCAAGGAACCAAAACACCATCCCTGTGGGTGAGCAATCTCCATATTGCATTCTGCTTTGGCACAAACACAGGCACAGCAAATGAGATAAGAATTGTTTTGGTCATTCTCTGAGGTTCAGAGAATGTGAAACCCAGAAATATTCTTGGAAAGAATTGTGCCTTGCTTTTCTCTGTGAGGAGAAATGGGGTGACAGTCTGGGCCTTCCCAAGGACATTTCAGCCCCTCTGGATGGCGGCAGTGAAGGGCAGAGCCCTGCAGGCACAGCCTGCCCAATTCCAGGCTGGAAGGGCTGAGAGACCCCAGAGCAGAGCAGTGCTCAGAGGGGCTCTGCCTGGCAGAGAAAGCAGGGCAAGGACAGGACTTGGGAAAACTCTCGGGATGGACCTTTGGACATCTCCCATCACACCCTGACACCTCCCAGGACCTGCATGGATTTAATTTTTATACAGAAAAAAAAATCAATAGTCAGCCTATAATTGAAGGTTTTCCTTTAAAAAACAGCTCTGAAACATTTTTACAACAGAGCTGATTATTTTTGTTGTGATTTGAGGATTTTCACCATTTCCTGCTGTCATACATGTCAGGGGTTGACTTTTGTGTTTGCAATTAAGATCAGCAATAGAAACACAGAGTGCACAGCTTGGCATAGCTCAGGAAATGTGTCACTACTGAAGAAATTGATTTTGTTTCCTGAGCTTTTGTCCCCTTGCCAAAGTTTGGGGATATTTAAGCATTTGAGGCAGTGTGTTAATTAGGGGAAATAATTTCTTTAAGGAAAAGAAAGGAAATAAGATGCCCAGAGGATCTCTCCCCTTCCTTCTCCCCTCTGTTCCAGGAGCTGTAGGAACCAGGCACTCTCTGAACCTTTGTCCCCTGCCGGCCTTGGGGACGGTGACCTGCGGACCCAGAACCACCACRGAACCTCCTTTGCTCAGGAAACCAAAGGAAAAACCCCAGGAATTTGAATAAACAGCAGGGTCAGAGCCCCACGCTCTCACCTGGAGTATTGTTATCCCTCATTCCTAACACAGGAACCACTGGGGGCCTTTTGCATCCAGCCCTGATGGGTCCTGCAGGATCCAATCCCCCTGGAAAAGCCTCATCCACCTCAGAGCTGCTCCTCCTGAAGGTGCAGGGGCAGCCAGGTCCATCCCTCGGGATGCCCATGGAACACTCCCCGTTCCTGCCCTGAGGAGCTCGGCCACACCCCGGAGTGCCCCGGGGCTCCCAGCCTGGCAGAGGGAGCTGTCCAGGAGCCTGGATGAGGGATGTGGGGCTCCAGGCTGCTCTCCAAAATGCAGTTTATTGTATCCAAGGTGTCACAGCAGTCCAGGGTGGTGGGTGACAGAGCTGTGCCCACAGATGTCAGCTCCAGCTGCAGGCAGGCCTGGACACACTGAGTTTAGGTTACAACGCATTATATACTTTGGTTTTGGTTACAATGCATTATACACTTTTCTTTTGGTTACAATGCATTATATACTTTTCTTTGCTGAGCATCTTAATACAGCAGAACCAATCTATRCCTTAACTATTATCTATAGCCTATCATAACTMCTATAATTACCATRTTCATGTTACTGTTCTCCAATCACTAAAAGTCAGTACATTCCAGTTTAAGSTAGAAGTTGTTTTTCAGTTTTCTTGCAGTGGAAAATTCTGAGACCTTTTTTCTACTTGCCACATTTGCTGACTTGTTTGCCTGTGCTGTCTTTCTGCTTGGTAAAAACATCTTCTTGTTTGGGGTGGGTTTATCCTTTGCTCTAAGCCATAAAAACCCCTTCTAACTAACAGACCCTTTGCTTCCTTGGTTAGCCAGTAAAACTGGCTCAGCAATTCTTTTCTTCTGTATCAGAACTTGCTTCCATCTCTATTTCTTCTTCATATTCTGCATTCAAAAATCTTTCTGCCAMGCACACATATCTGTGAGACTTTCTTGTCCAACTTTCATCCTCCCCAACATCCTCCCAACCCAAGCTGTCCCTCCCATCCCAAGCTGTCCCTGCCGAGCTGGAGTAGCCCTGGGGCTCCCTGGGGTGCTGCAGACCCCAGTGCAGGCACAGATGGTGGCCTTGGGCCACCCTCCTGCTGTTCCCATCCCCGGCCCTGGCTGATGAACTGGAAATGTTCCACCCCTGGCTCTCCCCAGRGACAGCTCTGAAAATGTCCACGGAAAACGCTGGGAATGCTCCTCCCCTCCAAGGGACAAGGGGCAGGGATGTGATCCTCAGGGGAGTGCTGCAGTGATCTCAGTGGAGCTCCTGGGATGTCTGTCCCAGCAGAAAGGTCTGTCCCAGCACAAGGATCTGTCCCCACACAAATGTCTGTCCCCAGCACTAGGGTCTGTCCCCAGCACTAGGGTCTGTCCCCAGCACTAGGGTCTGTCCCCACACAAACCTGTGGCTTTGGGAGCCGCTGTCCCTGGAATTTGCCAGGGCAGGAGGCCCAGGGAGGGGCTGATTCACTGTTCCCCACCATGTGCTGGGAGTGCCACCAGCAGCAGCAGCAGCAGGTGTCCTGTTTGTCCCCAGGGTGTCCCTTCAGAGGCAGCACTCYCCCCCAGTGTCTGCCCAGGCCGTGGTTTCCCCGCTCTTCCTGCTGCCCCTCAATCTGCTCTGCCCAAGCACTTCAGTCCAGGTGGCATTGCCCTGGCTGTGAGATGTCACTGACCAGCTGCCCTGGACACCCCCAGGGTCCCCTCACATCCATCACAGCCCCCCACAAGGACTCTTCTCCCTTATTTCATCTTCACTTCTCTCTTTGGTGTGAGCCGACTCCAGGAGAAGGTTTGTGCTCACCTGCACTCCTGTCTGGCCCCAGCAGATCCCTCAGCCTCAGCTGGGCACTTCATTTGCTGTTAGTGATTAAATATTATTGTAATGTGGCATGAGCCCTTTTAATCTGTGCCCAGCTGCTGAGCTGGAGTGAAGTTTTCCATGGATCACCTGGCAGTGAGGGCTGGGCCATGGGCCATTAGTCTGGAATTATTCATTCCAATCTGGAAGGAACAAACAGACATTAAAGCACAAGCTGAACCTCCCAGCCACTTGTTCTACCTCCTTTTACAGGGGCTCTCCACCCTCCCAGCCCAAATTTGCTCCTCACAGAGCAGGTGATGAGCACATAAGTCAAAAACCTCAGGGGTTGCTTGTCCTGAGTCCTCCTGCAGAGCTGCTGGGGTAACAGGCTGGGAGAGGCAGGAGGCAGTGGAGGAGCCAACCCTGCTGTTTATTGAAACAAAAACAAATGGGAAAGGAGGGACAAAACTGGGCAGAAATGGTCAGTTTAGATGTGTGGGATCCAGTGAAAGAACTTGGCTCCCAAAATCTGCTCCCTGCAGCTGCTGGGGGCTCCAGCACTGGCTCCATCTGACCCCTGGGTCTGGCAGGTTTGTCCCAAGGCCCCYGCAGGTTCCACAATGGGATATTGGGGATTCTGCCTCTCTGCCCCATTCAGGTGGGACCCACCTGCAGAGCTGCACCAGTGCAGAGCCCATAGCATCAGCAGCACCTGGAGCTGCTGGAGAGAGCTCAGAGGAGAACCCAGAGCAGCTGCAGGGCTGGAGCCCCTCTGGAGCCAGGCTGGGAGAGCTGGGGGTGCTGCCCTGGAGAGGAGAAGGCTCCAGGGAGAGCTGAGAGCCCTTGCAGGGCCTGAAGGGGCTCCAGGAGAGCTGCAGAGGGACTGGGGACAAGGA
>JACDOX010000285.1:476990-498107 GCA_014549065.1 Cardinalis cardinalis
CCAGCCCAGCAGCCTTTGCCCCCTGCATTGCCAGAGGAGCAGCTTTCTGCTGCCCTGCATTGGCAGAGGGAGCCCAGGCCCATCTGCAGCAGCCCTGGAGCTGCAGAGGAAAACTCCCCCCTTGTGCAGGATCCCTGCTGCAGCAGAGCCACAGCTGGCACTGCAGGAGGGCTGAGCCCCCATGGGATGGGGCTGTGCCCCCAGCCTGACCCACAGCGTGCCAGGGCCTGCCCTCACTCTGGCAGGGTTTGTTTGTGCTATTGCATTTGTATTTTTACTTTCTCTAATAATTTACTGTTATTCCTGCTCCCATATCTTTTCCTGAGAGCCCYTTAATGTCAAAATTATAATAATTTAGAGGGAGGGGGTTTGCATTTTCCATTTCAGAGGAGGCTCCTGCCTTCCTCAGCAGACACCTGGCTGTTCAAACTGAGACATGATATAAAAACAGAAATATTCCCTGGAAGGGGGAGCTGGGAGAGGCCTGGCAGAGGGGATGAGGTTGGGATTGTGGTTTCACCGAGCTTTGTCCTGGAATTGCTCTCAGGGATGACAGGAGCTGTGGTTTGCCCCACACAGGCTGAGGAAAAGCCGTGAGGGTTTGTTTGGATGTGTTTGGGCACCAGGTGGGACAGTGCAGGAAACCCAGCAGGGACACAGAGCCGGCTGTGAGCTGAGCACAGCACCCAGCTCCAGGGGCAGCTCTGGAGCCGCCTCTCAGCTGTGGAGACCAAATGTACTCACATTTAGAGCTTTACAGCCATGAAACAGCCAAAAAACCCACTAGGGGAGTGCTGGTAATGTGGGGTTTCTTTTGGAAATGGAGGAAGATTAAAGGGAAGCGGGGCAGAAGGCTCACAGCAGGTTTGGCTTATTTACAGACACCCTGTGAGCAGTTCAGTATTGGATTTGTGGGGTGCCCTGATGAAGGCAGGAGTGATGCATCTGACTCCATGTTCTCAGAAGGCTAATTTATTACTGTATAATACCATATKATAAGGTAATACTAAACTAAACTATACTAAAGAATACAGAAAGGACACTTACAGAATGCTAAAAGRTAATAATGAAAACTCRTGATTCTCTCCAGAGTCCCGACACASCTTGGCCCTGATTGGCCAAAGAGTGAAAACAACTCMCAGCAGAATCCAATGGAACAATCCCCTGTGGGTAAACAATCTCCAAACACATTCCACAYGAGCACAACACAGGAGAAGCAAATGAGATAAGAATTGTTTTCCTTTTCCCTGAAGGAAGAAGTTYGTCTGAGGCTTCTCAGCTTCCCAGGAGAAAAATCCTGGGTGAAAGAATTTTTCAGAGAATGTGAATGCCACCGTTCAGAGTGGATTTTTTACCGCTTAGCAGAGCCACAGCTAAAATGTTTCAGCAGAGTGGTTAAACTGCAGAGCTTACAGGAGTGGAAGCAGAGCTGTGCCCCTTAAAAAAACCAGAGTTCTTAAAGCCCTTTAACCATCACTGGGTATCATCACAGGGTTAAAAGCTCAAAAATTCAAAGGGACGATAGAAAGTTATCCTTGAGGTAGTTAAAATGCAAACAGAGAGAAATTATGGAAGATGTCCCAAGGCTACATGATTGGAAAGAAATTATTCCGTTTTTACTGAGCTGCCTTTTCCCTCTGCTATTTTTGTGGCTTTTTTTACATGTGATGATTTATTAAGCAGGGAAGGTCTCATCAGTGTGGGGGAAAGGATGATTTCAGTGGAGGGCAGGTGATGATGATGATCATAAAAACTTGTTTTAAAACTTGGTGCCAAGTGGGCTGGGAGAGCTTTTTCCTTGGAGCTCGGAATTTGGGATTTAAATGACTCCTTCTGGATGCTGAGCTCCTCTTGGCTGAGACTTCTGTGGGCATCAATCCGTCCATCTTGGGAACTAACTCAGAACCCCTCAGAGCTTGTCCAGGCCACCTCTGCCRGGGCCTCCCCACCAGAATTCCCAATATCCGAGCTAAACCTCCTCCCTTTCCATGCAAGGCCATTCCCCCTTGTTCTGCCACCCCAGGCCCTTGTAAAAAGCTTTTCTCCACCTTTCTTGCAGCTGCTTCAGGAGTTGGATGGCTGCAGTGAAGTGACCCCAAAGCTTCTCTTCTCCAGGCATAATAATAATAATAATAACAATAATAATCATCATCATCATCATCATCTGATTTTCCCCAACAATCAGGGAAAGCTCTTTGCTCTCAGCCTGTCCTAAGTCCTGCCAGGCCAGGTTCCAACCTCCCATGCTGGAGGTGCCTCCTGAGGACAATTCYCAACCTATTCCCTGGAGCTGCAGCTTCCCCTCCATCACCTGCCTGCAGTGGGAGCAGGTTCAGGTCCAAACACGAAGGATTTGAGACATGGAAGGTGTTGGAGTCAACAAAACCCACTCCCAGTTCAGCCACTTGAGTCCTTTTACAGAGCATTTATYGAGCACTTCAAGAGCAAAACTGAAGTTCTATGAATATAAGGACCCCCAGTCCCTGCAGAGGGACACCCTCACAGGTGGAGTTCTGCAGGAGTCAGTGACAGAGTTTGTATTTCTCAAAAAAATCCACTTTGTACATTCTGACCTTTACTCTTAGAGGGAAGCAAAATACAGATTCCAGCTCCTTAACGTGCTGCAATTTGAAGCGTTTGTCTTTTCAGGCTGGAGCCAGGGGGAAATTGGTGTTTGGGACACTTAAGGGTCCATTTGTGATGTGTCACAGCAGGACAGAACCTGCTGGAGGCTCCCAAATCCCCTCCTGAATTGAAAAGCTGAAGGTCAAACTTAATTTCCCCCATTCTGCAGCACAAAGGACTTTGAACCCCCCAGATTTTCAACTTGCAAGGCAAGCAAATTGGATGCCTCTGCTGCATTTGGTCATTTGGAAAGGCTATTTCTGCCCTCTCTGCTTTTCACTTGCTCCTTTTGASGGTGAAAGTGTTATTCTGTGCTGCAAATGGGCTCCAGGCTGAGATAACAAGGAAAATTTTGGTAGCAATGCATCAGCTGGAAAACAAAGCAGAAATTTGAGGTGTTAAACAGTAAAAGCAAGGTGGGAAGGTTTTTTATTAAGTAAAATGATGTGTAAAAGCTCTGAAAACGGACTAGGGAAAGGCCACAAGTCCTGTCCTTAAAATGTGTTTAGCATAATGGACACATTTCTAGGGGACACGAAAAGCTTCCCTGGGAGCTTTTATTCCCAAAAGCCATTTCCCCCTCAGGGTGGGCCTGGGTTTGTGCAGTTGCTGCTGTGGGGCACAGGGGACTCCTCAGGATTTGTTCTGCCRCTTTATTTTCCTCCCTGTTCCCACAGAGGGTTACAGAGAGTGGCCAAGGGTGAGGTGCTGGGCCAGAGCCTGGATTTGGGTCACCTTCCCTGTGCCCAGTCCCTRGGTGGCTTTTGGCCACGGGAGTGCTCTGCTGTGGCCACAAGCCCCATTCCTGGGGTGCCCCCTGTTCCTGAGGCACCCAGGGGSTTGGGGGAGCCTAAATTTCCATGCTGGCACCTGGAGCCTCCTGGGATTCCTCTGGGGAGCTGCTCCTGTGCTGGAACCCTAGTCACTGAGAATTTGAGACTTTCTGTGCTGACAGGACTGACCTGAGGCCATGGAGAAGCTTCCAGAATGGAATGACAGAACTGGGATTGTGGGTGCAGAGTTTGGATAGAAGTGTGTGAGATCACAAGGTGGGAAACTTAGAGTTTAAGGGTTTAGAATACAGTAATTGATAGAAAGCAAGACGGAGGTTTTGGGGCGGAGGCTGCTTCTTCTTCTTCTTCCTCTTCTTCTTCTTCTCCTCCTTCTCCTTCTCCTTCTCCTTCTCCTTCTCCTCCGTGGGTTTGGGTGGTTTTGTGTAATTGGACAAAAAGTCCCCATTGCAGATCACGGGTGGTTGGTTATTGGGTTAAAGGTAAAAATAATTTAGGTGTCATTTCTTAATTGGACAGTTTATCCTTAAAAAGCCTCGTAAAGAGAGAGACAGAGCTCCATTTTTAGTGTGTCAGAGTGAAGTGCTGCAGAACTCAGGGTTTGTGGGACTGTGACAGAGATAAGAACTAACAAACATCTGAGTCTGAGCAAGAAATACCATCTCACGATTTAACCCCAACCTTGGCAGAAAAGAAGCACAGAATCAATATTTGGTGGTGCCCTGTGTGAGGATGGAAGTCACAACCTGCAGATTCTGAGCCCTGGGAGGGTGAATGGGTCCCCAGGGAGCCAAGGCTTCCTTGGAGGGCCTGGAGCTCCTTAAAGGACGGTGTCCCTTAGTCCTGGGAGTGGCTGCTGGTGCTGAGGGGGCCTTTGGAGAGGCTGTGGGGATGTTTGGAGTTTGCCCAAAGCTCTGGGCACAGCAGGGGGCTGTGGGTCAGGGAGCTGGTAATTACTGATGATGAGGATGATGAAGATGATTTTCAGTGGGAGGTGAGCGAGAACCTTCACTGCTCTCTCAGGCCAGAGCTCCACAGGCTGCAGGATTTGCTCTGCTCCCAGATGGATCCTCCTGGATCCCTGGCAGTGTCCAGGCCTGGGAGCAGCCTGGGATACTGGGAGGTGTCCCTGCCATGGCAGGGGTGGAGCACCATGGGTTTAAGGTCCCTTCCAACCCAACCCTCCCTCTGAGCTGCAGGGATGCTGGAAGGCCCAGAGTCGTTCCAGGTGTTGGGATTTTGCCCTGGGCAGCTCTGGCTCCCTGGCTGTGCCAAAGGCACCTTGTGCTCCACAGATTTTCCCAGTGTGTTTCCTCTAGAGCTGAGATTCCAATGAACTCTCAGCAGCAGACAGAAGGGGGACCCTTGCCTCCCCCCGCAAACAGCCCAAATTCCAGCTGCATCCCTGCTCCCAGGAAAAACCCAGCTGCTGTTTGCACTCAGGCCCTGGTATTTTGGGAAGGATGAAAGTTGGACAAGAAAGTCTCACAGATATCTGCACTTAGCAGAAAGATTTTTGAATGTAGAGTCTGATGAAGGAATAGAGATGGAAGCAAGTTTTGATACAGAAGAAAAGAATTGCTGAGCCAGTCTGACTGGATAACCAAGGAGACAAAGGGTCTGTTAGTTAGAAGGGGTTTTTATGGCTTAGAGCAAAGGATAAACCCACCCCAAACAAGAAGATGTTTTTACCAAGCAGGAGGATAGCACAGGCAAACAAGGCAGCAAATGTGGCAAGTAGAAAAAAGGTCTCAGAATTTTCCACTGCAAGAAGACTGAAAACCAACTTCTACCTTAAACTGGAATGTACTGACTKTTAGTGATTGGAGAACAGTGACATGAACATGGTAATTATAGTAGTTATGATAGGCTGTAGGTAAAAGTTAAGGTATAGATTGGTTGTTCTGTACTAAGATGCTCAGCAAAGAAAAGTATAGAATGCAMTGTAACCTAAAGGAAAGTATATAATGCATTGTAACATAAACCAAAGGGTGTCCAGGCCTGCCTGCAGCTGGAGCTGACAGCTGTGGACACAGGCTCTGTCACCCACGGACCTGGACTGCTGTGACATCTTGGATACAATAAACTGTATTTTGGAGAGCTGCCTGGAGCTCCATATCCCTCATCCAGGCTCTTACACTGGAGGTCACCCAGCCCTGGGATGAGCCAGCCTGGTCCCTGTGTCCTCTTCCCTCCCTGTGTCCCCTTCCCTCCCTGCCCTTCCCCAGCCCTGGAATTTGCTGGATTTTCTGAGGCTGCTGCTCCCCCTCCCCCTGTGCTGCTGCAGTTTTTCCCTCTGGGATGGTTCTATTTTGTCACTGTTTTTATAAAAGTGTCACGGGCTCACACGCTCACAGTGACACTTGAGGCAGTTATTGCCCAAGTGTTTAAAGTGTTCCGAGGTGCTTTTGGGTGCCAACAAAATTTAGTTGACAACATAATAATAAATCCAGCTCCAGCAACACTTTTAATGAACATAAAAGGTCTGACTGATTCCTTTGCCTCCCGCTTCACCCCGGTATCTCTCTCCTCAGTGCTTTGTTCCATACTAAAGACACAATTTATGGGATCTGAAGGATGTTATGAAGATTGTGCAGAATCAGAATGTAAGAGTGTATATGAGATAATAGGGAAATTAGAATAATGTAATTTATAAGATTTCCATCTCTATCATGGCAAAAAGAAGAGCGAATTTTTGGAGCTTTTTAAGACTTGAACTATGGTACAAAAATCCAATAAAATCTTGGATGGATTAATTTATAGCAAAGCTCCCACACCCCATTCTGGGAATGAAAATTCCTGATGGGATCATTAATTACCTGCATGGTTTCTGTAAAATTGCCTCACTCTGAGAGAATTGGAGTCAAAGTTCCTGTTGTTTGTTGGGGTTTGTACTGTGCAGAACAGCTTTAAGATGGAATAATTTTCCCAATCCAGTCTCTAATCTTCCCATCAGAGATAAAAAATCCAGAGTCCTCTGTTTAAATTCGCCCCTGGAGAATGGGAGAGGAAGCAGAGTGGTCCCAGCTGAGGGGTGCCATAAATGTCCTGTAAGATATTTGATGTCACTATGGACATGGAAACCACACAGCTCCAAAAGTATCACCTTGAAACTCTCGGAATTCCATCTCCAAAATCCAGGAGAACACAAAGCTTTGCAGGTTTACTTTACAGCATGATTAATGACTTTGGGAGTAAGTCCTGAAGCTTGATCCTCCAGATAGAAGAATATTAAAAATAGTGATTTTTTGTGTTTTCTCAGCTGAAGTTTGCTCAGGTTGTGGCCACTCAGCCTGGGAGCTTTGGGGCTGTGCTGAGACTTGTTCCTGCCCAGCACTTGGGGGGAAAAAAAAATAAGCTTTTTGTAATGTTTGAAGGTTTTAAAATCATAAAAGAAACCTGGGAGCCATCAGCCCCAGGGTGTCAGTGAAACCCAGCTGGAGGCACAAGGACAGCAGCTCTGGTTCCTCCAATAAATAAATAAACCTTCCTTGCCTTGGAAAGAAGACAGAAAAAGCCAAGTAGGGCCTAAATCAGTGTCAGTGCTTCAATCTGCTCGGGGCTGTGTCCTCAGCTGATGCCACTTAGAGGCCTGTACACCCAGATTAAGCTGCAGTAATTGAAGAGGAGGATCTTTAATTAAGCAGAAAATCATGATCATAAAGCTGTTCCTACGGACCTCTTTTATCTGAGCCCTGTCTGAGCGTGTGAGGGTGCCCCAGGAAGTCCCAGGCCCTAAATTAAAAACTCCCATTAGCTCTTCTAATGAGCTTTAAACACCCTGGTAAAAAATCCTTCCCCAATCAGCACCTTTTGTTCTCAAAGTGCCTCCGGGTCGGTCACCTCGGGGTTGGGTTTGAGCCTCTCCTGCCCCAGCAGCTTCTGCAGCACCTCTGGCTCTCCTGGAGGTGGAAAATGGGTCCTTTTCCAGGGTTAACCCCTCAGCTRCTCCATGGCTCCCCTCAGCAGTGTTCTCCTGGTGGAGATTGGATTGTCCTCATGGATTGTCCTCTGTGCCCCAGRGCAGCCTTTGCTCCCTCCTGCTTCCCCTGGAGCCTCCCTCAGCCTGGGCCGAGCCTCTCCTGAGCTCCTCAGCCAGTCTGGGGAGGTCCTGGAGCCAAATCCCTCCCTCTGGGATGGAGAAATCCCAGACTGGGGTGGGGAGAGAACAATCCCCYAGCGTGGGCACCTGCAGGTGCCACCGTGGGGGTGAGGCTGGAGCTGGGGCAGCCTGACCAGCCTGGCACTGGCACTGGACTGGGAGGAGGCCTGGAGAGCCCAAATTTGGCAGGTTTGGAGCTCTTSTCCCCCACTTTGCTGCATTTCTGGGGTCTCCCTGTGGGTAGGAGAGTTTTGTTCTGGAAGCAGAGGGATGTGGCCCTGCTGAAGTGCCACAGGGATTTAGGGCCACTAGCACAGGATCCCAGGGTTCTTCTCCTGCCATAAACCACAGCAGCACCAAAAGCTTTTTAGGGGCTGAAAAAAAGAATGGATGGAGCTGTTACAGCAAAAGGCAAATTAAAATATCAGCTCTCAAAGGGCTCCTTATTTTCCCTCTTCCCTTTGAATTACTTTTCATTTTACTCTTTATTTCCCTACATCAGATGATGGCCTGGTCAGCCTGCAGCAGGTGACAGCCACACCTGGGCCCTGGAGGGACGCTGCTGCAGGGGGAGCTTTATTTCACCCATTATCAACAAAGAGCTTTATTTTCCCAGCACATCACCCTTAATCTGGATRTAGGCAGGGGATTGCAAAAAAATAAACCAAAATTAAAGCCTAAGAAGCTGCTGGGGTGTGATAATGAATGAGATACTGCTGACCCCTGAGCTTTCTCTCTCTTCTGGATAATTACAGAGGAATAACTGTATAAATCTTGCTTGGATTTCCTGCCCCGTTTGCTCGTGGAAATGGATGGCTCTGTGTGTTTTCTCTGCAGGCTGGAGGATTGTTTTAATTTAAATACAGCTTTGCAGTGCTTTGCTGTAGCAAGTGGAATTAAAAAGGGAAAGAACTTAGTGAGGAGTGGAGAGTGAAGCTTTTCCTGAGCTGGGCTGCTCAGCTCAGCAGCTGCTGGGCCTGCTCTGAGCCCCCTGTGCTGCTCAAAGGCTGCTCAAAGGCAGCTCCTGCCAGAGGCTTTGGGATTTCCCGCTTAAAATCCAAGGAATGGTGTGGAGGGGGCATTAAGGATCATCCCATCCCACCCCTGCCATGGCAGTGAGAGGAATGTCAGATTTGTCTTTCCAAACCAGCTGTGGRTCTGCTGGGAGATAAAACCAGCACTAGGAGATAAAAGAAACAATGGGAAGGATTCCACTCATTGATGAATGGAAAAAGATATTTGCCTTTATAAATAAACTGTAGGTTTGCTGATAAATGAAATTGGACACTGAAAGATGAAAGAAACAATGGGCAAGAAAAACCCCAAAATTCCAGAAGAATTAAAAATTAAAAGGGAGGGTTGTACATTAGAGGGGAATCTTTGGGATCAGGTGTTCTGGGAAGTCTGAACCTCTCAGGTACTTCAGAAATGGGGAAAGAGAGAAGGGAAATGCAGCTGGGAAATTGGGATAAAAAGGAGGCTGCATCCTCCAAAAATTGGAGACACCCCAGAGGATGCTCCATGGCCTCTGCCTTTATTGGAATAAAGTAAAAGGACTCCTYTGTCTCCTTTTTGGACATARACCTCTGGTGTTTGTGGATTCATTTTCCTGACAGCAGGGACCCCTCCCACTGTCCCAGGCTGCCACAGCCCTGTCCAGGCTGGCCTTGGGCACTGCAGGGGTGGAGCAGCCCCAGCTCTCCTCTCCCGTTCATTCCTTACAGACAATTCTGGGCACTTTCACTGCACATTGCTGATTTCAAGGGAGGTTTGTGCTGGAGGAGCAGGACAGGCATTGGAGCACGTGTGAAAAACACCAATCACTTGTTTTTAAATTTTAAAAGTTTAATAGTAATAAAATGGTTATAAAAATAGCAATATAATTAGAGTAATAAAAATTTTGGACAATTTGGATGAGGACAATAGGAGACAATAGAAACACATATTATGGACAGTCCGGGTACCTTTTCTGGGCAGCGCAAGCCCAAAAAAGGACCCACATTAACAGAGGACTAACCCTTAAAAGCAACAGCCTGTTGCATTTTCATACATCTCATCCATGATGCATAAATTCCATTCAAACACAGGATTCTGTCTGGTCAGTGTCAGCTTTTTCCTCTGAATCCTGACAGCGTTTTCAGGGCTGAAGAGGCAGGAAGAAGTTCGTTTCTTCTGGTAATGGGGCAATAAATYTTCTTTCTCTGAAAGATTGAGGTGTCCTGTGGCTGCTATCTCAKTGAGAGTACCTCACTCCTCTCTTAAAAAAAAGTATCTCACATAGGATAATTTCTATTTTAACATTATGTTATAACCTAAAACTATTTTTAACACACTACTTAAGAAAATCAATACAGCATCACTTTCTCACATAACACATAGAATATTCATTTTAATATTTGCAAAAAGCCAATCATAAAATAGGCATTTTTCACAGCATGGGAAGGTTGTGGGGCTGCTCCATCCCTGGRAGTGCTCAAGGCCAGGTTGGGCAGAGCTTGGAACAGCCTGGCCCGGTGGGAGGGGGCCCTGCCCAGGCACTGACCTTTGAAGGGTTCCCTTTGCTTTGATGCGGTTTTGGCAGCACAGAAGTGCCCAGGAATGAGGGATTTGGGTGGGCACAGATGGGATTTGCTGCTGGCTGTGGCTTAGAGGCTGCTCCAAGGCAAGGCTGGAGGAGGGAGCAGCTCCCAGGCCCTCAGAGGGGTTTCTTTGCTCTCAGCTGCCTCCTCCAGGCTTTGGCACCCAGGGCAAGTCCATGACCACAGCCTGACCCCAGCCCTGGGATCACCTTGGGATGCATCAAATCCCAGTGCAGGCTCTCAGCAGAGGGCTCCAATTCCCTGCATCTCCACACTCAGCACAGGTACACAAAATAAATCAGCGCTGTTCCCATTCTGAACAGAAAGTGCCTTAATGCAGTTGGAGGAACCACTTGGAATTTACACCTGGAACTCATTTAAATTTTTAAGGTGCTTAAAAGCCTGGCTGCCCATCATTTGTGGCTGCTTCCCTCATCTGGGTGCTGGTGCAGGAAAAGATTTTCCACAGGTTGGTTGGGAGAGGCTGCAGAAAGCCTGGTTGCTTTTGTGCTGCTGTCAAGTTTTATTCTCAATCGCTTTAGGGCCTTTTCTTGATTTTTGGAGTTTCAAGTTGCTCATTAAAGCCAAATGAAGTGTTAATGTTTGTGGCCAATGCAGAGGAAAGCTCTGTGAGCATCCATATCCACTTGAAAGTGCTGGAAATCCCTAAAAGCAGGAGAGCACAATTTTTTGAAGTGTTTGATTCTAAGCTCATTTCTTGATTGTGAGGAGCAAATCCAGGGTTTGTGAACACAGACACACAACCCCAAACGGGGCTTTTGAGCTGCCTCAAAGATGCAATTCCTATTTTCATGTTCTGAAGGGGCTGAGAAAGTATTTTTTTAAAAATCTCTCCATAATCCTTCCACATGTTTCTGTTTTTCCTAAAACTTCCCATCTAATTCATGTGCCTGGACCCTGCTGAATTCATTCCATTGGACCAGAAAGCCAGGATCAGCCCACACTGAGTGGTAACTGCAGCTGGCTGAGGGAGAATTTAATGGAGTCATGGGATGGTTTGGGTGGGAAGGGGATTTAAATCTCACCAGAGATTCACAGGGAACCTGCCCCTGTCCCAGGGAGCTCCAGGCTCCATCCAGCCTGGCCTTGGGCACTCCCAGGGTCCAGGGGCAGCCACGATTTCTGCATTACAGGTCCCTCCTCGCTCCCAAAGCAGCAGCACAGAGGCTGCAAGTTCCCATTTCCCAACTGTCCTGGTTTAGGGCAAATTTGGGAGAAAACCTCCCAAGGGCCCCTCCCCACAACCAGGTTGGGAAGGATTCCTTGGRCACAAGTGGAAAGAACCTGTTTATTTAACAGGCACAGCACCCCCAGCACACAGAATGAACAATACCAGGTGACACCACTCTGTCACCGCTCTGACAAAGATGACAAATTCAGAAAGTCTCTCTGGGGGTGCTCGCTCTGTTCTCAGTCCCTGCTGTGCTGGGGCAGCTGCTGCAGCCACAAGGTGCAAACTCTCGGTGTYCCCAGGGCCCAGCCCGGAGCAGGCTCGAGTAGGGCCAAAAAAGGGAAAGGAGAAATGTGGAGGGATAGAATGTAAGAAAATAGTGCAGAAGGTAATCTCACCCCTGAGGAGTTGCAGCTGCACTAATCCCCAAAGGTCAGGAACAGGCCTGCCCTTAATAGGCCACAGCTGTGTCCAATAAGGAGATGAGTGCTACAAAAGAGTGGGTTAGCTGGGCGAGGAGAGAGTTGGAGTTGTTGGTTGTGAAGGAGTCAGTGCTGTGAGGAGCTGCCCATGAGAAATYGCAGAGAAGGTATGGGAGCTTTCACAATAAGATAACCACAGAGAAACAGTCCAGGGAAAATTTGGGCTGCTTAGCTAAACTAACTAATGAGCAGGAGCAAAAAGCAGGAGCAAGAGCAAAGCCAAAAGCAAAAGCAGCACCAKGYACTGCCCTGTCTGTGTGTCCCGCCAGCCGTGGGRGAGCRGCTGAGAGCAAAACCAAACCMAAACATTCGCTCTGCAGAGCCAGTCCTGAAGGCACAGAACATGATATCCAGYATGAACAGAACACAGGRATGGGGATACAGCATCATAACCTCACCCTAGGGCACCAACAAAATCTCACCTGCAGCTGTGACACATCCCCAGCCCGTCTGAGCTCACAGGGTCTCCATTCAGCACCTTGGAGGATGAGGCTGTGCTGGGATAGGGAAAAGCTGCTCTGATCCCCGAGGAAGCTGCAGTTCCCAGGTGACTGGGTGAAGAGCAGGTTTGGAGACACCTTTCCCACAGGACCTGCAAATGCTCCATGGGTTCTGCCCTCCTCAGCTGTGTTTGCTCCGTGCTGGAGGAGAACGCTCCTGGAGGGGGGGAGATCCAAGGAAGTCATGGATGGCAGCAATTCCCAGGGATGGGAGCCCCAAGGAGCTGCACCTGAGCTGCTTCTCCAGGGAGAGAAAAGTAAAGATAAAAATGCAGAGCCCAGTGAGGGGAACTCCTCCTGGTTTGCTGCTGAAGGTCCCCGGGCTGCAAAAATGCTCCTGTCTGCTCTGAGCCAGCAGCCTGGTGTGGTCCAAGGCCTGCTCCAGAGCTGTTCCTCCTCTTCCCATGTCACAGGCAGATCTGTCAGACCCAGCTGATTGTCTCTTTCTCTCTCCTTTCAGGAGGGTTGGTTAATAATTTATTTAATTTACATATTAAACAGCACAGGTGTTTATGCAGCCATGTCCTTGTCAGGAGACCTCATCAGAGGACAAAGGTTATGTGTGAGGGAAGAAAGCCCAAAATCTGTCTGGTGGAAAATCTCTCCCTCTCCCTAAAGCCTCCACTCCTCTGTACCCCCCTGGCAGCTGCTCCTTCCCCAGGCTTGGTGCTGCCTCCTGGCCTGGAGCTGCTCCGAGCCAGCCAGGGAATGGAGCAGAGGAGCCTTGGCCCTGAGCCAGGATTGATTCTGCAGCAGTTTGGGGCATTTGAGCTTTGGAAGGGGCAGCGTTGGCTCCCCAGCCAGAGCCTCTCAGTCCCCAGTGCTTCAGCTCTGATGGATTCATCCTGAGGGGATGTGTCCCAGCTGCTCCATCAAATTGTCCTTCTCCTTCTCCCTGCATTTGGCTGTAATTTTTTGAAAATGGACACAAATCTGGTTCTTTTTGTTAGGAAAATTAATCCACAAACACCAGAGGTTTATGTCCAAAAAGGAAACAGAGGAGTCCTTTTTGGCTTGATTGGAATAAAGGCAGAGGCCATGGGGCATTCCCCTGGGGTCTCTCCAGTTTTTGGAGGATGCAGCCTCCTTTTTATCCCAGTTTCCCAGCTGCATTTCCCTTCTCTCTTTCCCCATTGCCTGAGGTACCTGAGAGGTTCAGACTTCCCAGAACATCTGATCCCAAAGATTCCCCCTTAATGTACAACCCTCCCTTTTAATTTTTAATTCTTCTGGAGTTCAGGGGTTTTTCTTCCCCATTGTTTCTTTCATCTTTCAATGTCCAATTTCATTTATCAGCCAATCTATAGTTTATTTGTAAAGGCAAATATATTTTTCCATTCATCAATCAGTGGATTCCTTCCCATTGTTTCTTTTATCTCTCAGTGCTGGTTTTATCTCCCAGCAGACCCACAGCTTGTTGGAAAGACAAATCCACCATTCCTCTCAGTTTGGTCCTGGGGATGTTGTGGCTTTGTGGGGGGGCCTTCCTGCCCAGCTCCCTCCTGTGCCAGGGCAGAGCCATGAAATGTGAATTCTGCTGGAATCCTGGGCTGTGAGCTCTCTGTGGTCCATGCTTCCAGCAGGACCTGTGGCTGCTGCCTGTGGAAGCTGGATGTGGGTCCATGGCCTCCTCAGAGCACTGCCAGCCTGTGCCCCTGGGCGCTGCAGATGAAGCTGCCAGAGAGGAGAATTTCTGTGCTTTCTCCAGCACCCAGAGACACAAAAAGCTCCTGGAGATTGGAAAGGGAAGGAGCATCTGCTTTGGAAGGATAATTCGGGAAGGTGGAGGGAGAAATCCACCTGCTGCAAGGTTCCCTGTGGGAGCTCTTCCATCTCCCAGTCAGATCTGGCATCTGATGGGGAGGGAGGCAGAGCAGGCACAGGAATTGTGTTGGAATCTCTGGGGACGCTGCCCTTTGGGAGGCTGGCACACAGTGACAAGCTGCTGCAGAACAAGGGCCTTCAAATCCTCCTTCCTGAGGCCAGCCCAGGAGCGCTGGAGCTGCTCTGGCCCCTGGGACTGGGGGGAGAGAGGATTTTCTGTGTCCTGGAGCAGCCCCCCCTCGGGACAGGCACAGCCCCCTGTGGCTTTGGAAGCCTCCCCGGTGCTCCCAGCCAGGATTGCCTCCARTCCTCTCTGTCCCACTTCATCTCCCAGAATCCAGAGCTGAGACTTCCCTGACCTGGCTCTCTGTGTCTCAGAATGAGATTTTCTCCCCAGCAAGGGGAGAGTGAAATCCAGCTGATTTCCAGGTGGGATGGCTCTGACCTYCTGGGATTAAGGGATTGACCAACCTCTGAATAAATTCACTTCATCTTCCTTTCCCCCTCTCGCCTTTTTAAAAAAGCAAAACTCTTGTGCTTAAGGAGAACTTTAAATCCACGTCTGTACTCAGTGCCCACCTTGGCTTTGCTGTTTGTGATCCCAGACCGGGACTGAGCTGGGAGGGAAGGGCAGGGCTGGCAGAAATGCTGGGCTGGGATCTAAGCCAACCTTCCTGCCTGGGAAGGAGCCCCTGGATCAGGTCCCTGCTGTGCCCAGCACATCCTTCCTGCAGAAAAGGGACCCACAGGGGCTCCTGGGGAGGGTGAGGGAGTCCCTGGGGGTCAGGTCAGGTTGGAAATGTGATTTCTGCTGAGGAATGGGAGCTCTGGGTGCTCCAGGCTCCCTCCCAGCCCTCAGACCAAGGCCAGTGTCTGCAAGGATTGGGCCCCTGCAGGGGCAGCCAAGAGCTCTGTCCATCCCATTACCTCCARTTAGCAGCAGTGGTTTAAGTCCCACATAAATTAATCTGATTGGATTTTGGAGCAGGGTTTATAATAAACAAGCCTGGCACTGTTTACAAGCCTCACTGCAATATAATTCCATTTTCCAGCATGAGCTGAGAGCTCCAGGAGGGGCTGGTCCAGTGGCAGCTTTATTGCATTCAGCAGGGCCTAATGAATAGGGAGCAGCCTGTAAAATGCTGTGTATTTTTATGGGTGTCCATGCAGGTGAGAGCTGTGCAGCAGGGAGGGCACTGCCTGCACTGCCTGGGCTCCCAGGGACGAGGAGGAGCCTTGCCAAGGCTCGGCCTGAGGTGCTGCCCTGGCAAGGAGGAGAGGCAGGGCTGCTCCAGCCTGGCAGGGASAGGCCGTGGGGAGGAGCTTGACCTTCAGGTCACCTTGGACCAATGCCAGCCCCTGGGTGACCCCCTGGACTCTTTCAGGTCTCCCTGGACCAGTTTCACTCCCCTGGGGGACCCTTTAGGTGCTTTCAGCAGCCTCTGAAAGATTCAAAGGCAGAAAGAATCCCCTTGGACCAATCCCAGCCTATTCAGGTCCCCCTGGAGCAGTTTCACCTCCTGGRTGACCCCTTGGATTCTCTCAGGTCCCCTTGGTGCCAATCCCAGCCCACTCAGGTCCCCCTGGAGCAGTTTCCCCCCAGGTGGCTCTGTGGGCTGTTGAGCTGAGCTGTGCTGCTGCTTCTCCATCCCAGAGGGTATCCCAGCCCCCATCAGGTGTGGGGTGAAGCTCTGGGCTGGACTCAGCCCCTGGCACCCTCTCATGTTCCCCCAGGTGGGACACAGCACACAACCAGTTTTCCCAGTGTCACCAGTTTGGGGCAGAGCAGCCCAGTTTGGCCTTTGGCTCCCAAGGGAAGGGGTTGATGAGCACAGCACGAGGGGCAGGATGAAACTGGGCACACATTCCATGTGTGTGTGGCTCGGAGCAATCCTGAATTCCTGGGGGAAAAGCTGTGTCAGGAGAGAGGGATCTCAGAGCTGGCACTGGCAGCCCCCAGAGGTGTTTCATTCCACTTTGAGCAGGCAGGAGAGAGCCCAGGGAGGGCAGAGCCCTGAGCAAACAAATGTTCAGGATTTCTGACAGCCTTTGGAGAGGGGCAGGAGGAGCAGCCAGGGATCCACAGCCAGGGATTCTACAGAAAAYTCAAGCTGCAAATACAAACACACATGAAATGCTGCATGTGGGGTCTGTGCTGGGGAGCGTTAATAATGAGGAGATGGAGGATCACAGAGGTTTTGTTCCTCAAGTGTTAAAATAAGAAGCAATTARGGCTGTTGAAAGTTGCCATGGAGGCAGGAAGGAGGTGCTGGGTAGGAAGAGTTGACTCTGCAGGCTCCCAGCGCTGCTCCCACCCTTCCCTCCCCAGGGCTGGGGCAGTTGTGTGGCAGAGCTGGGGGAGCTCTGTGTGTCTCTGCTGGGTTTGGGGGTGCTGGGGTCACAGATGAGGAGTGGGAGCAAGGGAGGGGGTTGGGAGATGCCCCTTTCCCTCTGCCACCCCCATGGGTGTGGGGACAGCTCAGCTCCTTCCCCTGTCCCCAGCTGGGACCAGGCTCCCTCAGGGCTCCACCACCCCCGTCCATGTGGGTGAGCACAGAACTGCAGCCTGGCTCTCCTCCCCCTTTTTGCTTTTTTCCTCTCTCCCAACGTTTTCAAGGCATTGGTTCCGCTGGGTGGAGTTGGTATTAATTAAAACGAGCTAATTGCCAAGGAGCTTCTGAAGAAGCAAGGCTTAGAGCWGGCCTAGGGGACAGGGAGTGAAGGGCTTTGAGAGCTGTGTAACCCTCAGATCCAGTTTTTGCTGTGTAATCCCTTCCCTGCCAAGCTGGGAATTGAGCAAATTGGCCTCAACCCTGCCTGGAAGCTCCTGGAGAGTTTCTGGGCAGTGGGAGCAGGGAGGTCAGGCTGAGGCAGAACAGCCTGTGCCTGATCCAGGGCTGAGCTCTGCAGCTCCTGAGCTGTCCCTGTGCCTGATCCAGGGCTGAGCTCTGCAGCTCCTGAGCTGTCCCTGTGCCTGATCCAGGGCTGAGCCCTGAGCTCTGCAGCTCCTGAGCTGTCCCTGCAGGCTGGGCTGAGGCAGGAACTGCCTGTGCCTGATCCAGGGCTGTTCTYTGTGACYGTGTTCACAGAGGTCCGAGGATGAGGGAAGAGACGAGGATCTGACTCCATGTTTCAGAAGGCTGATTTATTATTTTATTATATATATTACAGTAAAATTATACTAAAAGAATAGAGGAAAGGATTTCATCAGAAGGCTGGCTAAGAWTAGAATAGAGAAGAATGATAACAGAGGCTCTGGTCCGGACTCTCTGTCTGAGCCAGCTGGGCTGTGATTKGCCATTAATTAGAAGCAACCAACATGGGCCAATCCCAGATGCACCYGTTGCATTCCACAGCAGCAGATAACCATTGCTTGCATTTTGTTCCTGAGGCCTCTCAGCTTCTCAGGAGGAAAAATCCTAAGGAGAGGATTTTCCATAAAAGATGTCTGSGACAGTTCCCTGAGCTCTGCAGCTCCTGAGCTGTCCCTGCAGGCAGGGCTGAGGCAGTGCTGGCTGCTGGCACACACCATCCAAGCCCAGCAGCCCTCAGCCCCGGCATTATCAGGAACTGGGGGGTCCCTGGGGCAGTTCTGTCACCCAGCTCTGAGCAGGGCCCTGTGTGGGCTGGCAGGCTGCTGTCACACGTGTGGGGACAGGCTGGGCTGCAGGGCTGGCCCTGGTGCTCTGCAGAGAGCTCCCCTCGTGAGCAGGCAGGGCTGAGAGCCCCCASAGCTCCTCCTGCCAGGCTCATCCCTTCCCCAGCTCACGTTTAAAACTGAGCTTTGTGACTCCTGAGCCGACAGGGGGGTGGGTGCCCTTCCAGGAGGGGACAGCTTTTGTGACCCTGCTCCTGGAAAATGGCTCCGTTTTCATCTCCAGTGCAGGAATCCCTTCCCACCTCACCAAATCCTCCTTCTCCAGAGCTGGGTTTGCTTGGGGCCCGTGAGGGGGAGGAGGCTCAGGGCTGGGATGAATTTTAGCATCAGAGAATGGTATGATTTCACCCCCTCCCACTGTCCCAGGCTGCTCCCAGCCCCAGTGTCCAGCCTGGCCTTGGGCACTGCCAGGGACYCAGGGGCAGCCAGGGCTGCTCTGGACACCTCCTCCCTGACAGGGAAGGATTTCTCTGCAATATCCCATCCAAACCTCTGGAAGTCCAGGGAAGGATTTCTCTGCAATATCCCATCCAACTCTGCTCTCTGCCAGTTTGAAGCTGTTCCTGTCCCCCCAGGCCACTGTAAAAAGGCCATGCAGTGATTTCATCCCATTGAAATCCCAAGGAACATTTGCTTTTTCTCCTCTAAAGCTTTGCTGCTGTTCCCTGGGCTCCAGGGATACTCACAGCAGTAGTGATGTGTGGAGGAGGCCAAAATGACTAAAATTGCTAAAAATTGGCCCAAATAAGCAGTGCTGCTGGAAAAAAGCTTTCTTCAGGGTGCTGATTTTCAGAGGGGCCCTGTCTGAAGCTGTCTGGGCACCAAGCCCCAGCTGCCRGCTCTGTTTGCCCACAGAGCTGCCTGTTGTTGATGTGGCACGGAATTAAATGGGATCTCAGTGCTCCCAGGGGGGTGGATCCCAGGGAATGGATCCCAGATGATGGATCCCAGGTGAATGGATCCCAAGGGGATGTATCCAAAGGGGATGGATCCCAGGGGATGGATCCCAGGGATGGATTCCAGGGGATGGATCCAAGGGGGATGGATCCCAAGGGAATGTATCCAAAGGGGATGGATCCCAGGGATGGATTCCAGGGGATGRATCCYAGGGATGGATCCCAGGAGATGGATCCCAGGGAATGGATCCCAGGTGAATGGATCCCAAGGGGATGGATCCGAAGGGGATGGATCCCAGGGATGGATTCCAGGGAATGGATCCAAAGGGGATGGATCCCAGGGATGGATTCCAGGGGATGAATCCCAGGGACGGATTCTAGGGGATGGATCCCAGGGATGGATCCCAGGGGATGGATCCCAGGGATGGATCCCAGATGATGGATCCCAGGGGATGGATTCTAGGGGATGGATCCCAAGGGAATGTATCCAAAGGGGATGGATTCTAGGGGATGGATTCCAGGGGATGAATCCTAGGGATGGATCCCAGGGGTTGGATCACAAGGGGATGTATCCAAAGGGGATGGATCCAAGGGGATGAATCCTAGGGATGGATTCTACGGGATGGATCCCAGGGGTTGGATCCAAGGGGATGGATCCCAGGGGAATGGATCCCAAGGGAATGTATCCAAAGGGAATAGATCCCAGGGAATGTACCCAGGGGGGTGGATCCCAGGGAATGGATCCCAGGGGGGTGGATCTGAGGATGGATCCCAGGGGAATGGATCCAGGGGAATGGGTCCCAGGGGATGGATCCCGGTGGATGGATCCCGGGGGGTGGTTCCCAGGGGAATGGATCCCAGGGAGTGGATCCCGGGGGATGGATCCCAGGGATGGATCCCAGGGGGGATGAATCCTAGGGGATGGATCCCAGGGGGGTGGATTGCCGGGGATGGATCCCAGCCCTTCCCAGGCTCTGTGGGGATGGATCTGTGCTGCCTCCCTGGGCTGGGCTGCCCAGCTCCAGCYGCTCCAGCCGGGAATGTTTGCCAGATCTCTGGGTCTGGGGGCGCTTTGGGGTCGGTTTCCTTTCCCCTCCCGTCTGAAGATGGCACTGCAGCATCTCTCAAGCCCCAGCCCCGGGATCAGCAGCTCCTTCCAGCCCTGCTCCTGGGGCTGGCAGCAGGGACATCCCGAGCCGTGGGGAGCCGGGCTGGCTGCTGGGGCAGGAGCTGTGCGGGATTTGCGAGGAAGGGAAAAGCTGGGGCAGACTGCGGATAAAGCTGGAAATTGGGAATTCAGCTGAGGAGCTTCTTCCTCCTCCTCCTCCCAACCCCTYGGTGCTCTGCTGGAGCACCTGATCCGTGTTTGAGGCCAAATCCATCACGGGGCCAGCCTGGCTCCATTCCTCTGACTTTGCTGCTCYGGTGTCTGCTGGCTCCCAACTCCCTGAAAATAAAACCGGGATGTGCTGGGAGAGTGGAAAAGGAAACTCTCCGAGAGTGAGATATTTTAAATGACTAGATTGCCAGGCTGCAGGTTTGCAGCAGCCCTGGGTCGGTGTGTGCTGGGAGAGCCCCTGCCCCAGCTCCCCAGTTTCCCATTTCTCAGGGAAGAGCTTTGGTGCAGTCCCAGATTTTGTCTAAATGCCCCCAGACCTTTTGCAGAGCTGGCCCTGGGCCCTCGCCCCCAACTCTCCGTGCAGTCTCTGGCCCACTTTGAGGGRCTGGTGCTGGTGATCTCTTTGCCACCTCTTTCCTCCTTTGCCAGGACCTTCCCTGGGGTGCAGCTCCAACACTGGGAGCTCTGCACAGGCAGAAAATTGACATCGGCTTTTACCTTGAGCAACTCAGACTGAACCAAGGAGAGAAAAGAGGGCAAACACTGATTAGAACCAAACCTAACCTCTGCAGCAAAGGGGCATTGTGTGATCAGAGCCTCTCCTGCCAYGCTCTGCTTCTCCAGCACAGAGCAAACAGTTCTGTCCTCGCTTGGGATGGAAGCAGCTGAACTGTGCAGCCTCAGCCTCGCAGAAATCTCTGCTTCATCCTGRGAGGAGCAGGCAATTCTCCTGGGAAGGGAAATCGCTCTGCCAGCCATGCTCGGGGGGCGGTGGGAGGGCTGAGATGGGCTCTGGCAGGATCAGGGRCTGCACTTGAGGGCTGAATTCTCAGAGCGCTGTGACCCGGGGGACAGGTGGTGGCAGCTGGCGGGGTGGGACAGGGAGAAATTCCAAGGGATTTTTGCTCACTGGGTGCATGAAATGSGGGTGTTCCCTCAGCAGGATGGGGCTGAGCTGGGGCCATGGAATTCCTTGGGAATCTGTCCCAGCTGGACATTTCCCTCTAGAGACTGTGTTTATTCTTCTCTAACTCTGCATTGCGGTGAGGCACATTTTATTTAGCACAGGGTGGATCCCTTTCCAAAGGCAGCTGTGAGATGGTGTGTCCCTTCTCCCATCCATTCATCC
>JACDOX010000285.1:536896-560470 GCA_014549065.1 Cardinalis cardinalis
AGTCTGTTTGTCCAGCACAGTCCGTGTGTCCGGCACAGTCCGTGTGTCCCCTCAGTCCGTGTGTCCCCACAGTCCGTGTGTCTCTTCAGTCTGTTTGTCCAGCACAGTCCGTGTGTCCGGCACAGTCTGTGTGTCCCCACAGTCCGTGTGTCCAGCCCAGTCTGTGTGTCCCCACAGTCCGTGTGTCCAGCCCAGTCTGTGTGTCCGGCACAGTCCGTGTGTCCGGCACAGTCTGTGTGTCCAGCACAGTCCGTGTGTCCAGCACAGTCCGTGTGTCCCCTCAGTCCGTGTGTCGCCACGATCCATGTGTCCGTGTGTCTGGCACAAAATGTGCGTCCCTTGGCCAGTGGCTGCTGAAGCCACTGCGGGGCTGGCACACGGTGCCACACTGGGTCTGGGAGGGTGGCAGGGCTGGCACACGGTGCCACGCTGGGTCAGGGGCAGTGGCAGGGCTGGCACACGGTGCCACACTGGGTCAGGGAGGGTGGCAGGGCTGGCACACGGTGCCACACTGGGTCTAGGAGGGTGGCAGGGCTGGCACACGGTGCCACGCTGGGTCAGGGGCAGTGGCAGGGCTGGCACACGGTGCCACTCTGGGTCAGGGGCGGTGGCAGGGCTGGCACACGGTGCCACGCTGGGTCAGGGGCAGTGGCAGGGCTGGCACACGGTGCCACTCTGGGTCTGGGAGGGTGGCAGGGCTGGCACACGGTGCCACGCTGGGTCAGCCTCTCCATCACCCTCACAGTGCCCTTGGCAGTGTTGGGTGTCTGGCAGCACAGAAGCACCCACAGTGTCTCTGCCAGGCTGAGGAGCCCTGGGCAGCCCCGGTGCCCCCAGGGACTGTCCCCACTCCTGGCACAGAGATGTCACTGCTCAGCTGCCTTTTGGGAAAGGCATTTTCTGATATGAAAATGTAATTTTGGGGAAGGTGGGGGAAGCCCTGGAGCTGTGCAGGGTGATGGAGGGGGGCTCAGGGAGCAGGGCTGGCACTGGTGCTGTGCAGGGTGATGGAGGGGGCACAGGGAGCAGGGCTGGCCCTGGGCTGGGCTGGAAGGGGAGCTCAAGGACAAGGACAACCTGCAAGAGCAGAGCTGGCCCAGACAGGCCAGCCGCAGTGCTGGCAGAAGGCTCAGCAGGCTCCCGTGCCTCTGATGCATTTTCACACCGACTTTTTGCATTCTGTTCGTGTTTCTTTCTATTTCTACACCTGGATCGTGGCCAGAATGAAAAAGAAGAAGGACAGATAGAAAACTTAGTGCTTTTCAATTAAACAGGAAGCTCTTTGCCATTGTAAGCGAGCTTATTTAGACATTAAATCAAAATCAAATGCTTGCACTATCAGTGCTGCTCACAGGCTGATAATTAATGATGGCTCTCCCCAGCGCAAACCCTCGGTGTTCTGTCAGCACCACTGTAAGCTTTGATCGAAAGCTTTTTAAGTAGTTTCAGAAGCTGGATCTGTAAAATAAAAATAACCCAGAGTGGTAATTCTCTGCCCAAGAAATAAATAATAAAGGCTCGGAGCGTTTAAGTGTTGGCTGTCAGCGCATCAGCGATGCCAGCATCACAGGCTGAGGGAGCAGAGAGGGAAGGAAGGGGTTTCTGGGCACTTAGGTGGGGACTCTCTTACATCCCTCTGCCAGCAGGAAGGAGTTTCAAGGCAGACGTGAATTATTTCTGCCTTTTCTGCACCCTCTGTGGTGGAAAGGGATCTCAGTGCCCGTGAAAATCAGGCTCAGTTGTTATGGAAATACATAAACCCACCCCAGGCAGAGCTGCCCATCCCCGGCTGGGAGCTGGGAGGAGATGAGGCAGGGAGGGATGAGGCAGGGAGGGATGAAGAGGAAGGGAGGCAAAGCTGCTCTCAGGGCGTGCATCAGTCCCGGCTGGGCCAAGACCCCAGGGTCAGGTCCCACCAGGGCAGCCAGAAGTGGCCTGGGCACCTCTGGGGCCAGAGGAACAGCCTGGGGGCAGGGGCAGCTGCTGGGGGCAGGAGGGCTGCAGGAAGGTCAGGAACCTGAAACTGGGCTGTGGCTCGAGGGTCTTCCCTCACCACCCACCCCTCACCCTCCTGACAGGGTTTGCACTGGCCCCATTCCCAGCCAGGCCTTTTCTCCGTGCCTTTTCCCTCACTCCGTTCAGGAGCACACAGAGCCCTGTGCTGTCCCACTGGAATCCCACCTGAATCACCTGACTCCCACTGGAATCACCACATTGTGAGCCTCCCTCTCCACCCCACCCACCTCAGCACGGGATGCAGAAGCCTCCCCCGCCCCTGGTCCCCTTCCGCCTGCTGAAGGAGCATTCTCCTGTCTCCTGTCCCATCACAGGGCCATGAGCAGGGCTCCTCTGGCTGCCAGGGCCACCAGCAGGGTTCCCCAGGCTGCCAGGGCCATGAGCAGGGCTCCCCTGGCTGCCAGGGCCACCAGCAGGGCTCCCCAGGCTGCCAGGGCCACCAGCAGGGCTCCCCAAGCTGCCAGGGCCACCAGCAGGGCTCCCCAAGCTGCCAGGGCCACCAGCAGGGCTCCCCTGGCTGCCAGGGCCACCAGCAGGGCTCCCCAGGCTGCCAGGGCCACCAGCAGGGCTCCCCAGGCTGCCAGGGCCACCAGCAGGGCTCCCCTGGCTGCCAGGGCCATGAGCAGGGTTCCCCAGGCTGCCAGGGCCACCAGCAGGGCTCCCCAGGCTACCTGGCACTGCTGGGGCAGTCATACCTCGGTGTTTCTGTCTGAACTGGGAGCTGCTCCCCTGCTCTGCCCTGTCCTGTGCTGCCCTCAGGGCTGGGGACTCCACCTCCTTCCCAGCGCCAGTACCTGGCCACCCTCTCAAAGACATTTCCCCTAATATCCAATTTAACCCTCCCTGGTGCAACTTGAGGGCATTTCCTCCTGTCCTGTCTCTTGTTCCCCGGGGTTTTCCTGCTCTTCAGGTGTCACATGTCCCACCTGCCATGCAGGACAGGCTGGGGGGCTCAAGCCTCCCCAAAAGGAGCCAGGGGTGCCATGCCCAGGGGTGCAGGAGCAGGACTGAGTCATTAAGAGCAATTTTGAGTAATTAAGAGCAATGTTGAGTAATTAAGAGCAGTTTCTCACGTGCCAGTCTCCACATCCCGCAGGGAAACAATCCCAGGGTGACACAGAGCAGCCCAGAGAGGCCCCGGTCACCATCACCCCACTGAGATTTGCTGCTACTCTTCCTCTCCTGACTGACACAGGGTTGAAATCTCTGGAAATCATTAGAAAAGCATCTTGGGGCAATCTGAGCACGAGGATCATGGCACGAGGAGTTTGTCACGTTCCCCAGGCCGCCTGGGAGGATTGCTGGGGGAGCCCAGAGCCCTGGATGCTGGGGAAGGGACAGCTTGGGTGCTGCTCCTGCCCTGTCCTCAGCGAGGGATTTGGGCACTCGGGGGTCTGGAGCACACGGAATGGAGACTCTGGGAGTTGTGTGGAGCAGTGGAGGGACAAGAGGCCTGGATTTGTCATCTCCAAGGGCCGTAATCATGGTAATTAACGGTGTTTGTAGGTCCTGGGCCGGCTGCAGTAAGATTTTATACGGTGCATTTCCACAGAACGATTTCCATTACTGGGAGCAGATAAAAACTGACACGGGCTCAGGGTGACTCGGGAAATCAATAAACAATAAAACTTAGCATGAAAACAAATAAATTAACCCAATCAGAAGAGACAGTGAGAGCCCATCAGACTTGTTAGACAGATGAAGTCAAGTGTCACTCCCCGGGCTGAGCAATTGCTCCGGCACACACGCCAGGCTCCCTCTAAGGATGATTTTCTCAGCCTCTTTAGGACTGAGCTTGTTTCCATCTGCCAAACTCAGTCTGAATCAAGCAGGAGGAGACAGACAGGCTCCAAAATACCTCATCTCCCTGGAAGGGGTTTCTGTGCTCTGCTCTCCTCAGTGGCTGGACAGAGGCTGAGGCCCTTTGGGGCTGGATGTGCTGCACTCTGAGCCCAGCTCTGCTGGCAGGAACCCAGGGTGAGCCTGGGGATGAGCCCCTTGGGATGAGTCCCTGCCTCCAGTGGGACTGGGAGCCAGCCTGGATGAGAGATTCATTAATTGAAGTGCTCTCCTATAATTGCAGGTTAATCAGAGAATCAGGGAATGGTTTGGGTTAGAAGGGACCTTAAATCCCACCCAGTGCCACCCCCAGGACCACCTCCCACTGTGCCAGGTGCTCCAGCCCCAGTGTCCAGCCTGGCCTTGGGCACTGCCAGGGCTCCAGGGGCAGCCCCAGCTGCTCTGGCAATTCCAGCCCAGCCCCTGCCCACCCTGCCAGGGAACAATTCCCAATTGCCAAGATCCCATCCAGCCCTGCCATTCCTCTGGCACTGGCAGCCATTCCCTGGGTGCTGTCCCTCCATCCTTGTCCCCAGTCCCTCTGCAGCTCTCCTGGAGCCCCTTCAGGCCCTGCAAGGGCTCTGAGCTCTCCCTGGAGCCTTCTCCTCTCCGGGGCAGCACCCCCAGCTCTCCCAACCTTTTCTCACAGGAAATACCTGATTTAACTTCACCTCTGGCTCATTTCCCACACAAACCCGGATCAGTCCCTGCACAAAGCTGTGAATTTCCTCTGCTTGGCCGCCTCAGTTCAGCCCCCCTCAGGTGGCATCTCCAGCCCCCTCTGGTCCTGGTCCCTCCCCACACAGCTGGGCCGGGACCTTCCCCTCCCACCCTATCTCATTCACATGAATAATTCCATTGCAGCTGGACTGTGCCCGGCTGGGCTGTGCCAGGTGCTGCTCTCACACAGGGAACAGTCTCAGGCACTTTCCAGTAGCATGAGAAATCATTTTTATTGCCTATAATTATGTGTTTCTAGCTAAATTAATCACTGGGGTAGATCTGGGTTTGGTACAACAGAACTGCACCAGGCTGAGTTTGACCCTCTGGCTTTGTGTGAGCTCAGCCCAATGATGTTAATTATGGGGGGAGGGAGGAATAAACCAGGGGTTAACAGGGCTGGGGCTCTGCAGCAGAGCTGGCTGGAAAAACAGCAAAAATATTTGGGGGTTGGCTTGACAAGAATTGTGTTTTCTGCAGCTTTTTACCAAAAAAATTAAAAACAAAGCTGAAATAAGCCCAGACGAAGATTCGCTTAGTTGGGGGGAGTTGTGGAGCCTCTGCTGTGCTGTTGTTGAGGAAAACACTGAGCAATAAAATCCCATTTCCAGAGGAAATGTCCCGGTGTTGTGATGGGGAATTGGCAGTGGGGGAGGAACCCCGAGCTGGACGGGAGGAAGCAGCTCTGGCTCCTGAGGCTTCCCAGAATGAGCTGAGAGGAAGGATGGATTTGTATTTCCAAACCAGCTGTGGGTCTGCTGGGAGATAAAACCAGCACTGGGAGGTAAAAGAACCAAYGGGGAAGATTCCACTAATTGATGAATGGAAAAAGTTATTTGCCTTTGCAAATAAACTATAGATTGGCAGATAAATGAATTGGACATTGAGAGATGAAAGAAACAATGGGGAAAMCCCCCTAAATTCCATAAGAATAAAAAATCAAAAGGGAGGGTTGTACATTAGAGGGGAATCTTTGGGATCAGGTGTTCKGGGAAGTCTGAACCTCTCAGGTACCTCAGGCAATGGGGAAAGAGAGAAGGGAAATGCAGCTGGGAAATTGGGATAAAAAGGAGGCTGCACCCTCCAAAAACTGGAGAGACCCCAGGGGAATGCCCCATGGCCTCTGCCTTTATTGGAATAAAGTAAAAGGACTCCTCTGTCTCCTTTTTGGACACAAACCTCTGGTGTTTGTGGATTCATTTTCCTGACAGGGAATCTGGGCTTTCCAGCAGGAGCAGCTGGGCCCGGCTGGGCTGGCTGGGGTCACCTCGCCCATCCCAGGCTCCCCTGGAGCTGCTTTGGCTCCAGACCTCGAGGAGGGACCTTCCCAACAGGAGTGCCAAGGAAAAAGAAGTGAAAATCCCTGGTTTGCACCAGTGGGTGGATAATCCATGAAGTGTTTGTGTCTAATCTGAGGCTTTATTTAGATCCATTTGTCTGGATTTTGAACTTTTCATCCTTACTTGTTTTTTGTCTTAATAAGTTCAATTATATTTTTAATTGGAAAATCAGCTTTAGCAGCAAAGCAGAGCTTTAAATCAAGAGAATGTTGAAAGAGGAAGTTTCAGACTTCAGAACTTTCTGAACACTTAAAATTCCATATAAATCAAAATGGACTTTTTCCTTTGAAAACTTCTGGCTCCAGCACGTCAGCATTTCTCCATGGGGGAAAAGATGAGGGAATTTCCTGGGCAATTTCTCAATATTTCTGGTACCTGCAGTAGCTGTTTAAAACCCTTTCACATCCTTTCACCCTCCCACACAGACTGCTGAGAAATAAATCCTTTGGAAATGGAAATCAGGCTTGAAGTAAACAGATTAGTAATGGTTATTTGGTAACACTTTATTAATTAAATGTCCTAAATACATTTAAACCTAGGCATTTAATTTAGATTTATTGGGATAATTTAGATTTATAAGAATCGTTATTATACCTTAAGTACAGTAAATGCCAATTGATTTTTATAGACAATATTTACTGAGGTGTAACCACAGTGCAAAATTTAATTATCTCCATGCTCAGTTAAAGGACAGGACAGAGGGTTCAGCCCCAGGACTGCTGGAGGTGCCAGGGCTGGAGCTGCTCCTGCTGCTCCAACCTTGGAGCGCCGAGCTCTGCCCTGGCCTGTGCTTCCAGATCCTTCCCAGGAGTGCCAAGAGCTCCACAGGCACTTCTYCATAGGAAAATCTYCTACCTCATGGTTCACCTGGAGAGGAGAAGGCTCCAGGGAGAGCTCAGAGCCCTTGCAGGGCCTGAAGGGGCTCCAGGAGAGCTGCAGAGGGACTGGGGCCAAGGATGGAGGGACAGCACCCAGGGAATGGCTCCCAGTGCCAGAGGAATGGCAGGGCTGGATGGGATCTTGGCAATTGGGAATTGTTCCCTGGCAGGGTGGGCAGGGGCTGGGCTGGAATTGCCAGAGCAGCTGTGGCTGCCCCTGGAGCCCTGGCAGYGCCCAAGGCCAGGCTGGGCATTGGGGCTGGAGCACCTGGCACAGTGGGAGGTGGCCCTGCCATGGCAGGGGAGAGCTTTAACATGAGCTGAGCTGAGCTGAGCCGATCTTTGGTCCCTTCTAACCCCTCTGACCTGGCCCAGCTCTGATTTGTCATTCTGGGGCTGCTGCCACTGGAGGAAGGAGCCACATTAACAAATCTCCAAACTGAGAGGAAAATGTTACATTCACCCTGGGTGCTTCCCCACCCACGAATTGTTGATCTTTTGTTCCAAAGGATTTTTTATTTTRACTTTTTGTTCTTTACACCCTTTTCCCTGTGAGTAGCATTGATCTTCCTGTGGAGGGTCACTCAGGCTGAGTTTACCTTGGTGCTGCTGACCAGGGCTGGCCAGAGGAGCAGAGCAGCCAGAGCTGCTGAGCCAGGGGAGCAGGGCACGCAATTCCCAAACCCCTGAGCCAGGGGAGCAGGGCACAMAATTCCCMAAYCCCTGAGMYAGRAGAGCAGGGCACACARTTCCCAAACYCCTGATCCAGGAGAGCAGGGCACACAATYCCCAAACCCCTGAGCCAGGRGAGCAGGGCACRCAATYCCCAAACCCCTGAKCCAGGAGAGCAGGGCACRCAATYCCCAAACYCCTGAKMYAGGAGAGCAGGGCACACAATCCCCAAACYCCTGAKMYAGGAGAGCAGGGCACACAATTCCCAAACCCCTGAGCCAGGAGAGCAGGGCACACAGTTCYCAAACTCCTGCTGTTCACCCACAGCTTCTGAAGCAAAGTAAAGCCCATCCCAAAAAACCAAAGCTGCCTTTTCCCATCCTGGGAGCTGCAGCAGGATCACTGTCTGGCAGGATGGGAATGCCACTGGTGCAGAGATCTCTCACTGCTTTGTTCTGCAGAAGTTTTGGCAGATGTTTGATTCAGGGGCTGTTTGGGGAGGTTTATGTTCCACCAGCTTTGCTTTGAGACTGGAGCAGGAACGAGCCCAGAATGCCAAGCAGAGCCCAGCCAGGCTCACCTGTGCTCATGTGAGCCCCACAAATCACCTCAGACACTCCAGCAAGTTCACAAACCCTCAGGAAACGTCAAACAAACTCAAGCTGGGGCTTCAGCATGGATGCAGAGTTCTCATAGGAAATAATTCCCAGCAAGCAGCTCAGAGGGCAAGATAATGATTCCTGAAGTGAAAATAACATAGAGCAGGAGGATTATGTGGGATAAACACATTTTTATGCAGTTATGCTGAAGACTTTTCTGTTGGAACCTTGCAATGTCAGTTTGCCCTCTCTGATCAGAGTCCCCACATTTTTCTCTGTCTCACACTCAAGTTACCAAAAGCCTCCAACTCTCACCAAAATTAACCCCAAGTGCTTTAAACCCTCTGCACATCCCAGCTCATGCTCTGTGTCCTGGATTTACCTCTTTCAGGTGCAATACTCCACCTTTCCAGGTGAAAAGTGATCTGCTGCTGCACAGGGATCTCGGGGCTGAATGAAAACCATGTCAGCTGCCAGGGCTGAGCAGATGGACGTGAGGGAGGGATGTTGTGTGTGGGAACCTGGCAGACTGAGGAGCTGGTCCTGTGGAATCAGTCATTGAGATAATTGGAATATGGCTATTTCTGGGAGGAGCAGCTTCTCTGTGTGTGCTGTGGCTCTGTTTGTGTGGACACAGGAACACGGGAGCTGAGTCACTGCCTGGCTGAACCTGGGGAGGGTGTTTGAAGGAGGCTTTGAGCCCTGGAATTGTCAGGCTTKGTGTATTGGGATAGAGCCACAGCTGGGGTGGGATTGAGGAGGGAGCAAGGCTCGGTGCCCACATCACCAGCAGCCCCTGGGGAGGAGCTCTGCCTCCTGAGCAAACAGGATAACRGAGCTGTAGAGGGGAATCACAAAATGCTTCCTCCTGGATGAGCTCTGGCCATGAAGTTGAACATTTTACTGAAGCCTTCAGAAATCCAGAGGAGTTTGGTGACTGTGGCCTGGGTGGCACAAAGGAAATCCAAGGGCRGGTTTAGAATAGAGATCAGGACAGAGGTTCTGGCTTCCCCAGGGTTGGATGGGATCTTGGGAACTGGGAATTGTTCCCTGGCAGGGTGGGCAGGGGCTGGGCTGGAATTGCCAGAGCAGCTGTGGCTGCCCCTGGAGCCCTGGCAGTGCCCAAGGCCAGGCTGGRCATTGGGGCTGGAGCACCTGGCACAGTGGGAGGTGGCCCTGCCATGGCAGGGGYGGCACTGGGTGGATTTAAGGTCCTTTCCCACCCAAACCCTTCTGGGATCTTAAGGGTACCAAGCACTGGGCCCAGCCCTGTGCTGACACCAACCCACTGCCCCCGCTCCGTGGGGACAAACAGCAAAACTGGCGCTTGAACAGGGCTGCAGGCTCCAAATTCCTGTGGAGAATGACCAGACAGAAGAATAAAGGGAGACAAATCTCCTGATGCACACAAATATTGTGTGAAAATGCAGGCGGTTCTGTTGGTGAGCGTGCGAGGAGCACGGAGCACGGGGAACATGTTCCAAGTGTCAAATGGATTATACTCCAGCGCCCTTATTGTTTCATATAATTCTCATCTAATGTCACCCTTGGCAACAATAACACAATATTCGCTTTGATGGAGCCTCGCTGAATATTTTTAAGCAATGAGGAGATTGCYGGGGGAGCAGGGGGAGGAGGGGCAGGCGGGGCGGGGGTGGCAGAGCAGAGCCCCCCCTGAATCCATCAGGAAAATGGAGCTTGCAGCTCCAGGGGCCCTGGCACCTGGGCTGTGCAGCCCGGGCAGCCTYGGGATGCAGTTTTCAGCAGGAGCTTTGTCTCTGCTGGAACACAATTAGGGAGCCCTGGGYTGGGAGCAAAGCGATCCGAGGAGCTCAGGGAGGGCAGAGGCAGGGACGTGGAGGGGGACAAATAATCTCAATTTCTGCAGGCTGAGCAGAGCTGTCACTGGCAAGGTCAGGCCAAAGGGAGCTGATTCCGTGGGAAGGGAGGAGAGAATGACTGCAAAGGTGGAAAGTGCCAAGAGGCAGTGTGGGCTCATCCTCCCTGATTTGATTACTCTCCTGACCCAGAGGTTTCCATGAAGGTGATTCATGGACCCAGCAGCCAGAGCCCAAGGCCTGGGCTCCCTCCTGCTTCCAGGAGAATTCCTGGGCCAGGACAGCAGCCCCAGGGACCAGGGGGCACAGGGAAAGCTCAGCTGCCCCTCCTCAGCACGGTGACCTCCAGCTAGCCAATGGATAACTCTGCTGGAATCCCTCTTGGGACACATCCCCTGCACGGGGGCACTCACTCAGAGCCCCCCGTGATGCCCTGGGTGATGCTCTGTTGTGACCGTGTTCACAGGGGTCTGAGGATGAGGACGCCTGTGAACATGTTTCAGAAGGCTGATTTATTATTTTATGATGTATATTATATTAAAACTATACTAAAAGAATAGAAGAAAGGATTTCATCAGAAGGCTGGCTAAGAATAGAATACGAAGGAATGGTAACAAAGGTTTGTGGCTCGGCTCTCTGTCCGAGCCAGCTGACTGTGATTGGCCATTAATTAAAAACAACCAACATGGGCCAATCCCAGATGCACCTGTTGCATTCCACAGCAGCAGATAACCATTGCTTACATTTTGTTCCTGAGGCCTCTCAGCTTCTCAGGAGGAAAAATCCTAAGGAAAGGATTTTCCATAAAAGATGTCTGTGACACCCTGTCCCTGCCCTTGGTGTGCTGCAGGTTCCACCCTCCTGCCCCTTGTTCTGCTCCTGCCCTGTGCCCAGCCCAAGGGACTGCATTAATCCCTTAATTCCTACATCAATATTTTCCTTGGGAATCCCTCAGAGGAAAATAATATCAACAGAACTGATTACCATTTCCTGTGTGGCTGCCTGAGGAACGGGAACCAGATGATGTTTATCTTTAAAAAAATGAAAATGCCAATAAAAAAGTAATTAAAAAAATAAAAATTCACCTCCTGGTATTTTCCTGTTGCAGCTGGAGAAATAACAGGGACGTGCCACATCTGCATGTTCAAATCCAGGAAAAAAAAAAAAGGGCTTTGTTCCAGGAATCAGGAAAGGTCCAACCTCCCTGGCCCTGTTTCAAAGTGGAACTCCTGATTTTCAGCACATAACTCAATTTTAGGCATTTCTGTGGAATGAGCTTAATAAATGAAGAGCTTGTGAACATTCCTGCTGGGAGCACAGGTCAGGGCTCCCAGGGCTCAGCTGTGCCCTTTGCCAGGCTGAGCTGGAGGGGAGGTTTGTTACCGGGGAGAATGGTGTAACCCAGTTCTGTTTGGCGAGATCACAGCTATTTATACACATTTACACAGATTTACACAGTTCTGGAGCTCCTTCAWCCATACCAACAGCACCAGCAGAGATTAAAATAAGGTGGGAAAACCTCACTAAAATCCCATTTTAAGCCCTCTGACAGGACAGAGTGTAGCTCTGGGAATGGATGTGCATGTTGGACACTGAGGGAGTTTATTCTTGTCCCCTGTAAAAAGAAAACTTCATCCCATGAATATCAGAATGTTTCTATCTGACCAGATGTCAAGCTCGGAGAACTCCTTCYGACCTCCTCCTTTCCCAGCTCCACTGCTTCCCAAAGTTTCCAACCCTCAGGCTTTATTTCTTACTGATTGATCCCTTTCATCATTCTTGGGGGTTTATTTGCTTTGTGTCTTTGAATTCTGTGAGCAAAATCCTCTTGTTTTCTCTTTTGCCATTTTCAGCCCTGTAGCAAATCAAAGGCAACTCCAACRTTGGTGAGGGAGACAGAATGATGCATCTGACTCCATGGATATCAGAAGGCTAATTAATTACTTTATTATACTCTATTATTCTATACATCTAAAACTGAATCTGCCAAGCACTCAACTCTGCACTCACTGCACAGAATCTCGTGACTGTCACCCAACATTCCCAACACACACACACACACCTGGCCTGACAGGCCAAGGAACCAAAACCCCATCACTGTGGGTGAACAATCTCCACGTTGCATTCTGCTTTGGCACAAACACAGGCACAGCAAACGAGATAAGAATTGTGTTTTCTTTCTCTGATGTTCAGAGAATGTGAATCCCAGAAATATTCTTGGGAAGAATTGTGCCTTGCTTTTCTCTGTGAAGAAAAATGTGGCAACAGGCCCCAATTATAAAAGACTYATCAAGTGCTTGGAACTTGGAAATGGAATGGCCAAATTACAGCCCAGGTGCAGAAACCCAGAGCACTGGGACTATTTCTCTGCCATCTCTGGGGTGCCCTGACCCCCAGGGGAGCACTGACTTTGACCCTCATTCATGGAGAAAGTTTCCTAAACTCCAGAATAGACTGGAATCCAAAGTGTGAAATAGATTATAGAGAGCAGTGTAGGTGTATCGCTTGGTGAGAAATTGAGATTTTGGGATTTTTAGTGTGTAGTGGATGGCAGCAAGATGGAGGGCACAGGGTGTTGTCCTGGGTTTCTTCTTCATGCTTCTTCTTCCTTCTTCTTCATGGGTTGGGGTGGCATTTTGTAATTGGGAGGAAAAATCCACATTGCAGGCTTTGAGGGATCAGTTATTGTGTTAAAAGGGAAATAATCTGGGTGTCAGTTCTTAATTGGATAGTTTAGCTTTAAAAGACTTTGTAACAAGAGACTGTTGGCCATTTCTGTGGTGCTTTTCCAGTGCACTGAGCCTGGTGCAGACAGCGGGGAAAACTCTAGATAACAATAAACAAGAACCTGAAGACCAAAAAGATCCAGTGTGTCTCTCTTTCCTGACACAAAACTGCTCCTAAAGGGTCTCCCTGGGCAGGGGAGSCCCCTGGGAGGGCCCAGACTGAGATCCAGAWGTTGAGAAATCAGCAACAGGTACCCAGGTACCCGACACCCAGGGGTGCCCATCAGAAATAAAGAAATCAGGGCATTTCTGTGGCATGGAAAAGCTGAGCCCTGCATTGCCAGAGCCTGGTTTGAGCCCTCAGCCCTGGCTGTGTTCAGGGCAATCCCCCCACACCTGAGGGTGTTCTCCAGCTCCATCCAGCACCCTGTGAGCCCTCAGCTCGCTGGGAAAAGCCAATCCATGCCTTGTGCTGGCGCCGTGACAGGAGCGATGTTGGAAACGCTGCTGCTCAAAGGGAGATGGAGAGTGAGAGGCTGGTCTGGATTCCTCTTCCCCAGCCCCATCAGTTCATATCTGTCCCCTGAGCTGGGTGATCCCTCTATCCTTGCAAAGCAACAGATGAGCCCAAAGTGCTGGGGAGGAATTGGCAGTCCCTGGGCAGAATTTGCATTCCATAAACCCCATCTGGGCTTTTTCTGCAGGGACTTTGTGACCCACTCCAGGAGGGGCTGAGGGAGCTGGGAAGGGGCTCAGCCTGGAGCAAAGGAGGCTCAGGGGGCCCTTGTGGCTCTGCACAGCTCCTGCCAGGAGGGCACAGCCGGGGGGGTCGGGCTGTGCTCCAGGGAACAGGGACAGGAGCAGAGGGAACGGCCTCAGGCTGGGCCAGGGCAGCTCAGGGTGGGCACAGCAGCAATTTCCCCATGGAAAGGGGGCTCAGGCCTTGGCAGGGGCTGCCCAGGGAGCTTTGCAGCACCCAGCCCTGCAGGTGCCCCAGCAATTCCTGGAGGTGGCACTCAGAGCTCTGGCCTGGGGACAAGGTGGGCATTGGGCACAGTTTGGACTCAGTGATCCTGGAAATCCCTCCCAGCTTTGATGTTTCTGTGGTTCTGTGACCAGAAGGGTTTATTTCAGTGCTGGCCCAGATTTAAGGGATGATTTTCTCCTGGTAAAGGCCCTGTGGGAACAGAAGGGCTCAGCCAGATGAAATGAGGAGGACACAGGGGATTGGTACCGCCCTGCTGGGGCTCCACATCTCCAGGTCAGGCTCTCTCCATGTGGGACCACGGTGCTCCAGGAGCTCCAGGCGCTCTGCAGGGACCCTCCAGCCCTCAGCTCACCCTCCCCAGGCAGCTCCAGCACCCACAGTACCCACAGCAGCTGTGAGAAAGTTTCTTTCCAACACTGGAAGAACAGAAGGGGCTCGGGCAGGGACATCTCCAGCGAAGCATCCCCACTGATAAAGGATGTGCCTTGGTTGGGTGAGGAGGTAAATCCCTTTCATTCGGATTCATTAAGGCTTGGCCATTTTAACGCTGTTTTCCATAGAAATGGATGAATTCTAATCCTTTGCTGGTGTGTTATCCAAAACTCCACATGTATTCTGCTCCTGTTTACCTGCTGGCTTCTGTTGTTCCAGGGAATGGCCACTCTGAACTGGCTTTTCTGGGGAAAAGCCCTCATGGTTACCCCTGGCCCTGCAGGAGGACACAGGAGCTGCTGGGAATGGCCCAGGAGGGGTGTCCCAGGTGACTTCTCCTTTGCGAACTGCCTTTGGATGAGACAGGCTGACAGCCCAAGAAAAAGGTGGTTTTTCTTCCCAGTGTCTGAAATGGCTCCTGTGATAAGAAAATTAATTAGGAGGGAGATTATGAAAGGACTCTTGTGCCAGTACCAGAGCAGTGTCCAGTGGGGACACTGGTTGGTTCAATTCCCAGAAAACTCTTGAGTTTGCTTCTGGAGCTGTGAAAGGCTGGAAATGCAGCCATTGTTGCCTTAAATATTCATTCATTTCCAACCCCAGCAACGCTGGTGGAGCTTTGTCTACTCTGAGCTGAATTTTATGAGGCTGAACACAAAGGTTCAGCGCCAAGATTGAGATCAGCATTTCTTTCCAAGCCTGGGGAGGTGGGAGCCAGGGATTAACTCTGGATAACAAGCTCTGGAATTAGATTGGGATTCATTTAAGAGAAATGATCAACAGAACAACCCACTCCTGGAACATCTGACATTTTCTGGGAGGGGAAATGAGCTGACCTGTCTTTTGAAGGATCTGAAAATGAGATGATTTKTGTGGTTGTGAAGGATCTGTCAGTGCCCCACGGGGATACACAGAATATTTTCCTTTGTGAATATATTTGGTTTTGCCAGTAGAATGGGAGTAAATTCCAGCCAAGTCCCCCATTTTGTCTGAGACTTTTTTCTGCCTTGTGCATTTTCACCTGAACTGAAATTTGACATAAAAAGCTGCTAAATGACAGCCCTGAAGGTCTGGGCTCACCTTGCACAAGTTGGGGATATAAATTCCAGGCCAATGAATGCTGGGGGCAGTGGAGCTGAAGGCTGAAAGCCAGAAGATGTCCCAGGAATTATTCAGATGATTATTTTGGTATTTCCTCCATGGCTGAGGTCACTCATGGAGTAATTCCTAGGCTGGAGCACATCAGTCTCCTCTTTGGCCAAGGTGTGCCAGGTCAGAAGGACGAAATTCGCTCTTGTGTCCTGTGCAAGGAGGGAGGAAAGGCTGGGATCTTGCCAGAACATTTCGGTGATCTGTTTATTATAAATCCAAGGATTTCCCTTTGTGCTGGAGCCCATTCCTYTCTCTGAGCCAGACCTGCAGGGGTTTAGGAGGATGGGAATTGTCCATGGAGGATGGAGGGCTGAGGTGAGCTGCTTGGTGATTTTCCTGTTAAATAGGAATGCACAGCGCTGGTGTCCACAGGTTTTTCCTGGAATTGTGATGGATGTTGGGAATCCGAGTGTCTCAATACCCTCAGGGTTGTCACCTTGTGCTTTTCTTTGACCTGACTAGAACTTCAAAGTACCAAAAAGCTCAGAGCTGTGAATTTGGGTCAGACTCTGCAGGTTCAGCTGATCCATTGGGAATACRGGAAGGGTTTGGAGCAGAGGTGCCCTGAGCTGAGAGCTGAGAGCACACCTGGTCTGGGGCAGTTCCATCTCTGGATAAATCCCTGTGACTGCTGAAATCAGCCCCAAACCTCCTGGTGCCGTGTCCTGTGTCAGGATTTGCTGTAACCCAGGCTGGAATTCTCCAACACTTCCAGCTTTTCACCCTTTTTCAGCCAAGAACAGGGATTAGGAGCTGGACTTAAAAGCTCTGCTTGGTTTTCTCCAGCTTTAGTTGATTGTGCAGAAAAAGGCCCAAATCTTCAAGGCTCTGCTCAGCCTCTGGAAAACAGTTTTATTGTGGGCTGATCATTTCCTTCTCTCACCACGGCATCATTCCAGCAGCACGTGGACAGGAGCTGTGGCAAACAAGAGACCTGGGTGTGAGTTTTGTGCAGGTCCCCATGAGCTCCCAGGAGCTCTCCAGGATAGGAGGGGCCTGGACCTGATGGATCCAGGAAGGCAAGAGAGACAGAAATGTCTTGTGTGGATGTTTCCAAGGCAAGAGCAATTTGATGTTTCCAAGGCAAGAGCAGAGGGCAAACAGAAACATCCAGCAGTTCTTGCCAGCTCTGGATCTTCCAGAGGTTTTTGCAGTCCTGGATGCAATTCCCTGGATTCTGGAATGCAGAGCAGGCCCTGGGATCCCCATGCTGACACTGAGGGYTGTTTGCAAACCCCTGCTGGATTCCAAACGTTTGCTGCCATAAAGAAATTCAGGTTATCCCCAGTCAGGACTGGCTGTGCCTCCCTGGCTGACTGCAGCCCCTGGCTGGGCAGGCACATGGATGTGGCGTCCTTGGATTGGGATGCACAGTAAATACCAGCCCATATTAGCACAGGCACCAATGCCTATTAAGACACAGGCTAAATTGGGGATTTTTATGTTGCAATAAATCTCGCTTCTCTACAGAGCCTGGGCAAACCTTAAATCAAAGGCTTTCTCCTCTCCCCTCCCGTCAGTTATTGATTGGGGCATTATCCACGCAGTAACCACGAGGAGAACACGCCATAACCGTGATGGATCTGCCCGGTTCTGGCACTAATCCTGGGATAAATGTGTGCTCTGCTGCCCACCCTTGGCTGGGCTCCATTCCAGAGGCTGCTCCTCTGGCCCATCCTGATTGAAGGATGAGAGCAGAGTGATGGATGAGGCTTTTCCAGATGACTTTCTGCCCAGGTAGCTGGCATCCCCCACAGCGGGCAAATCTCACCCCTCTCCCAAAATAATGCTTCTCTGGGCAAAAACATCACTGGGAAAAGAGACGGAAGGAAGGGAGGTGGAGAGGAGGAGTGAGGAGCAGATAAAGAGGTGTAAACAAGAACAGCTGCCAGGTCASAGTTCCAAAGACAGAGCCCTCAAACAAGAGACAGGAGCTCTGGAGGGTCAGAGASGTCTCTGTGCAAATGTGGGGTGCAGCAAAGGGATAAAACTGTTCCCCAAATGCCCTGGCAATCCAAGTGCTTTGGGATCAGCATCACTCATGAATTTATACATCTCTTCTCCTGCTTTCCCTCACAGGTAAATGTCCAGGATCCCACTTCACTTCTGTTCCAAATCCTTCCTTTCCCTTCCTGCTGCTGGCAGCACCCAAACCCCCCCTCCAATGTTTTGTTGAGGGAGACTAGGGAAGAAAATAATTTCTCTGCCCTGGCTATTTTTGCCATGTTAAACACCAGAAAGAAATGCTATTATGAATATACCCTAATTCAGACTCATCCCTGAGCAGATTTCACTTTGGTGGGATAAATTTATCCCCGTCAGATTTGAGAGCCGGCCACGACTGGGACCTAATGAATCCAACCAGCTCAGGATAACAATAATTTCTACAAATCTGCTTATCTGGGCTAAATGTTTATCCCTTTAGCTGCAAACCTCTTGATCCCAAATCATTGTTATAAAACATAAGCAGAGAGTGTCTGCACGAGGCTGTAATTGAAAGGCACTTATTTGCTCAGCTGCTCAGCACAATGGCAGGGATTGGAGTGCGTTACCTCCAGATCCCCCGCTTGATTCATTCCTGCAGAACAGCGCAGGGGGGCTCTCAAATCGCTCCTGGTGAAGAAAGCAGCTGCAGGTAGTGGCTGAAAGGCGTGCGGGGAGTGGCACAGGAGCACCGGTGTGATCAGAGCTGCTGCAGGGCAAACACCGGCTCTGAGWGCAGAATAAACCCCGGGGGCAGGAGAGAGGGGCAGCGAACAGAGCTGGGAAACGACACYGGGAGCAAAAGTGCTCGGGCTGCTCCACTGCCTGAGCTGGGAGCAATGGAGACAAATGCTGATTATGGGCTGTAATTAGTCTGCTGGGGCTGCCTCAAAGCRCTTCTGGCTTCAGTTGCAGAGCGGGGAGTGCGAGGATGGATGGGGCTGAGAGAGTGGGAGCACATTTCCCTCCTGGGCTGGGCCTGCGCAGTCCCACAATGCTCCCAAGGGATGAAGGAAAGGGAATTCTGCAAGGGGGACCTGYTCACCTGCACTGTGGGAAAACCTCTGTGGCAATGCCAGGATCATGAAATAAAACAACCACAGAATGGTTTGGGGTGGAAGGGACCTTAAATTCACCCAGTGCCACCCCTGCCMTGGCAGGGCCACCTCCCACTGTGCCAGGTGCTCCAGCCCCAATGTCCAGCCTGGCCTTGGGCACTGCCAGGGCTCCAGGGGCAGCCCCAGCTGCTCTGGCAATTCCAGCCCAGCCCCTGCCCACCCTGCCAGGGAACAATTCCCARTTSCCARGATCCCATCCAGCCCTGCCATTCCTCTGGCACTGGGAGCCATTCCTTGGCTCCTGTCCCTCCATCTCTTGTCCCCACTCCCTCTYCATTTTTCCCATGGCTCCTTCAGGYGCTGCAAACCCCAGATTAGGTGACCCAAAGCCTTTTCTCCTTCAGGCTGAACAACCCCAGTTCTCTCAGGCTTTCCTTGTGGGACAGTGTTCTGCAGACCCTCAGTGTGACAGTTTATCAAACAAAGGGATTGCAGCTCTCCCTGAGCCCCAGAGAAGGAGGGGGTGTGGAGGAACCAGTTCAGTGCAGGGCCAGCTCCGGCAGCATGGGGACTGCAGGGTCACCCTTCACCACGGGAATGCAGCAGCTCAAGAGAAGATTTCTCCCTGGGAACGGGGGTCTGTGAGTGCCTGGAATGGCCCCAGGCTGGCCCTGCTGCCCTGCTGCCAGCCTGGCCATTCCCAGCCTGCTGGACGCTGGGAGCAGGAGGGCCAGCAGTGGCAGATGGCCCAGTATTTACCATTATTTCAGGTACACTGGACCTTGGTTATTTCCAGCTCCAGAACCCAGCAGTGAAACCTTGGCTCTTGCTCGTGTGTCGCTTGGCAATTTGTCTCCATCCCATATTGCTTCAGTAGYGTTCAGATAAACAAATTAAGGGAGGAGAAAGCAACAAATGCAGCTTAAGACTAATTCCCCTCCACCCCCTCAATCACTGAGGGCCTTGAAGAGTGTTCAGAGCCAAATTACACTTCAGCGCACAGGATTTAATTTGCATCTGCCAACTTCAGAAGGGGATTTAGTCAGACAGGGCATTTGCATGCCATAAAAGGAGCTGATCTCTAATTAAACTAATATCATGTTTGAGTTTCTGCAGCGATAASGGGGAAGACAAAACGTGCAGGTCTTGGCAGGAGGAAGGAGCAGGCTGGGAGCACAGGAGGGGAACAGCTCCTCTAAAACCTGCCAGACTCACAGGGGGCACTCCAGGGTGGTGGGAGGGTCCTGTGCTAGAGAGAGATAATTCCCGGACACTTCCAGAGCCTCTGCAGCATTTCTGCAGAGTGTACACCCAGGAAATGCACCCAGGTGTTGGGAAGCTCCCTCAGCAGAGCCTGACAGCACCAATTCCTGGCAGGAGCAGGATGATTTCCTGGAAAAAAATTAAATCCCTTCTCTTCTACACAATCTGGCATTTCTGGGAACATGGAGTCAAATCAGCTTTCTAATTTTACTCTCCAGCCTTGATTAAGACAGAGCTTGGGGTATGTCCAGGACTTTCAGCAGTCACTGAGTGAGAGGGAGGTGAGGGCTTGCCATGAAGTCCAATAATTCCTGGTGTTTTTCCACATCCCAGCATTCCCAGGCCCAGCCCTGGAAGCATGCTGAGGAGTCTGACAGCCAGAATCCATTGACCAAGTACACAAAACATCAAACAACCAAACAGAGATCTGTTTTAGAATTGTCTTTGGCTCTGCTGGATCGATTTTGGTTTTTAACAATTCCTGCTAAGAGGAAATTTCCAGGGCAGYTCAGCCACAGGAGACAGACAGATTACTCACCTGCCATCAAAGAGTCAGGGAAATCAGTAAACTCYGGCAATTATTGCCACAGATTAATGGATTTTAGGGCCAGGGAGGAACACAATTCCAACACTGAGTCTGATTTCCTGCCCTCCAATGTCCCCGAGTGATTCCTTTCCTGAGCCTGGGGTTGAAGCAGGAGGAGCCTTTGAGAGGGACACCCCCCCTTGATCCAGAGACACCCAGGACAGGGCAGAGCCTCACCCCTGTGAGCCCAGCAGGGAGAAACCCCTGCCTGCCCCACAGCTGGCATTTGTGTCCTGCTTTAGCTCTCCCAAAGCTCATCTCCGAGCTGTGGGGCCGTGCTGGGCCGGGCAGCTCCTGGATCCACAGGGATCCTGCTCCTCCCTGGGAACCTGGCCCTGCCCCGTCCCTGGGAGTGCCCAAGGCCGGAGCTCCTTTATGCTTTCCATACCCCAAACCCCCAGGTTCTCATMGGAAGGCCAGCTCTGGGTTAATTTTCAGATAATTTTTCATTTATTTCCCACTCAGGTGGGCCTGGCTTGCAACACTTCCCCAAGCAAACATCGCCTGGCACCTCTCTCCCAGGAAACAGACACACGTGGATCAAACCACGTTTATTTTCTCCCTGGTGACTCAGGGCTGTGCACATGCCACCGTGTGTGGCATTTCCCACTCCTCAAAGAAAGCCAACTCCCACGTGGCATTAAAGCTTGGCTGTGGAGGAGTTTAATGTTTTAAAGATGGAAGCACCCAAGCAAAATATCCTTTGGACAGAACTAAAGCAGGGAACTTTTCAAGGTGAGGGGATTTGTGTGCTCAGRTTCTGAGCTCTGGTCCAGCAATCTCCAGCTGGACTAATCCCTGCAAAGATAAAAGCTCCTGCTGGTCCTGCAGGGGAAAACAAGTTCTCCCCTGGCAGAATAGAGCCCTTAGCAACCCCCTCAGTAATCAAAGCCTCCCAAACCCTTGGGGTTTGTGTTTCCTGAGCTGTCAGAGCAGCAGTGGGGTGGTGTGACCCTGCAGGGCAGAGGCTGCCCCTCCCCAGGTGACCCCACCTTCCCTCGGACCTCGGGAAGTTCCTGGATCCCATTTCCCATCCCTGTGGGAAAGGAGGGTGCTCTCCCTGATGCCTTCAGTTTGAGCTTTCATATTTGCCAGATTCTGTCCTGCATTAGTGTGTAACTCTGAATTTCATATAAAGTGTCAGCAAGTTCTCCTCACAGTTCAGTCACACAGGACAATCCTTTCCCAGCCCCAGAACCAAGGACACAGCTGCAGCTTCAGGCCCAAAAAGTGCAAACAAGAGCGAACTGAGGAGAGCAAACTGGGAGGATGGGACTGTAATTGGACAATTAACCCCAATATGGAAATGGACCAAAACTTATAGAAGTGTGAAAACTTGTGACCCACCGTCCATCTTGGGCATACCCTCAGCAAGGCTGTGTACTGCCCCAGGTGTGTCCTTTGAAGGAAGCCTTTTAATAAATCCCTACTTTATTCCTTCAACACTGTCCAGCCTCTGTTCTAGGCAGCCTCTCAAGGCATCATCCCCGAGCCTRCTCTGAGGAAAAAAGGAGTTTGAGCAGAGCATTTTCAGTCTCTCAAAGACAAACAGATCCCAAAGCCCCTCCTGGCTCCCCCAGCTTGGACTTGCAGCTCAAACCCCCCAGAACAAACCACAGATGTCACCCAGAGCAAAACCAAAACTACAAACCCCTTGTTTTTTAGCTCCCCAAACATCCCATGGGACTGGAAAACGGGAGGGGAAGTCCCATTGTTATGGTGCCACAGCCAAGCTCCCAGGTGGATTTTCCTTGCTAAATAAATCAGTCAAAGGGAATTCTGATCCTGGCTCAGTGAGCCTTCAAAATCACCCAAATACACAAAGTTCCTAAAGAGCAAGCGGGATAAAAAGGCAACTCCTCCACATGTTGCACCTCCTCAGRCTCCTGTTCCACAGCTGGGGCTGCTGTGGGGATTACAAACCAGCTGGAGCTCACAGAAGGAGCAGGGCACGTGGACGGGAGGAAAATACCTGTACAAGTCCAATTAACACCGATTAGCTGGGGCTGGGCTCCAGGAACAGGCAAAGGAGGAGCAGTGGAGGGATGAAGGGCAGGGCTGGAGGGCTTCGTGTTCCCTGTTGGCCAGGAAGCTGCAAACGCCATGGGCAGCAGAGGGGATCACAGCCAGGGAATGCTTCAGGTTGGAAAAGACCTTTGATGTTGGATTATGGATTTTTTTACTTAAAGATGGAGTAACTGAGAGGTGTTTTAAAATCCTTTGTTTTATTTTTAGTCTTATGTGAGGGGTGAGAGAATATAAATGTTACAATTCATGTTATTACAATTAGAAGATAACTATTTTTAATTACAATACATTGTAAGGCATTGAGAATTTTCTACAAATCTATTTTCAACACTTTGAGATCATCGAGTCCAACCATGGACCAGCAGCAGCACCATGGTCATCCCTAAGGCAGGTCCCCAGTGCCACAGCCACACTCAGCAGGGGTGACTCCACCACTGCTCCGATGCCTGGCCACCCTTTCCATCAAGGAATATTCCTGTCATCTCCCCTAAACCTGCCCTGCTGTGGCTTGAGGCCGTTCCCTCTCATCCTGCCATCCTGGGATGCTGCATCCAGCCCAGGATCTCCCTGCAACCCCTCCAGAGGCTCAGTGGTTCCCAGGACGGGGGCACTGAGGTCCTGGAGGATGGAGCTGAGCCCCTGGGCCAGCCCAGAGCACGAGGGAGCAGCAGAGCTCAGGTTCCTCACCCCACAGACAAAGAGCTCTACATCAGAGCTGGGCACTCTGAGCTCCTTCAGCATGGGGGACAAGAGCCCAGAGCCTGGGGGATGTGACACCTCACCTGTCCCATGCTGGGGATGTGACACCTCACCTGTCCCATGTTGGGGATGTGACACCTCACCTGTCCCGTGTTGCGGATGTGACACCTCACCTGTCCCGTGTTGCGGATGTGACACCTCACCTGTCCCTTCCTGGGGGTGTGACTCCTCACCTGTCCCTTGTTGGGGATGTGACTCCTCACCTGTCCCTTCCTGGGGGGTGTGACTCCTCACCTGTCCCTTGTTGGGGATGTGACTCCTCACCTGTCCCTTCCTGGGGATGTGACTCCTCACCTGTCCCGTGTTGGGGATGTGACTCCTCACCTGTCCCTTCCTGGGGATGTGACTCCTCACCTGTCCCGTGTTGGGGATGTGACTCCTCACCTGTCCCGTGCTGGCTGCCAGGTGAGTCTCAGCCCAGGTGGGACACCAGGCACCTGTTGGCCCCTGCAGCTGCCCCAGACCCTGCCAGAGCTTGGAGAAGGCTCCAGGGGCTGATTCCCCAGCAGGAACAGGAGATGGGAGCCGTGCCCCGATCCAGAGCAGGGCTGGGGTGGGAGCAGGAGGGGCCGGAAGCACAGCCTGGGGCTGCAGAGGGGCTGGGCAGGAGCCGTGGGGACAGCAGGGACCCCTCCCCACAGGGCACGGGCAGCAGGCGGATTTCTGCAGGGAAAGGGGAGGAGCAGGAGCTGGGACA
>JACDOX010000285.1:584334-595554 GCA_014549065.1 Cardinalis cardinalis
CCCCATCCCTGACCCACCAGCCCCATCCCTGGTCCATCACCCCCATCCCTGACCCACCAGCCCCATCCCTGACCCACCAGCCCCATCCCTGAGCCATCACCCCCATCCCTCATCCCTCACCCCACTGCCTGCTGGCATTCCTGTAGTTTCCAAGGAAACCTGGTGCCTCTGGAGCTTTGGATGGGTGGTGGCATATACAGGAGTCCGGTGCTGATCCATTTTCACCCGTGGCTGTTGTTGCCTCCTTGGCCTCTCTGAGCGTTCCAGCCTCGCATGAGAACAGCAGGAAGGTCCTGGTGTGCCCTGGCTGCCCTTCCTTCCCTGCTCCCTGCAGGGAACACAGCCACAGCCAAAGGAACTGCTGCTGCCTGGGGCTGCTGCTCCTCCAGAGGAGCTTCCAAGGCACCTCCATGGCCACACGTTCCCTGTTCAGGAGCACTTTTGAGGGGACACACAGAGAACTTTGCCTCTGAGCCCTGATAACCTCCCCTGCTCCCAGCACAGAGCAGCCACAAGGATTTAGGAGCTGGGTTCAAATCGTGGATTCCTCAGGAAGCTCCTGCTCTTCCCTTCTCAGAGAACTCTCCAGGTCAGGAACCTTTCCTGGGAGAGAAGGGATCCTTTGGGTGCTCTGCCCTCCTGGTTCTGAAGGGGTTAATCCGTGGCATCAGCTCCATGACAGACTCGGGGAGCAGCAGGGAGGGTTCAGGGTGTCTGGATGGAGGCTGGGGCTGCTCCCTGGGTGCAGGGGAGCACCACGGCCCGTGCTGTTCCAGCTGCAGGAGGAACATCCAGCCCTGCTCATTCCCCATGGAGAAGCCACTCCCAGCTGCAGGGAGCTCAGTCCCAGCAAGGTGTGGGGGATTCACTTCCATGCTATATGGGGTCAGGACACCAGGCAGTGACCCCAAAGAGCACCTGGAGGGTCACAGGATCAGGGAATAGTTTGGGCTGGGAGGGATTCCTGCCCTCTGATGTGGGCAGGGATTTCACCCAGCCCAAGGTGCTCAGTAGCCTGGAAGTGGAAAAGGTGTCCCAAAGAATCCCAGTTTCCTTGCAGGACACAGGCCTGTCTGTGACCCACAGTGGTCCAAGCAGGCTGGTGGCCCATGGGATGCCATCCCAGCATGTCCTTGTTTTGCACAGAAAGGAAAAGGAATCCATATAAATCTCACTGTAGCGTCCAATTTTCAGATTTTCCTTTGTTCCTTCTTTTCCTTAAAAAGATGTTTTTCCAAAGTGCCTTGGAAGCCTCAATTCCACCCTTTTTCAGGAACATCAATGGCACAAGAACCATTGCAAATGTCTCCAGTTGCAGCTTCAAGGCAACTGTGGGGTCAGGATTCAGGCAATGCAGCCCCTGGATTCCTTTGAGGAGGGATCTTCAGCTCATTTGAAGCCCTGAATCTGGAATGAGAGTGAGCTGTTGGAGGGTGACTGGGCAACATTAGAGTTTTTGTCGTTGGGGTTGGTGGCTGGGGCTGGATTCCAGCAGCATTTCCTGGTCCCTCTTTGCAGCCTCCTCACATTACCTGAACACAAAATGGGAATTTATTCTGAAAACACCAGCCCCAGTGCAGAGGGCCCGGGGTCAGAGCAGGCTGAGGTTAACGAGGGGTCCCTCAGCTGTGAATTCCTGGCTGAGCAGCTGATAACAGCCAGGTGAGCCCTGGCCCCATCCAATGCCACCCCTGAGGAAGGCCAGGACCTCTTATCTCAGCAGCCCAGCCAGGACAGTGGCGTTGAACCTCTGTCCCTTATCAGGCACAGGGCAGGATTACAGAACACCTCTCTGGAGATGGGATTTTGTCAGATGGAGACCAGAGGGGTGGGTGTGCAAGAAAGGTGTGAGCAGATACCAGGAGTCTCAGCTTCAGGAGATACCACCCCAAAGGTTTCCTCACAGCAGGTCAGGCACTGATAAAGAGCTTGATGAAGATCCCTGCAAGTGTCCAGGGCCAGGCTGGACAGGGAAGAGTTAAACCCTGGAATAGTTAAACCCCCAGCAGGGGTTTGCTGGGCCCTGACATCCCTTCCAGCCCAAACCCTTCTGGGGTTCAATGATACCAAGATGAGGCCTGTGGGCTCCTGGTGATGCCTGACCTTGGCTCTGGGAGGTTTTGCAGCCCACACCAGGTGAATTTCTCCTCCTCCCCTCGATTCCCCGGGGCTGCTGCAGCTCCCCAGCTCCCCTGCTCTGGGGACAGCTTTCCCTGGGATGGAACATCTTCCCTCAGTGCTGGGGATCCATGTCCTGGGGGAGAGGCAAACACAGAGCAGTCCTGAGTGTGAAAAATGATCCTCACTTCCAAARATGTAAAAGGTTTTTAATAAACCTTATCAAAAATGCAACAGCAGACTGAATAGAGAAAACATTACAGCACCAGGAGCAGGGGATGTTCCCCACCATGTGCTCACCCACACCATGGAGGTTTCACCTTTTAACCCTTTGGCCCCCCCAAAGTTCTGTCCATGGACTCCTCCTCCCCTGCCCAGGGGTGGGGATCACTGCCTGACACCTTGATTGGGGGGCAGCTGTTGCCATGGTAACGAGGGACCCTCCCAAATGTCCCAAACCCAGGGCACCCCTGAGAACAACACAAGGGGGTGAAACACAACTATAAATCTATAAAACTGCTCTTGACATATATACAGGATATTTGCCTTTTAATTGTGAGAGTCAGCCATGGCATTGCTCATCTGTCACATGAGCTTAGCAGGGGCGATGTGTGGGGATGTGAATTCTGGATGTCACTGAAAGGAAAGAGGGATTTGTCTTTCCAAACTGTGGGTCTGCAGATAGATAAAGCCAGATACTGAGAGGTGAAAGAAGCAATGAGAAGAACCAAAAATTCCATGGGAAATCCATTGATTGACAAAAGGAAAAGAAAAGGGGGGTTGTCTAGGTTTGGAAAGCCAGGTGTCTGCTGAGGAAGGCAGGAGCATCCCCTGAAATGGAAAATGTAAACCCTTTCCTTCCAAATTGCTATTAATTTTAAATTAAGGGGGTTTTGGGCAAAAATATGGGAGCAGGAATAACAGTTCTTTAATAGCGAAGAAAAGAAAAAGATAAAATAAACAATGCAGTGAACTAAACCAACAGTGCCAGAGTCAGAACCCAGCCTGACACCCTGTGGGTCAGGGTGCTGGCAGCAGTCCCATTGGAATTGTGGCTCAGCCCTCCKGCAGTGCCAGGGGTGGCTCTGCTGGAGCAGGGATCCTGGAGAAAGGTGCAGTCTTCCTCTGGAGATCCAGGGGCAGAGGCAGCTGCTGTTCCTCTGGGGAATCCAGTGCAGAAGCCGTGCTGGTGTTCCAGGATCTCCAGATTATATCCGGGTAGGAATGCTTGGCTCCTCCCTCTGGGCTCCCATCTCCCAGTGGGATGCTGTAGTTCTTATCAGCCATGCAGGGATAATTCAATAGCTGTTATCAGCAGGTGTCTGCCTGGAGGGAGGAGTGGGTGTGGAAGAGATAAGGAAAACTGCCCATGAACAGGAGACAGCTGCCGTCCAGATGATAATAGACACAATTTGCTTGGCAATCCAGGACAGGGCTTATACATTAGAAGGGGGTCTGCATTAGGTGATTTGGGAAGTCTGAACCTCTCAAGTACCTCAGCCAATGGGCAAAGAGAGAGGGAAATGCAGCAGGGAGACAAGGATAAAAAGGAGTCTGCATCCTCTAAAAATGTGAGAGACCCCATGGGAAATGCCCCGTGACCTCTCCCTTTATGTGAATAAAGTTACAGGATTCCTCTGTTTCCTTTTTGGACACAAACCTCTGGTGTTTGTGGATTGATTTTCCTGACATCACTTATCTCCAAACACTCCCTGTTTTCATCTCCCTGTCCCTGGGCCTGCCACAGCCCCAGCACAGAGCAGCTCTTCCCCCCGATCCCCTCAAAGGCTGCTGCTGCCACGGAGCAGAGGAGCGAGGCAGGAGCCGCCTTCCCAGGCGGGGGGTCTGTCACATCTCCTCCTGCCTGACTCCGTTTCATGCGTCTCATAAATGGTGTTTACCAGAATCAAAGGACTCAGAGCTTCTGTTCCTGGTGAGGAGCACAAGGAATAGGAGGCTTTTTTTGCTGTGAAAGGCTGAGCTATGGGGACAGCTTTCTCATCCACGTGGTTGTCCAGGGATGGATGCAGGAATCTCTGCAAGGAAAATCAACATCTGCAGCCAGCACGGGGCTGTCACCAGAGCTGGGGGAGGGGGAGTGCAGTGGGGTCTCAGAGCCCCTTGTGGGATGCCCTGAAAGGTTTTCAGTGCAGCTCAGATGGGGTTTCAGAGGGGCCAGCCCAGACCTAGCCACTATTTTCTGTTGATTACAGTTGAGTGTTTAATTTAATGATGTCTGGAAATTTCAGTGCCACCCCCTTGGCCCTTGTCCTGTTGCAGTGAGACATCCAAAGCTCAGGAAGGAAGGGACATCAGAGCTCCTGGCGTCGGCTCAGGGTGATGAGAATCTCTGGAAACCCCAATTTGCTTAGCACAGCTCCACCCCCAGCTCAGCTGCAAAACTCAGCCATGTCTCTAAAATGCACTAAAACCTCACTGAGGGGAAGGGAAGTTTTAGGCATTCCAGTGTTTCTCATTCCCTCCAAAATTAACTTTGGTTCATTTATTCTAAATTTAATTTTACAGCTGTGAAACGGTTGGGTTTCTCAACAGACAGATGAATGCTGGATGGTGTTTTGCTGAACCTTCTCGGTGCATAAATTATTTCCCAGAGAACCAGAATTGGTTTAAAACAAAAAGATTTAAAACAGTTAAAACAAAAAGAAGGAAGTGAAGGATTGGTATTGGCTCCTCTGCAGCTCTTGTTTGTGTTCTTGTGCCCAGGGCTTTGTCTGTTGCTCTTCCCACTGCCTCCAAGCACAAAAACATTAAGGAGTGAGGCTCCCTCTTAATCTCCCTGTGGAATTGTTCTGCAAATAAACCCAAATAACGCTGGCCTGACAGGTTGGGATTGGGCTGGTGATGAAGGCTGAGGAAGAGAGCGATTCCTCGGATGTGCCCCAGCTTCAGTCTGAGACAGCAGCTGGAAAAAGAGTCATAAATATATTCTGGAGTCATAAATATGCCCTCTCCTTTCACACTCTGCAGTCATAAACATGAGGCTCCAGACTCTGCATCAGGGCCCCATGGAGTCACTGATCCCCGAGCTCTGCCTTGCAGGGCTGCATCACAAATCTCAGCTGGTTTTTATGATTCCCTTCTTTTCTGTTGGGGAGTTTCACTCCCCAGCCTGTGAGCACTCCACTCATTCCATCCTGGGCTGCTTTTGTGGCCAGCACTGAAAGGGAGCTTGGCTTGGCCAACCAGGCAGTGTCAGGAGTGGAATGGTCAGAACAGGAGGGAATGGGGAGGAAGACTCAGCCTGTGGAGGTCAGCACTGCTGGGGGCTGCTGCCCCAGGCCTGGAGCTGCTCTTTACACTGGCAAGAATCAGGAGAAACGTTTGGAGCTACAACCAGCCAAGGGCCACAGAGCTCCTCCACAGCAGAGACAGCAGGGCTGGCTGGAATCCCAGCACTGGGAATCCTGGAATGGTTTGGGCTGGAAACTTTAAACATCATCCAGTGGCACCCCTGCCACAGCAGGGACAGCTCCCACTGTGCCAGGTGCTCCAGCCCCAATGTCCAGCCTGGACTCGGGCACTGCCAGGGCTCCAGGGGCAGCCACAGCTGCTCTGGGCACCCTGTGCCAGGGCCTGCCCACCCTCACTGTAAAAAAACTTCTCCTTTCCACCTAAATTGACTCTTGTCAGATTAAAACCATCACAGGGGCAATGGAAGCACTGCTGGCAGCTAATCCCTTCCCATAGCCAGAATTCATCCAGACAGACCTGCAGGAAAGGCTGGGGCAGGATGGTGCTGAATGGGCTGAAGAGGAAGAGATCAGAGCACCTCAACCTCCAGGAGATCCTTCAAAAGCAAACCGAGAACAAACCCTCACAAGAACTGTGACATGGGTGGCTGCTCCACTAAATATCTCCATTTTTGAGAGCTTCCCTTTTTTCCCAACTCCCTGTTGGCACATGCTGACCTGAGGGAAGGGGAGAAGGAAGGCAGGGAATGCAGGGAAGGATGGAATGCAGGGAGCTCCAGGGCTGGGGGGTTGTTCCAGATTGCAAGGCAAGATGTGTTTTATCACCAACTGTATGGCAGATGATCTTTTGTCAAGTGGGCAGTTTGCCTTATCTCTCTCTGAGTGCTCACACCCACTCCTCCCTCCAGGCAGACACCTGCTGATAACAGCTATTGAATGTCCCTGCATGGCTGATAASAACTACAGCATCCCATTGGGAGATGGGAGCCCAGAGGGAGGAGCCAAGCATTCCTACCCGGATATAATCTGGAGATCCTGGAACACCAGCACGGCTTCTGCACTGGATTGCCCAGAGGAACAGCAGCTGCCTCTGCCCCTGGATCTTCAGAGGAAGACTGCACCTTTCTCCAGGATCCCTGCTCCAGCAGAGCCACCCCTGGCACTGCAGGAGGGCTGAGCCACAATTCCAATGGGACTGCTGCCAGCACCCTGACCCACAGGGTGTCAGGTTGGGTTCTGGCTCTGGCACTGTTGGTTTAGTTCACTGCATTGTTTATTTTATCTTTTTCTTTTCTTCGCTATTAAAGAACTGTTATTCCTACTCCCATATCTTTGCCTGAGAGCCCCTTAATTTAAAATTGATATCAATTTGGAGGGGTGGGGAGGGTTTACATTTTCCATTTCAGGGGAGGCTCCTGCCTTCCTCAGTAGACACCTGGCTTTCCAAACCAAGACAGGGGGCCTGCCCAGGACAGTGCTCACACACCCAGCTTTGTCTCTTACTCCCCTGAGATCAGGTAAGTAGAGAGGGATCATGGAAAAACTCCTGCCAAAACCAATTTTCTGAGTCCTGAGGGTGCAAAGATCAATGGAGAAAGAACACAGTTTTTTCTTAAAAAAAAAGAGAAGAAAAAAAAATTTTTAGACAAAGTTGAAGACAAATTTCCTGCCAGGAAAGAAGAATTCTGCCAAAGCAGTGACAGATGTATTTTTTATTTTATCAAATATTTGGCCTGGTATCAGATGTGCTGTGGATCTGTAATTACCTCCACATTTGGAGGAGCCTGGGTGAGGTGAAATGCTCCTCACAACTCCTTGGCATGAGCACCCATGGAAACAGAATATTCTGAATTACTGGGATGGTCCCAGTTTCCTCAGTTTCCCCTAGCAATGCCTCAACACTTTGTATTAAATAAAGGTAAAAGTCATCACTTAGAAGAAAAACAAGTTTTGGGAGGGCACAAAGGAGGTAAAGAAAGCAAACAAGGGCTCAGCCAAATCCTGGAGGGACTGATGATCCCCTGTGTGCTGGAACTGGTATTTTATCCTGGAGGAAATTCAGGCAGTGCCTGGTTGTGGTTCTGGTCTGTGCCAGACCTGCACCTCCATGACGGAGATGGAACTCGGGCTTGGAGGAGGCAGCTGCTGGCTGGGTCCTTCTGCTGAATTTCACAAGTGTTTTTACGTCTCATATCACAAAGCCCTTGCTGCTGAAGGAATGGGATTACAGGAGAATTTCTTCTCTCATTAAAAGGAAAAAAACAAACAGAAAACACAAAGCTTTCTTGTAAGGATGCAGGGAAAGAGCCTGAATGCTCCACTCAGCCTGATAAAGGCTTAGAAGCCAAAAGAAATGCAGAGTGTGTACAATATTTATTGTTTCAAATAACTGATGGCTTTGTGAAGCCCAGCTCTTTCCTTTGTGCCGTTCTCCTGCTGCAGAGCTGCACCCTCTGCATGGATTTCAGCTGATCATCCCCAGAGCCTCTCCAGGTGCATCCCTGGGGCCCAGGGCAGGCAGGAGTGGGGCTCAGAGCCAGCAATTACAGACAGATCTGTGTGCTTACAGCTCCAGCCTGCTCTGAAATGGCCCCATAAAGTCACCTGGCTCTAGATATACATCACACCATTTTTCACTTTGCAAATGAGGACTTTTTTAAGAGCTATAACTTTCTGGGAGTTCATGAATTTCCTGGATTCACGGCCCTTTGCTGGATGGAGGAAGGTGCAGGAGCTGCTGCTGAAAGGAGGGAGAGTGGCACAGGCAGCTGAGGCAGAAGGAAAAAATAAATCCTTAGAGATGAGATTTCCAAAAGCTGCTTGGAAATAAAAGCTGGGATAAGTGCATGACACACTCAATAAATATCACTTTGCTTTATCACCTCTTCCTTTTCCCAGCCTTGCCCAGGGATTTGGGGAACCTGAGCTGAAATTTGAGGCCTTTAATGGCCAAGCTCCTTAATCCTGCCCTGCAGCAGGGCTGAAGTCCTTGGCCAGGGCCTGAGAGGTGCTTGGGCAGTCCCAGGGAACAGGAACAGGAGGAGGAAATGACCCCAGGCTGTGTCAGGGGATGTTCAGGTTGGATATTGGATATTGGGTACATTCTCCATGTCCACCTGCCCAGCCCTGGCACAGGTGGGGTCCCCATGGCTGGAGGGATTTGAAGCCCTGGGGATGTGGCACTGGGGACAGGGTCAGTGCTGGCCTTGGCAGTGCTGGGACTCCCTGATCCCAGAGGGCGTTTCCSACCTCAGTGATTCTGCAATTCTATGATTTTTGCCTTTTTATTGTGAAAGAAAACAGCTGTGTGGTGTTTGTGCTGGATTTCCTCCCCCAAGGAGCACTTTCAGCCTGGGCACTTTTGGCCATYGAGGGAAGCCCCAGAGAGGCCCCTGGCACCTGAGGGAGCAGAGGGGGTGACCCACACTGGACCAACCCTCTGGGGCTGAGACTTTGTGCTCAACTGCAGCWAAGTGGCCCAAAAACTGAGCACAAGGCCCAGGCCCCCAGGCCAGGAGCTCAGGACAAGGCTCCCAAAGTGCCCTGTGGAGCCTCCCCCACTCAGCAACCTCAGGCTTTTACTGCTGCTGGAAAATCTGCTCAAATTCTCCTCCACCCCTCTGCTTAGAGCAGCAAATCCATCTTCTCATGCACTTAGATCAAGATGAAGGGGGCTTGAGAGGTAATTAATTTTAATAGTAATGCTTTTCTTCTCTCTGAGTTGCAGACATTGCCTGGCTGTTCCCTTCTGGAGCTGGGAGCCAATTTCCCACTGATCTCACTGAGCAGCACAAGCATTCCTATCTGCAAGAAGCAGGTTCCTCTTCTCTTCACAGACACTGAGTGAACCTTTCCTGCTTTCTGAAGGCAGGCCCTGATGAAAACCCCTGCCTGGGAGCTCTCACAGGTGCTCCAGGGAGCCCACCAGGGCTTTCATCTGCAGCAGAGGATTTGGATTTTTATAAATCCTCATTTGCTTAACTGAGAAGAAAATCTCTCACCTTCTTCTGGGGGCATAATTTGCTCCCTGGGGTTTGTAATACCTTTTTTAAAACATCATTTGGCCGTTTTCTTTTGTGAGTTGGCAAATGAAAGGGACAGGGAGAGAAACAGAATGGCACAGAGGGGTGAAGCCAAGATGAACCGGTGTGAGCAGGGGAGCTGTGAGGTGTGGTGGGTGCACCTGGAGCTGTGCATTCCCCTGATGGTGGCACTTGGCATCTCCTGCTCCCACAGCTCCTTCTGGCTGTGCCCAAAGCCCCTGGCAGAGCTCTGCCTTTCCTGGAGGCCGTGCAATGAAAGAGCCTCATCCTGCTTTAATCAGAACACGGAGAAGACAATGGGGTCTGAGTCTGGCAGTGTCCCCGTGCCTGTGGATGATGTGACACTGGAGCTCCACTAACGAGCTTTGCAGCCTTATCTTTATCCATTCTGACAAATTAAATTAGCACTGTCTTTCAAATTTCCCCTAGGCAACCAGCAGCAGCACAAAATAAACCCCAGGAGGGGATGTCTGTRCTCTCAACACCAGTGCTGGGTTTTCAGCAGCTCCAAGAAATCCCACCTGTGCCTGTCCCTGTGCCTGTCCCAGGAGCTGCAGCCCCTGTGCCCGGTGCCTTCCAGAGCTGCCAGCCCTGTGCTCCCTGCTCTCCCCAAGCCCAGGCTCTTTGGGATGGTTCTCCCCCCTCTGTGGCTCCTCCAAGGGGTGGAAGGAGCAGCTCCAGCCATGGCTGYGGTGTGGCTGGGAATTGGGAGCAGGGGGGGTTTGCTGCAGGAGTTTTGGGTTTGGCTGCTGAGAACCATTCCTGGGGAGGTGTAGGGGGTTTGTTACTCACAGAACCCCAGCTGTTTGGGGGCTGCTCAGAGGACCCACGGTGGAGGGGGCAGGGTGGGTCTGTCAGCAGCCGTAAATCGAGCTCAGTAACCTTGCAAGTGCCAAGCATTTGGAGCAAGTGGTTTTACATTAACCACTAAATATTGCAGCTATTAAAGCACATTCATCATCCCCATGAGGTGCCTGAGTAGAAATGAGCTGTAGCACCTCCTGCAATGCTGGGCACATTAAACACCAGCCCCCTGTGTCACTCACTGCCAGCTCCGGGGGGACACCTGGCACTCAGTTGAGGCTCAGCCCAGCCTTTCACAGTGTCCAGGGGTGACCTTCAGCTCAGCTTGGAGCCACTGACCTKCTGGTGCCCCAGACCCATCTCTTTGTGTCCCTCTGACCTTCTGGTGCCCCAGACCCATCTCTTTGTGTTCCTCTGACCCTCTGCTCCTTAGCTGTGCCTCCAGCTGTGTTGTCCCAACACCAGGGTGCTGGGACACCTCTGTCCCTGCTGGAACCAGAGGTCCCTGGAGGYAGCAGAGGAGGCTGCAGAGGCTCCCTGGTGCTTTGGTTGGTGTTCAGTGACCACCTCACTACTCACAGGTGGGTTCTGCCCCAAGGATACAAACCCAAGGCTCTGCACTGAGTTGTGATGGGGATTTTCTTCCCAAAACTTCGATGGGCAATAAATGGAGAATTTATTGCCTCTCCCTGGGCAATTCCCCTGCACTGGGTGCTGTTATCAGCTGTCCCCAGGGGTGGCCCAAGCCTCTGACCCACAGAGTCTGCACTGCCTTCCCCTTCCCCAGGCCGGCCAGGACTGTGCTGGGCAGGGCCACTCTGGCCAAGATCACGCCCATATAGGAGCTGGAGGATGAGGATGATGATGATGATGGTGATTGTTGGAGCCCTGGTCACTGAGAATTTCAGACTCTCTRCGCTGCCAGGCACTGACCCCCAGAGAACACTGCACTGACCTGAGGCCGTGGAGAAGCTTCCAGAATGGAATGACAGAGCTGGGATTGTGGGTGTGGAGTTTGGATAGAAGTGTGTGAGATCACAGGG
>JACDOX010000285.1:603238-613831 GCA_014549065.1 Cardinalis cardinalis
CMRCCTGAGCTGCCCTGGCCCAGCTCCAGCCATCATTAATTAACAAATAATAACAKCTATAGCCACAGTGAACAAGAGAAAGCCCAGTCAGACCCAGGCAGGAGCAGGGTGTGCTCTGTGTGCCCTGCAGGGTGTTTCAGAGCTGTGGATTTGCACACTTTGGGATTTCATTCCTGTGTGCAYCTCAGCCCCACCTCAGCAGTCTGAGGGCTTTGTGCAGGGTTCATGCAGGGTCTSCAGTGGGAGGACCAAGGAAAAGCCCCTGGAGAAGCTGGCCCAGCCTGGCCCCTGCAGCTCCAGCCCAGCTCCTGCACCCCGTGTGCTGCAGCAGCCCCAGTGAGGTCCCTGCACTCCCTGCTGGAGCCCGGGGCTGTCTGTGGCACACAGGGCATGGGAGCCCTTTGTGAAAAACACCTTCACTGTCCTGTGAAAATTTACAGAGTTTAATAAAGGACAAGAGGAGACAAGGACCACAGAGCAAAGGTTGTTAGGGCCAGGTGCATCTGGGCACTGAGCCAAGAGCACACCTTTGGGGATACCCATTAAATACCTTTTTGTGACATCAGCCTGTTGCATATTCATAAACAATTATGCATGGTAAACTGTTCCCCAAACTAGTTTCCATATTCCAAGAACTGTTTAGCCTGGCTCCTCCTCGGATCTGCCTYATTAGAGCATGTGGATTCCTTGGCTGTGGTTCCAGTCCATTCTCATCCCCTCCCGTTCTGGGCCCTGGCCCTCACTGCCCTCAGCCGGTGAGTGCTGATGGTTGGCAGATCTGTCCAGGTGTGCTCATCCTGTGTGCATTGGGTGTCATCCCATCCCAGCAGGCATTTTAACACAGCACACTGATAGCAGCTATTGCACTGAGCTTAGTGAACAACAGAAACAAAATCTGTMTCTTTATAGCAAAGTTACTTTAACACCACACAGATAAAATCCATTTCCATATTTGAGAAAAGCCAACATTATAATGTGTATCTGTGAGACCTTGCAGGGCCCGGCTGTCCTGGCAGAGCACAGAGTGGCTCTTGGGGCTGTTTAGGCAGTGGTTTAAGCACAGGGGCTGTCCCCAGCTGCTGCTCTGAGCAGAACAAACAGCCCCGTTCTCATCTCTCCCACCTCCTCCAGGCCTGTCTCACTCTCCCCACCTCCAGACACCAGAAAGCAGCTTAGAGCAGCGGTGACTYGTTGTTGCTCTTTAATTCATGCAAATGTTCTTTTTAACTAGCTCAGAGTCTCAAACAACCCTCTGGGGAACCTTCTGMGTTTATGATTATTGAAACAAAAGTCTATTTCCTTTAAGCACAAAACAATTGGGGGAAGAGAGGGAAGGAACTTGTTTTCTTTTCTAGCAAATACAGTAAATTCAAAGGTCAGGTGCAAGCTGACAGAGCAGTGGGTGAATCAACACTGGGGAGAATTTTCTGGAATAGCAATAAAAATGTGCCTTTGCAGGCACACAGAATCACTGGGTTTTTAGCTGTCTCTGACTCCAGAGGGCCTGGGGCAGGTTTGGTTTGGCAGCTTTGATCCTCTCAGGTACCCGCAGCAGGTACAGCCAGAGCCCTGGTGCCACTTRACAGATGGAGCACCAAGTTTGGCCAAAATCGTGGGGACAGGCACTGGGGTGGCCTCAGACCTGGCCAGGGGTTCAGCCTGAGCTGCAGCCCAGCACCAGCCAGGGGAGCTCGGGCTGGCTGTCAGGACAGACTCCTGCTCTGGGGGCGGTTAAACCCCAGCAGTGGGGGAGCTCCCTTCCCTGGAAAGCCCAAAACCAAGCTCAARTCCCCCTCCATGGTGGCACTCAAAGGTTAGGCTTGGTGACCTTGGGAGTCTTTTCCAGCCTGAATGGTTCTGTGATCTTCCCACAACCCCTCCTGATTCCCGAGTGCAATTCCCACCACGTCCCCGTTCCCTGCCCTYGGAGTGGCAGCAGACACCCCTGGAATTATCCGTGTGCTGCCCCAGCCTGGGGCTGCCCCTGCCTGCTTCTCCTGGTGCTCCTGCTCGGTGCTGCAGTGATGGATGTGCTCTCTGAGCCTCAGCCTCCCATCCCTGCTCCTGTGGGCTCCGTGGGGGCCCCGCAACGCCCCAGGCACAGCCTGACACAGACCCAGCGCTGCAGTCACAGCTGCAGATGTTGATGGGGAGCTACTGATGCTGAAGGGCCCCATAAATACACCATGGAAGGGTCATTCACCCTGGAAARTGGATCTGAACCCTTCGATCCCACGCTCTGGGGAGGCACAAAGCCAGCCCTGTGTCTCCTGCRGGGAGCTGAGGTGAGTGCAGGCTGAGTGCTCCCTCCAGGGCTTGTGCTGGCTCTCGGGGTGAGGAGCAGCCTCAGCAGTGCCAGAGCAGGAGCTGCTGCCCCAGGGGCTGCCTGGGGGCTGGGCTAACTCGGCTGCCAGCCCCAGCTTTGATTTTCAGCTGTCACTCAGGGCAGGGCAGTTCAGAGCAGCTCCCCTGGCTCAGGCTCCTCTCTGCCTGGCAGGGCTCCACTGCAGCTCCAGGAGCAGCAGGAGAATGCAGGCAGCTCCTCCCGAGCTCCCTGAACACCCCACAGGGATCCATGGGGCTCCCTAACCCAGAGTGATTTCTGGGCTGTGTGCTCTGAAACCACACAAACCTGCAGCCCTTCCAGCACCTCCTGGGAGCTCCCCATCCCCGCGGCACCTGTGCAGAGCTGCCTCGCTAGGCTGCTAATTGCAATTAACATCGCACAGTTCTCTCACCATGGGCAGCAAACACTCTTTTCTCCTCTCCATCTCCATTTCACAGCCACCTTTGGGTGCAGCTTCGCAGTTGTCTCCTCTCCAACCCTCCCCCAGCAGAAGAATCTGCACAGATCCAGCCCTGAGCTCCCCAAAATGCCACTGGCAGGGGTGACACATCCTCTGCACCAAATGAGCRGGGTTCAGCGTCCCTCCCTGTCTCTCCAGGTGCCAAAGGCAGGGACAGGGGCCCTTTSCTCACAGCCCCTCTGCAGCAGATCATCCTGGCACTGACTCACTTGTTCTCTGTGCAATAAGTGATAATCTGCCTGCTCACACAGACATGTAAAAGGAAAACTAACATGGCCTCTAAAGCCAATGAGCCAGTAAATAGAGGGCTATAAATAATCAGGAGAACAGATTTAATTAGCAGCAGAACTCACTTGCAGGGTTCATGTGGGTGCCTCTCATCTCAAAGCGCCTCACGTGCCCCTGTCACTGCCAGCCCTGTTCCCTTCCCTGCCCATGGCACCGCGGCTGAGCTGTGCTCTGGGAGGGTTTGGTGCCCTGGCTGTGCTGGGACAGCTCTGTCCTGCCAGTGCTGCTGGGCAGCACCAACCCCGAGAGCCCCAGACCAGGGGAAAGAACAGGGCTCACACATCCTGTGATTTCTGGGCTCGTGGAACTGGCCAGGCTGGAAAAGCCCTCTGAGATCAGAGTCCGACCTTAACCCAGCCCTGCCAAGGCCAGCACTGCCCCTGTCCCCAAATGCCAAAGGCACAGGGCTGTTAAACCCCTCAGGGATGGGGATCCACCACTGCCCTACCTGGACAGCCCTTTCCATGGGGAATTTCCCAAAAATCCCCCCTGAGCTTGCCCTGGCCCAGCCTGAGGCCATTCCCTGTGCTCCTGTCCCTGTTCCCTGGAGCACAGCCCGACCCCCCCGGCTGTGCCCTCCTGGCAGGAGCTGTGCAGAGCCACAAGGGCCCCCTGAGCCTCCTTTGCTCCAGGCTGAGCCCCTTCCCGGCTCCCTCAGGGATTCTCCAGCCCCTTCCCAGCTCCCTCAGCCTCTCCTGGGGCTCCAGCCCATTCCCAGCTCCGTGCCTCCTGTCCAGGGTCAGGGCTGTGCTGCCCAGACCTGCTGCTCTCCATCCTTCCCTGCCCTCCTGGGATGCTCTGGGGGATGCAGCAGAGGGGCTGCAGCTCCAGCCCAGCCAGTGCAGGAGCTCTGTCCCTGCTCTGCTGCTGCCTCAGCTCAGAGACAGCAGATCAGCAGAGAGCCACAATGAGATTAAATTGTACCCAGAGTCTCTGSTTTGAGGTGTCTGGGCTGAGTTTAAGGGAGAGTTTGACAGATCCCTGGTGCATCCTGGCAGCCCATCCTGCAGTTCAGGCTGCAAACAGATCCTTTAAAAGGCAGCTTTCCCAAAGCTCTGTCTCTCCTTTATGATGCACCTGTTTGCTCCCCTGGCCATGGCTCAGCTCTCTCCTCATCACTCCCTGTTTGTGAATTCAGCCCAGGTTTTCAGATGAAAATGTTCTATTGAGCAGCACCAACCCCAAACCCCTGAATTTTCTGGGAATGGCTCTGTGGATGGGAGGCACACTCTGTCCTGTCTGGAAAGAGTAATTTTGCCATGGAAAGAACGATTCCATCAGGCCAAAGAGCCTGTAAAGGTCTCTGTGTTGTGTTTCACTGCCTTTCTCCAGGACCCAGCCAGATGCCTCTTTAGCACCCACGTGCTGGTGGTTTTATTAATGCTGCATCTGCTGGTGATTTGAGCATGGGCCAAAGGTTCAGAATTGAAACTCAAGGACCCTCTCCTACTAAAAGATTTTATTAGCCATAAATCTATTATAAAGTGCCTGTGTTGACAATGGGGAATAACACAATCAAAGCCCTCTCCTGCCAGTGACAGCCCAGCCCTGCTGCAAGGAGCCTCAGGAATTAATCTGTCTCATTAACTGTCCCAGGAAGAGCCTTTCAGGAGCACAAAACACTTGGGCAGAACCCAGAGAAACAGCTGTGCCTGTACAAACACATCCTGCTCCCCATCCCTGAAGGGATGATGCTCCACCCCAGCCCCAATCTCCTGGGCCTGTGCTTTGTGTCAGCCTCGGGTGTTTAGTGACCAACAAAACGTTCCAAAGTAGGAATTGGGGCTTCCTTTGTGCTGCTTGAAGGAGAATATTGATGGCAAATGAGATCTTCCCTTAAGGGGAAGGGAGCACTGAAGATTCAGAGATGTTGTGGTCAAAAGGAGCAGAAAACGTCAGAGGCTCAGTGAAAGCCCAGGGGGTTGTGACACACTTGGTGTGGAAATTGGCCTCAGCTTKTCCCTGGCCTTTTCACAGGTTAGCTTTGCTCTCCCTGGAGAGAAGTTTCACACTTTCTAAGCAAGCCAATGACCATGCCCARTGTTCTGGACCTTTCTGGAAACAGGCTGGAAAACCTCAGGGGTCTTTGGTGGTCTTGGTCTCCCTCCCCCATTCCATGTCCACCCGTGGGTGCAGGGGCTGTCTGGGCTCACTCGCACCTGGAGACTGCTCACTCTCCTAAAGCTCATGGTACTGCTCCCACCAGGGAGGCTGTACCTGTTTGGAGAGTTCCTTCTCCTCCCTGTAAACACCAAAATATTCCATTGCAGCCCCCCTGGCAGCCACCCGGCACAGCAGTGTCCCCTGTCCCCTCCCTTTGCAGCCTCCCCCCTCCAGCCTGAGCTGGTGCTCACAGCCCCGGCGGTCAGGGGCTGGAATAAAGCCAGAATTGCCCCAAAAATTGGGGGAGGAGGCTCCTTGGGAGAGAGCAAAAGGAGAGATGAGGAGGGGATGAAGGGGCACAGCATTTCACAGCCTGCTGCAGGAATTCACTGAACGTTCTGAGGCTCAAGGCTGCCAAAACTAAACAAACCCATCCAGCATCCATCAGCCGCTGGAGCCTTACGAAGCCGGGCTCTAATGAACTCCAGGCGGAGAGGAGCTGCCCCAGGGGCTCTGCTCGGGGCTCTCTGCCCACAGGACCCCTCTGATCAAGGATTTCAGACATTTCTGGTGCTCTCATTCACACTCCAGAACAGCTCTGGAAACTCTGTCCAGGCCAAAAGCAAACGAGGAGAGCATTCCATGTCCTGGGAGCTGGGGAATGTGGAGGGGAGCGAGCTCCCGCTGGCAGAGCCCTGCACTGCCAGGGAAGAGTGGGCACAGCAAATCCAGACCCTCCCTCCTTCCTCCAGGGAATGGCTCCCACTGCCACAGGGCAGGGACGGATGGGATCTTGGGAACTGGGAATTGTTCCCTGGGAGGTGGGGAGGTCTCAGAATCTCTGCTGGTCACAGTGACTCTGAGATACATAAAAGTCTCTTTTCCCAGCCCAGCAGTTGAAGAAGGAGTCAGGATTCCTCGGCTGTGGTTTTCAAGGTTGTTTATTATTTCTTATCTAGAACATTCTTTCCCTGGCCTGCTGAGGTCTGTCCAGCAGGTCAGACAGAGGCACACTAGTGTTATCTTTTTATACTAAAATCTACGTGTACATTATTTACAATAACYTCCCAAYACCTRTCACCTATGTTAGACAGTGAGTTCCTACCTTAAACCAACCCAAAAGTGCCACCATCACCCAGAACATGGAGGCTGGGAAGAAGAAAGAAGAAGGACAGGGCACACCCAAATTCCTCCATCTTGGGACCCTGAACCCCCATTCTAAAAACCCCAAAAATCTATTTTCCACCCCGTGACAAACTAACTATCATTCTACTTTAACTCTCTTGACTTGTAATTCTTCATATAAAGGTGGTAATTTGCTCCATGGATCAAAATCAAAGGCACAGGTGTGTCTTGGGCTCTGTGCCAAGGTCTCTGTGCCCCCTGGCAGGGGCTGGAGCCATCCAGGACAGCCAGAGGGATGTCCTGGGTTCTGACAATCCTGGGCTGGGCTGGAATTGCCAGAGCAGCTGTGGCTGCCCCTGGAGCCCTGGCAGTGCCCAAGGCCAGGCTGGACATTGGGACTGGAGCACCTGGCACAGTGGGAGGTGGCCCTGCCAGGGCAGGGSTGGCACTGGGTGGGATTTAAGGTCCCTCCCAGCCCATCCCAGCCCAATTCCACGTCCTGAGCTGGTGCAGAGCTCGTGGCTGTTCAGATGTTCCCCAGTTTCAGTTCCCCTGCACCCCCGGCCCCCCCAGCTCGTGCTGTAAGTGCCCTTTTGAGGAGCTGGGTGAAACAACTCCTTTGTGCTTGAGAGCCACTTCCCGCTGGGTTTCTCATGCCAACACTGTGGTTGGAAAATAAGTGGATCTTCTTTTTCATTTGCAGAAACTTTCAAGCACTTTCAGCAACCCTAAATGGAAAAAGAGTGTTCAGGCTCACAATACCTTCCCTTTCCACACCTGCTTCTCTGGAATTACTCTCAACAAGCATCTGAAAGGAGAACTAAAAATAAAATATCAACAGTTGTGTCGATACCTTGGAGTGCGCCATGGATGGGGGCTGAGCAGTGAGACTGTGGCTGCACTGTCAGGGGGCAGCAATTCCCGCCCGGCAAACCCAAAGTGCTGCTGCAGGGATGCTCCGTGCTGGGGCCGGGTTTGGGCTCTCCAGCTGATTTCACAAAACTCAGCTCAGTCCCGGGCTCAGAACAGAGCAGCTGTGGCTGCCCCTGGAGCCCTGGCACTGCCCAAGGCCAGGCTGGACATTGGGAGGTGTCCCTGCCATGGCAGGGGGGGAGTGAGATGGGATTTCAGGTCCCTCCAACCCAAACATTCCAGGATTCCACACAATTTCCAACTTTCTATTCTACTCCAGAAACTCCTGAAGCTTGGGTTTGTTTCTTTCCCAAAGGGAAGCTCAAGGGTGGGGCTTCCAGCAGAGCTGGGGAGTTGGGAGCAGACAGGGAACAATGGGAGGTTATTAATGTCACTGCTTCCATCACCAGTGATTCCCCAGACACCCCAGGGCAGGCTCTGCTTCTTCAGGGGAGCTCACAACTTGACAATTGGCTATGCACAAAAAGGAAAAAACCCAAAACACCCTAATTTTAGCTTCCCACAAAACAAAGTAAAAATCACCTCACAGCCGCTTTTAGAAGTGCTTCAGTTTTAACTCTTTGTATCAATTAAGTTACAATTCTTTAGGAGAAGGAGGTGATATTGGGACATTGCATTTTTGCTGTCGGGTTTTTCTCCTCAAACCCCCAAAGTTCCCACCAGAACCTTTGTTTCAGCATTTTTCCTGGAGAAAACTTCCCACTACCCACCAAAGCAGCTGGGAAAAGACTCCTGGTGCTGAGCTGCAGAAGAAGGGTTGGCCTGTCCCTGAATTTGAGGGCTGTAAATCCCAAATAAGCCTGTGCTTGCAATCCTGGTTTTGGGAATCTGAAACCCCAGGTCCCTGCAGGTGCCTGTGACACATCCCAAGCTGTGCCAAGCCCCCGAGGTTCCAGCTCCACAGGGCCATGGATTTGGGATTTTTGCAGCCCTTTCCAGGCAGATCTGCCCCCTCTGGTTCTGGGGTCACGTTTCCTGTTCCTCTGCTGCTCTGTGGCTGCTGCTGGCTCAGTGACCCCGGGCTCTGGGGCCTTTGGCTGTGCCTGGAGCTGGCCCCGGAGCTTTGCTGAAGTCCTTGGATGCTCCGTGTCCCCATGAGCCCTGAGCCCCTGCACTGCTCCTCTCTGGGGCTCCAGGAGGGTCCCCTCGTGTCCCCTTGTGTCCCCACAGCCCCTCGTGTCCCCTCGTGTCCCCAAAGCCCCTCATGTCCCCTCATGTCCCCTTGTGTCCCCTCATGTCCCCTCGTGTCCCCACAGCCCCCCATGTCCCCCCATGTCCCCACAGCCCCTCATGTCCCCACAGCCCCTCGTGTCCCCACAGCCCCCCTTCATGTCCCCAGAGCCCCCCATGCACGGCTCACCAGCAGCTCCAGCCCCTCTCTTTTTGGAAAAAGCCTCCCTGAGATGCCTGGCTGGGGAATGTGGGCTGGAATTGCTGCTCTCTGGAGAGCTCTGGGATGGAGCCAGAGCCTTCCCGTGGATTGGCCAAGCCAAGCACAGCCCTGATGGCAAATGAGGTCTTTGCTGCAGGACCCCACAGCTGGGAATAACCCATCCCTTTAAAAGCCTCTCTGAGCTGCATGAAACCCCTTCAAGCACAGCTCTGCTCCAGCCCCCTCCCCTGGCATTTATTTGTGGGGTTTTTCCTCTCCTGGGCTGGTCCTGTGTCACAGACATCTTTTATGAAAAATCCTTTCCTTAGGATTTTTCCTCCTGAGAAGCTGAGAGGCCTCAGGAACAAAATGTAACCAATRGTTATCTGCTGCTGTGGAATGCAACAGGTGCATCTGGGATTGGCCCATGTGGTTGTTTCTAATTAATGGCCAATCACAGCCCAGCTGGYTCGGACASAGAGCCCGAGSCACAARCCTTTGTTATCATTCTTKCTGATTCTATTCTTAGCCAGCCTTCTGATGAAATCCTTTCYTCTATTCTTTTAGTATAGTTTTAATGTAATATACATCATAAAATAACAAATCAGCCTTGTGAAGCACGGAGTCAGATGCTCATCCTCAGACCCCTGTGAACACGGTCACGCTCCCTGGCGGGGCTGCAGCTGCAGGATGTGCCCTGGCTCCAAGCTGGGTGCCAGCCCCATCCCCTCTGTGCCGCCCCTGGCCCTGTGGCCGTGTCCTGGAGCTGACAGATGGCTCGTGGTGTTGGGCTGGGCTCCAGGAGCAAACATTTTCTGAGGCATTAATTTTTATAGGGATCATCCACAGCAACTGCTCCGTGTGGCACTTGGAGATCACTCTGGGGGGTTCTTGTGTCTTTTGGTGAATGGAATTTGGTGTAAAATTCAGGGCTTTTCTTCAGGGGAGTCTGCACAGAGGGAATCAGGAACCAGGGGATGAGGGAGAGGTAGAAGATATTCAGAACTTTGGGGATAGTTCTGGTTCCAAGTTAGGATGATTTCGGTTTGTGCACAAAGAGCACGAGGATAAATCCTCTCTGAGGAGGTGCTGCTGCACCTGCAGGGTTTGGGGACATCTATGAGGAAGGTTTGGACCCTCAAGGCCTCTCATTGCAGCAATTTACCCCASAACATCCCTTCCCAGTAACCTCAGGGGTTCTCTGGACTTCTTACCCAGCTGGATAAAGGGGTAACCAAACCCACAAAGTGAACTGCCATGGAATTCACTGCCCATCCCTCCTTTGGTACAGAGAGCTCCCAGCAGCCCTGCCCAGCCCAGGTACCTGCACAGGCTGCCACCATTCCTTGGCACATTTCCTACAGAACCATGGGAAAAACCTTTGGGATCACCAAACCCCCTGTTTCCCCCACTGCTGAGGCCAGCACTGCCCCTGTCCCCAAGTGCCACATGCACATCCATTAAACCCCTCCAGGGATGGGGACTCCAAACCCTCCTGGGCAGCTGAGCCAGGCTGGACACCCTTTCCATGGAGAATTCTTCCCAAAAATCCCCCTGAGCCTGCCCTGGCCCAGCCTAGGCCGTTCCCTCTGCTCCTGTCCCTGTTCCCTGGAGCACAGCCCGACCCCCCCGGCTGTCCCCTCCTGGCAGGAGCTGTGCAGAGCCACAAGGGCCCCCTGAGCCTCCTTTGCTCCAGGCTGAGCCCCTGCCCAGCTCACTCAGCCTCTCCTGGGGCTCCAGACCCTTCCCAGCTCTGTTCTCATACCCACAGCAACAGGAGCAGCTCCAGCTGTGGGGTGAGGGATTTGGGATGAGGAATGAGGGGTGAGGGATGAGGGGTGAGGGATTTGGGATGAGGGATTTGGGGCGAGGGATGGGCGAGGGATGGGTGAGGGATGGGCGAGGGATGAGGGATTTGGGATGAGAGATGGGTGAGGGATGGGTGAGGGATGGGTGAGGGATGGG
>JACDOX010000285.1:618645-662676 GCA_014549065.1 Cardinalis cardinalis
GCCCCGGCCCCGCTCCTGCCCCTGTCACGGGGCTCAGCCGGGGCTGCCTGCGGAGAGCTGGGTAGTGAGCAGGGCACGGAGCCTGGCTGTCATTGTCACTGTCCCTGTCCCTGTCACTGCCCAGGGCAGGTCCTGGCAGGGCACAGAGCCCGGGCTGTCCCTGTCCCTGTCCCTGTCACTGCCTAGGCAGGCCCTGGCAGGGCACGGAGCCCGGGCTGTCCCTGTCCTTGTTCCTGTCACTGCCCAGGGCAGCTCCTGACAGGGCACGGAGCCCGGGCTGTCCCTGTCCTTGTTCCTGTCACTGCCCAGGGCAGGTCCTGGCAGGGCACAGAGCCCGGGCTGTCCCTGTCCCTGTTCCTGTCACTGCCCAGGGCAGCTCCTGCCGCCTCTAGAGGTGTGCCAGGGTCACTTCTTGGAAGGAAACCTCGTCCCACAGGAAATTGTGCAATCACTGGTTTGCATAGGCAGACTCAGCCTTTACAAAGCTCTGGTCATTTATGGTCACCAAGCCCAGTTTGTTCCTGCTGGRGATAATTCAGCTTTTAGGCAGACAGGGGTTTCTGAGCGGTTTCTAATTCTGAACTGGATGGGGAAGTGCTGCTCCATGTCCCTCCTACTGCCCTCTAAATTCAGCAGAAATCGGGAATCTCTCTCTGAGGTGAGGCAGGAGCTGTGCAGACCAAAGGCTCTCTCCTTTGAGAGCCCTGTGGACCTGGATGCTTGYGAGAATCCCAACAGCATCCAGACCTTCCCCATTTCCCATTTCTCAACAGCATCCAAACCTCACCCATTTCCTGCCTCAAACGACAGATAGGGCCCAACATGCTGACCCAGGCCACAGATGCTCCAAGTTACTCATGAAATTAAATAAGAATTAAGCTTTGAGGGTCTAAGCTACATAAGGAGGGACTCCCAAGGTGCAGCCAGCAGAGAGGGGAGCACAGACAGGATCCTGGCTGTCCTGCTGTCTTCAATTCAGGATGGGGACAGAGAGCAGAGAGGGGACAGTGCAGAGCTGGGGCTGCACCATCCAAGCTTGTCTTGAATCTGAGCTGGAGGGGGAAGAGGAGGGACAAACCCTGAGCAGCCAGGGACAAAGCCACCAAGGAATGCCCTGGTTCTGCCAGCATGGCCCGGGAGCCTCCCCAACCCAGGGCATCATCAGCCACCCCCGGGGCTCGATTCCAAACAAGCCCCAGCCCCAGCTGAGAAGGGTTTGCATTCCTTGAGAAGGGTTTTGCATTCCCTGAGACGGGGTTTGCCTTTCCTGGTGTGTTCTGGAGGGAAACACAAAGCCGAGCTGGGATTTCTATGCCAGGAGCTCTGAGCCCAGTGTGGGATTCCGTCCTAACCCCAACCCCTCTGCTGCCCTGTGCTCCAGTGTYCTTTACTGGCATTCCACAGGGCACAAAGCACTGGAGAAGAGCTCCTTTAAACAGAGCCCATCTGCTCAATCTCCATCCAGGAGGGATCCGTGCTGCTCAGACCGTCCCCTGTCCCTGCTGGGGGCACTGCACCTCCGCGGTGCCTCCCTGGCCCCCCAGGTCCCACTGTCCCACGGTGCCGCTGTCCCAAGCTGTGCCTGTGACACTCAAACCAGCTCCTCGCAGCATYTGCCGCAGGACAGGGCTGTCAGAGCTCACCACGGGCAGGCACGGGTTTCCATTTCACCTCAGTGCAGCTCGTGAAAGTCTGGAGCCTGAAACAGGCATTGATTTTTTTCATGGCGTGTCTGGCTTTGCTTTTGCTATGGGATTGTGTCTTGCAAAAGTTGACTAGAAATTGAAATACTTCTTGTAAGTGGATTTATAAATCCAAGCCTTTTAGGAGTTGGCTGCTGTTATTGCTGCCGGATTTACTGATGACTTTGTTTTTTTAAAAATAAGATGTTTAAACAGACATTGACTTTTTTTTTTTAATTTTAATCATGGCACAGCTTTTCTACTTTTTCAGTCAAACTTTTCAGTGAAGATGTTTGATTAATAAATCAAAAAGGTCTGCAAGTGTGGGTATGTGTGGAGTATCCCAGGTTTCACTAAAATTTGCAAAAGTTAAGGTGAAAAAGGTCTCTTTGGCTAAATCTCCATTYGGCCATCAAGATAAATGACAGATTTCAGCTGTGCAGGGGCTGAGCTCTCCCAGACTCCAAAGCCAAAGCCTGAAGTCACTCCCTCATCCTCTCCCTGTGCCTTTCTGCTMTAAACACCAAATCTTCTGCCTTTGTCACTGCACCTGTGACAGGAGAATTGCAGAGAGGCTTTTCTTGAGAATGCTGCCAAGCCACACAATAATCAGGAAATCAGTTCTGAGAGTGAGTTCCTTCTCCTGAGTAGTGGGCTCTGGAGTGGGAAAGCTTCTCTGGTGTTTTTGGGGTGAAATAAAAACACATGGACAGGGTTTCTTTGCAGTCATGAAATGACAGAGATAGTCCATTACCTGGAAAACCTGCTTTGACACCCAGCTACTGAAAACAGCTCCTGTGGTTTCATTCCAAGGTCAGGAATTCACCAGTGTGTGCAGAGAGGTTTGTGCTCACCCTCAGTGGGAAAAGATTGGATGTGAACAATTCCAGAGCGTTCCCTGAGCTCTGCACAGGCAGATTTAGGCAAAGAGCAGTTTCCTGAGCCACAACTGCTGCAGGAAAGCAGGATGGGTTGGATCAGGATCCTCTGCCTCCCTCCAGGCACTCAGAAATCCCAAATTCCAGCCGAGTGTTGTGCAAGACAGGCGGGGCTGGGGCAGCGTGGGAGGGATGGCAGCTTGTGCTCAACCATCACAGCTGAGAGCATCTGGGGTGGGATCAGCAGGGCTGGATGGAATAAGGGCTGGGAAGCTCCCTGACCTCCAAGGGATCTCCAGGTGGGTGGTTCATCCTCAACCCCTCCCTGTCTGGGCTCTGCTCAGGACAGGATGAGGTTGGTTTTGCAGTGATACAGAATTGTGAGGAGCTGCTGAGTCCCCAAAGGCAGGACAAGTTAAAAGGCTGGGCACAGATCCCTGGGACAGGGACAGCAGCCAGGGCACGGCTGGAGCTGGGCCAGGGCAGCTCAGGTGGAGCTCAGGGCAAGGTTCTTCCCCCAGAGGGTGCTGGCACTGCCCAGGCTGCCCAGGCAATGGGCACGGCCCCGAGGCTGCCAGAGCTCCAGGGATGCCCAGGCTGGGSTTGSTGGGGGCTCTGGGCAGGGCCAGGGTTGGATCCATGATCCTGTGGRTCCCTCCCCACCCAGGATATTCCATAATTCTGTCATTGCTGGGGAACTGTTGGTGGCTCCCAGTCACAGGCCCAGAACGTCCCTCCAGGTCTCAGTGACTCCGGGCAGAGCTGATGATTTCTCCCAGCAGACTCTGCCCCTGGGGAAAGTTCGGGATGGCAGCACTGAACTGCAGGACTTGTCCCCCCATCCTGAAGGAGGGAACTCTGTCCCTTCCCCATCCTGGCTGCTGGAATTGTAAATCCATCAGGGTGTCACACTGCAAACTGCAGCTTTGGGCTTACAGAACGAAAGCTGCTTCTGGCCTACAGTGCATTCCCCTTGGATCCTCCAGTTAAACTGTCCCACCTGGCAATTAACACTGCAATTAGAGCAGTTTCCATGCAGAGCTGTGTTAAATGCATGGAGCTTTTTTCCCCTTTATGGATGTCTTCTGCCTGATCCTTTCTTTCCATCTTGAGAATGGATTAAAAGACTCCTCTTAAGAAGCTGGAACAAGTTTCCCAGGCTAATGCAGCCCCAGCCAAGTTGTRCTTTCATCAAGGCATTTTAGTCGTCGCTGCAACATCTCTTAGGCTTATTAAATCAGCTTCGTCTCCTGAGGGAGGTTTTAAATGGGGTAAAATACCATATTAAGCAGTCCAGGAACTCATTTGATTTAATTTCATTTGTATTTAGTTTTTTCCTTTGTCTCCTCTTCAAGAAAGCAGAAAGAACAATTTGGAGGTATTGGGAAGATGCCTCCTTTTCAACCTTTTGGTGATACAATAATTCAGTAAAGCTGTAATAATCTGCCTCTTGCAGTACTCATAATAATCCATCCTCCCTTCTACCTTTTTCCTTCTGCCTTTACCCCACCAGTGGAGCAGCCCAGAGCTGGGCGGTGACTCTCATTCCTAAACATTCCTGAACTTGTGCAGAGGACAGTGGGGAACACTCAGTAAACTGCTGTGGCTGCCCCTGGATCCCTGGCAGTGTCCAAGGCCAGGCTGGAATGCCCTGGGGCAGTGGAGGGTGTCCCTGCCCATGGCAGGGGGYGGCACTGGATGGGCTTTCAGGTCCCTGCCAACCCAAACCACTCCAGGACTCCAGTTCCACCAGGCACATTTTGGGTCCTGTCTGCAGGAAAAGCACTCTGGGAGGGATCAGAGCCTGCTGACCTGGAAATGACAAATGAGGCTCGTTCCTGAGGCTTGTGGATGGCTCAGCACAGCCTGAACAGTGGGAAACTCAGAACTGGGGACATCAGTCCCTGGGGACGTCCTGCTGCCTCCTCCCTGCAGCCCTTGAGTTGCCATCCAGCTGCTCGAGTGAGTGCCTCATCGGAATTAAAAAGGGTTGATGGTGCTTATCTGCATTTCATGCAAATCAGCCCAAAGCCCGGCCCTGGCAGCTTTCCAGCTCCCATCAGGAGTCTGTGCCTCTCTCCAGGCTCGCAGCAGCCCCTCGGTGGGCTCMGAGATCTGTCATCTGCACACGTGGCTCTGATGGTTCCCGGCTTTTTGGCACCAGAGTGCCTGAACTCGGGGCAGGGGGCAGGATCCTGAAGAAGAATGAGCTGAACTGCACTGCTGTGCCCTGGACAGGACTCAACTTCTCTGAAGGACSAGAAGCTTCTGTTCCTGGGCCACGTGGCCCTGGACGAGCAGTCTGTCCTCAAACCCAAACCTCAACATCTCCCTGCTCTGACCTGTCCTGCAGTGGGACCTGTGGCTGTCCCTCGTGCTGTGGGGTCCCCGTGATCCTCCCAGCCTGTTCCAGCCCTTCTGAGGAGCAGGACAAACAAATGCATGAGGCTGTGGTTTAAAAAGCAGGAAAAAGCACRTGCTGCTCCAAAATCCCTGCCCACATCACCGTCTGCCCCGTGCCTCGGTTTCCCCAGGTTTTGCCGATTTAAGCTCTTTGTTTGCTCTCCCCCCTTGCTGGTCCATGCAGTGCCAAGTACAGAAGGTGCCCGACTCTGCTCCAAGCTCGGAGCTGTCTCCAGCAGCAGCAGCTCCTCCGTGCCAGGATTTAATTGCCAGATCCCGGCGTTTCTCCGCTCACCCCGGCAGAAGGCGGAGGATGGCGCTGACCCCTCCCGCTCCCTCGTTCTGCCTGGCAGACTCTTTTCAATTACCTTCTCCCCATGTTGCTGTTTACATTCTGCACTCACATCTTCCACCGTGTTCCCCATCACCTTCCCGCAGCCCGAGCGCCTCCTAATCTGAAGTGTATTTCGGTATTTCAGCCTTATCTCTATCAAAGCAGAAGGGTAGGGGAGTCATCCTCATTCCCGGATCCTGGAGGAGCTGCAGCCAGCAGCGCTCGGCTCAGCTTTCACTGCACTTTGAGTAACTCGCAGACGATTCTCCTGTCAAGAGCACTGAGGACAAAATGAAACGCTCTCTTTTTTTTTTTCCCCCAAGGCTGCCCGTTAATCTCTTCTCGACAATGATTGCGTGTCATGTTTCATTCTGGCTGTCACCGAGTTCACTCTGTCCCCATCCCAGAGCCAACCTGCGGGATTTGAGAGCCGGGATGTGGCTGATGGTGGGAGCAGGACCCAGGGCAAGACCCTGGGCTGGTAGGGTTTGCTGAACGAATTGGGCTGGTCTCCAGTTGGACCAGTGCAAACTGGGGTTGGGATTGCTCTGCTACCACAGGGAGGAAGCATTTTGGAATTCTGTAGGAAGGAGCAGCAGCGCAGTTGGTGTTGAGCAAACTGTGCTGGCTGAGGGTTCAGGAGGGACCTCAGGGAGCCACGAAAATCAGGTGGGCTCCTCTCTTCTTCCTGGCTGGCCTGGGAAACTCCCCAGATTCAGCCATTCTCCCCTTGGCCGAATGGTTTTGAGCAATAAATCCCTGAGGCCCTCGGTGACTCCCCCCTGGACACAGCCAGGACAGGGAACTGGGGTCAGAGCAGCCATTTCTGCTGGAGAGCAGAGCAAGGCTTTAAGTCCTTTTCTTCCGTYCTCAGGTTTTGTTGTTTTTCCCCAGATCCACAGGGTTCTGTTTATTGTCACCTGGAACATTTGCTGAGAGTTTGATATTGATCAGAGTCGGAGTGGAGAAAGGCACTGCAAACAAAGCCCCGCTGACAGTGAGGTCTCACTTCTCTCCCAGCAATAAAAGAGAGGTGCCAGGGAGCCTGGAGAGGCAGTACAGACACCCCAGCTGGAATTACTGCTATTGAAGTGATCACTGCACAGACCCAGTTAGCACTGGAGCAGCAACATTTGCATAAAAACTACAAGCACAAAAATGCTCAGAAATGACAAATACAAGGGAACTGTATCGGATTTGCATTAAATTAGTGACTGTGTGCGAGATGCCATTTAAATGGCAGGTGACTCGAAAATTTCTCTCCCTTTTAGTGGAAGAGACTGAAATGTTCATTTTCATGGTAAACAGTTACTGCACATTGATTTGGAGCTTGAAAGCATCTCCACAAATAGCTTTCTCAGGGAGTGGGGTTGGAGCACAGATATCACAGCACTGCCTTGCCCTGCACGGCTCTGCAACTCGGCAGCACAGCTTGAGTTTCTGTCATGCACTTGGTAAAAAACCTGCAGTGACAACAACAAGAAACCCAAAGCCCCCCTGAACCTGGGGGGGCAAACAATTCCCTGCAATTGTCGGGGAGAGGGATCTGATGGATTATTGCACACCAGGGCTGTGGGTGAGGAGGAGCAGCAGGGCCTGCAGGGAGCTGGCAGTGCCCACTGGCTGCTCCCTGGCAGCACCTGGGAGTGCCAGGGCAGAGGGATGGCATCGGGGTTTGCCCTGCAGCTTCTGGGTCCCATTTTTGATGAGCAGCCAAGTGAGATCCCAGGCTTGGATTGGTGTTGTCCATGAGCCCCTGGCTGTAGGAGGAAGCCCCCGGCCTGTTGGGGCTCTCAGTGGCCCAGACTCAGCACAGAGTCTGGGTTCAGCCCYTTTGCTCTCTGGATCCTCTCCCATCCCACTGGAGTGCCCGGGTGGGACTGAGCTGCTGGCTGGGCTTAAGCCTCACAGGGAGGCTTGAAGTGAGAGCTTTTCAGAGTTACCCTTTGGCTGAAAGAATTCTTCTCCTAACACATCTGAATGGGGCTATTTGGGGATGAAAAATGTCAGTTCTTTCCCAAAACAGGCCCATTTGTAGCTGTCACTTGGCAGTGCCAGAGCAGAAGAAAGACTYTTCTCCCCAGGTTTTGCTGTGGTCACGGGTTGATAACTTGCTCAGGTTCAGTCCAGAAATATCATTTTCAAGGAATTATTTGAATGGCTTTAATGTTCCGTGAATCAAAAGAAGAAATTCCACTCCTGGTAATTAAGATGTCCATCTCCAAATTCCCTTTCTGGAGGAGGAAGGAGAAAACTGAGCTTTCCAATACCTTTGTTCTCTCCAGCACAGGAGGAGCCCCAGGTTGTACCCACCAATGTTTGCACATATTTATTGGTGTCCCCCCAGCAGGAGCAGAATCCCTTGGAAAACTGAGCCCACCTAAGGAGAGGAGGGAAACAGGAGCTGGTGTGAGCAGAGAACCCTCAGCTGCTGTGCTCTGACCCACTCCCACACCTTGCTCCAAGCGCCTGACAAATTTAAGGTCAACAAGAAGGAACAGCCAGGGCATTGGAGCCATTTGGAAACGTGGCACTGAAACCTGCCCTGAGAGGCAAAACCTGCCGGGGCCCCTTGGCTGGGGATCAGAGGGTGCCAACGGAACCTGAAATCCCAGGAACTTTCCCAGCTGCTGCTCCCGACTGTCAGGGACACGAGGGGCTGGGCTGGGCTCTCCCTCACTGGCTCCTGTCTGTGACCCCAGGCTGCCAGCCCTGCCCCTGCTGTCAATCACACGGCAGCCACACGTCAATCACGCCTCAGGCCCCGCTGATTGGGCTCACATCAGAGCCGCTTTTTGACMAAAGGTGGGGAGGGAGCGGCTGTCAAAGCCCTGAAGGCGAGGGGAAAGGCAGGGAGCTGAGCTGGGGGGAGAACTGGGGGATTTATTATCCAGGGAAGTGACGGGACCTTGTGGGACAGGCAGAGCTGGGAGCTGCAGCCACAGGGGTGTGGGGAGATTTGGGGTGGAGCCGGTGCTGCTTCAGGAGGTGCAGGAGAGGATTTTGGGTGGCTTCAGAATAAAGCAGAGCACAAGGTCTGAGCAGGGGGAAAGGAAGAAAAATCCCAGAATTATGGAATATCCTGAGTGGGGAGGGACCCACAGGATCATTGAATCCAGCCCCTGTCCCTGCCCAGACCCCCCAGCTGATGCTTCAGGTTGTAGCTTTTCTCTTTTTCAGATTTTTTTTTTCACTTCTGCTTTAGTTTTTAAATCTAGGCTTCATATTATGGGATGGTGGGCTCTCTTCACAGAGTAGGGAGACAAAACAATTCCTGCTCTAGCTGGGGACCAAGGACAAATGATCCAAATCTAAGGCCCAAGAGTATAAACAATGTGGGCTGGAGAGGGAAAAACAAGAAGGATGGAACTTCATGGGCTAAATTGGACAATTAACTCCAATATGCAAATGGACCAGAACTGATAAAAATGAGAGGTCCTGTGACAGGTCGTGCATTTTGGGACCATTTTGGGTTATGCTGCCCAAGGTGGATCCATTGAGGCCTCTTAATAAATCCCTGCTTTATTCTTTAGCTCTGTCTAGTCTCTGTTCTAGGTCAGCCTACACAAGGCATCAGTTTTTGGTGACCACAAAGGGACCAAAAGGGATGCCCAACAACCCCAGCCTGGGCATCCCTGGAGCTCTGGCAGCCTCGGGGCTGTGCCCATTCCCTGGGCAGCCTGGGCAGTGCCAGCACCCTCTGGGGGAAGAACCTTGCCCTGAGCTCCAGCCTGAGCTGCCCTGGCCCAGCTCAGCCATTCCCCGCTGAATGGTGCAGGAAATTCCCCATCCCATTCCCCCTGCAGGCTCTGCTCTCAGGGGATGGGAGGGTGCTGTGCMCCAGCCCAGGGCTGCTGTGCTCAGCTCCCCTCAGGCAATGGGGACTCCACAGAGAGCCCCACCTGTGGTGCACAGCATGGAAGGTGAGGTGTTTGTGGGATCCCCAAAGCTCTGATCCAGCCCAGCATGGGGACCCCATAGCTGCTGGAAGTCTCTCATTTAACCTGGATGTCACCAGAGCCCCAGATCCACTTGGGAAATGAGAGCTCCCAAAATACTTTATATAAACTAGCAGAACCCAATACAGATCTTATGTCAAGTTTGGAGTCAGGATTTTCCTCCTCCAAGGGAATTTTAAGGCTTTGTAGGAATTTTGCCCATTCTTCAAATCCAGGTGAAGCTGTCCCTGCCCAGGGCAGGGGGGAGGGACTGGATGCCTCTTAAGGTCCCTTCCAACCCAGCCCATTCTGTGATTTTATAATTCTCCTGAGAGATTTCACAATTTCTCATTCATTTTCTTTGATTCTGGGATGGGATTTTTCCCCCCTCTAAAATTCTGAGCAGATGGAAAAGCTTTGGGGATCACATAAACCTCTTGGGTTTAATGACTGAAATGTCTCCCACCTGTTCTACTTTTTAAAACTGAATAGAATTTTAATACCAATGGGGGGAAAAAAAAGCTAAAATGAAAAATCACTTCAAAAGGAAAATCAAAACAGTTCCACTCTGTGGCTTTTTTTTTTTCCTCAAATAAAACATGATTGAAGTCAACATGTTCCTGAGCAACATCTCACTCATCAAAAGTGGCATTTACTGACAGAACAACATTTTCTCCCTGAAATGAGCTCTCAGTTTGGGATCCCGGGGTAATGACATTAAATGTGAGTCCTTGGTGGCTCTGACTGTGGAGAGGAGACACAAATGATAGTGTGGGCCAGTGATTATTCTCCTCTCCTCCACTACAACAAAATAACCCACAATCATCCAGTAGAGCTTCTGCTCCACGGCCTCCCCAGCACAGAGGGACAATTAGAGAGCTGGGGCTGCCTCCTGAAAACAGGGGCAATGAACCACAGCAGTGAACAAAGTGAGGTGCCAGCAAGAGCTAAGAGACAACACTTTTCTTGGTTCAATGGCCAAATGGAAGAAAAAATACATTTTGAGTTAACCTGAATTGAATTTTTTTCAATTTTTCCAGTCAAGCAAAAAGTTGAAAAAAAATTAATGGCAGATTGCTTTTTGTTTCAGCCTCTTTTTATTTTCTGTTCCATTACTTTTCCAGCTCCTTTCAGTGGAAGTTTCAAAGACTGTTTCATCACTCCCAGCCTACAGGTTTGTAGTGGGGGAAAAACAAGTTTTGCCCAAAGTGATTTTGCCAGGTGGTGRAGATTTGGCTGGGCCTCGCAGAGGTGGGAATGGTCTGTGCTCAGAAGACAGGGTGGGTCCATCTCAGCTGAGAGCTGGTCCAACATCCCTGGTGGGACCCCATTTGCTCCTGACTTGGCACTGCTGCTCCCAGGGGGATCCCTGCAGACAATTAATGGAGGAAAAAACTCTCAGTTCTGATTATTGGAGCTCTCCATGAGCTTGGTTTGGTTTGGAAACATCTCCCAGTGGGAGCAGACCAGAGCAGGCCTCAGGGAATTCTTTCCCACCCCTGTGGTTTGTTCTTGTGCCAAAACTGCAGATTTCCTTACACCAAAATGTTTGGTCAATCCATATTGATGTCCCTGAGTCTGCCACTTTAAAATATTCCAGAGYATTTAGGAATTCAGTGTTCTCAGAGCTTCGCTTCTTCCAGTTTCCTTTCAGAAATTGCTTCACATTTCCCTAATCTGTCATCAAAAGACAAGGATGCAAAACAAAACATCTCATTTCCAGATCCTCACGAACCACATTAAATTCAGGAGAGAGTACCATGTGTGGTGCAAAAAAAAAATGTGGATGAAACCCTTCTTTAGATTCTGCTTCTGCTTTTCCTGAAGTTATGGGACACCCACTCAGCCCAAAGGAAAACCTGTTTTGCACCCAGATCCAGCTGTGGGAATGGGCAGGAGGAGCTGGATTTGGGTTGCTCTCTTTAATCCTGGTTCCTACATCTGCCCCCAGCCTAAACCTGCTGCCGGGAGAAAAACAAAAAACCAGCCCCAAACCACCTGGACTTGCCTGTCAGTAAATCCATCTTTTCAAACTCTCCTCAGCACCCTCCTTCCCAAATCTTCCCAGCCCTCCCCTTTCTGAACCTGGTGTTCCTCAGGGTGCAGAATTATCCGAGTTCCATCCAGAATTTAAATCAAGACCTCCTGCAGGCATCTCTCGATGGGCTGGTGACATTTCCAGGGGAAACTCAGCTGCACAGCAGGGCAGAGCTCCCACTGCTCCCTGCCAGGCTGAGTGAGGTCCTCACTGCTTCCAGAACAGCCTGACCTGAGCCTTACCCTGCCCACCGAGGGGAAGGGGAGGGATAACAGGATTAGAACAGCTCCACCAAATAAATAATGAAAATACACAAAATGTGCTCTAAGGGGATCTGTGGGGCAGAGGAGTCCCCGGCCTTCAGTGCTGGCCTCCTGCAAGGAGCAGGGCAGGCTGGAAGTTTGGGGTTGGCCTGGCAGATGGCTCAGGGCTCCTCTGGGAATCCCCTGCCCAAAATCAGGCTGGAAAAGTGAGGGATGAGCTCGGAGCCAGTCACTCCCTGCAGAGAGGGAAGAGGAACTGAGACCTCCAAGGATTGAATGATTCCTCTGCTCTCATTACAGTCAAAACCTTTCCCAGAGAACCTGGAACTGCCATAAAATGATAAATATCATGTTAAAACCCAGTGTTTTCTGRGGAAGTTGGGCTTGGGCTTAGGAAATGAGGCCCAGGACTCCTCAGAAATGAAGGTCCAGGTTTGCCTTGGACTGAGAGATAACAATAAGGGTCTGGATGAAGGCTGGAGTTCAAAGCCAGGAATGGGAGACCCAAAAGACAAAACAATGAGGCGCAGACCTGCCTGAAAATTTGACTGAATAAACCTTGAGTCACTTGGCTGGGACATAATCAGGAATTACCTGGTTTTAATATTGTTCTTTAAGAAAACTGAGAAACCAGCAGCAGGGACTGTCAGCAGCCTTGCAAACACGGCCTGAAGGTGAAATGACTGTTTAGCCTGAAGAAGAGATGGTGAGATAACAACCTTCAAACAGGAGAAAGGAAAAGAAAAAGAGAGGAATTTATTCTTCCTGCCCCTGATGAAAAGTGAAGAAGAAATGGGTTGAAATTGCAGCAGGAAGGATTCTGGTCTGACAGCAGACAGGCTGTGTTTGAGGCTGTTTCTGGGAAGTGCTGAGCTGATTGTCCAGGTTAGGGGCAGAGCCTGTGCTGCTCAGAGAGGTGGCTCCAAGCCCTGCAGGGGTGGGGTGGGCAGCATTTCCTGGCTTGAGGCAGAGGAGAGACCCTCTGATCCCCCAGAGCCCTTCCTGCCCCTTTCCTTTTTTGTGCAGTTTCAGTTCTGATGTTTCCCAGCTCTCCCAGGGAAACCTGGACAAAGCTGCTGCACAAATCCAGCTCTTCCCTGTTTGTCAGAGCACAATCAGCATTTCAGGGTCATTTCCCAGTACCTGAAACACCCGAGCCTTAAATATGGGTTCATTTGGGGTTCAAACTGCCATAAATGCAGCTGCCCCTSTTGTCACCTGCCCAGGGGAGAGGTTTGTTGGCACTGTGAGCTCTGGTGCTCAGGCCCCCTGGTTCAGGTGGGATAAACCCCAGGAGTGCTGACCAGGCAGGGAGGGAGCTGCACCTCACTTCTGAGCTGCTCAGTCCTTTGGGGACAGGAGAAAGAGTTTCATTTTGCTTTGCAGACTTCAGCTTCATTCACTCTTTTCAGTTCCTAACGCATCTAAAAATCACTGAAAAATAAACATGGCCAAAGGCAGGAGCTCTCCCAGCTCCAGAACTGTTCCCAGTCCAGGACACCTGTGGAATTCCAGGGGAGATCTGCCTCTCTCCAGGTCCTCACAGCCCCTCTCCTACAGAAATATAAAAAACTGAGAGCTGGGATCAGGGGATCCAGAGAAGATAAAAGTCTGCTCCAGATCTTGGTATTTAGACCCTCAACTTCCAGACAAAACTCTGGGAATGCCTGGTTTTAACTTCAGCTACACTACCAACCCCTATCCCAACAGCACAGGGTGAATTCTGTAGGATCACCTGGGGTTTAAGATTTGAGATCCATGAGGAACTCTGCTATTTCTGCCTTAATCTTTTAAGACCATCAAGCCTCAAAGTAAGGCCAAAAAGAACACATGCACATGAACAACTCAAACTGGAAGGTTCCAAAGTAATGAAAATCCTGACCCTGTTCTGTGAAGTTGCTGAAGCTGTTCACTCCAGCTCTGTTGAGTCATTCTGGTTTGATGAAGTCAAACCCTCTCTCACTCAGCCTCTTACAGAGGCTTTACATCTGAAATTCCACGTGTCCCCAACAATAAAGGGATCCTGGAGAAGGGAAGTTGAAAAGGAAATGAAAACAAACCCTGAAAGTTGTAATGAGGCACTCTTGACTTATCAAAGCACTTTGACATCTTTGAAACAAAATGAGAACACAGAAACAAATGGTCCTAAAATTCTGTGACAGGGGAGTCCTCTGGAAGGTTTAATGATGGCAAAAGTGAGGAAACTGCTTAAAAAAGGCCAAGTTGAATGGGGCTTGGAGCAACCTGGGATAGTGCAAGGTGTGGAATGGGATGSGTTTTAAGGTCATTTCAACCCAAATCTTTTAGGACTTTATGGGATTCTCCATCAAAGCTCTCCAGACCAACAAAGACACTGAGATGTGACAAGGTGGCCCTCGAGGGGTGACACGAGTAGGGACAATCCATTGTGTYTGTAATGCAGCACAGACCCAGTCTGGGGAGACAGCATGGGCCAGAGGGAGCTGGGACACGAGGAAGGGAAGGTCAGAGGTTCCAGACAGCAGGCAGGGACCAGGCTGGGCAAAAATCCATCCCCAGCATCTCCTGAGAAGTCAGAGAAGGTTCTGGGAGCTCTGCCCACCCCGGAGCATCCCACTGCCAGCAGCGTGGCTGCTTCCCGGGAGAGCGACAGGGACGGGGATCCTCATCCCACAAAACTCTCCTGGAAAGGCTTTCCTGGGAAGATGGAGCCGAATGCTTGCAGCTATTAGCAGGCAATTAAAGCGAATGTGGCAGCTAGCAGAAAGATCCCAGCCAGGCACTTCACTCCACTTTAATCTTTGAAAATGTTCACAGCTCTAATCAAGGAATAAAAGGGAAAACACGGAGAGATGTGTGTATATATATATATATATATATATATATATATATATATATATATAAAATGTAAAAACATATATCAGAGCATTAACTGTCATTGTCAAATCACGTCGGGAATTGCTGAATGAGGTATAAATACGAGGAGCAATGCCACAATTGCCACAATCCTGCCCGTGGCTTTCATTTCCAAATGAGCCTCACAGAACTCACCCCCACACAAACCACTCCGGGAGAAGGAAGGGAAGAAAATAGGAAGGTCTGAGATGGTGAATATAATCACATAAAAGGCATAAAAGTCTTCAAGGAAGCAGGTGGGAGAGGGCTGGGGTTTAGCTGGGGGGTTGTTGGAGGGTTGGTAGAATAATAAGAGAGAGAATTGATACAAAAATAAGGTAAATATACAGTATAGAATAATATAGAGTATAGAATAGTATAGATTATAGAATAATATTGAATGCAGAACAGTACAGATTATAGAATAATATAGATTATAGAATAATGTAGATTATAGAATAATATAGAATATTGAATAAGGAAAGTTTAATGTAAAAATGGGGGGACACGTGGATAAAAGGGAGAAAAGGAGAATGTGTGTGTGTGGGGCATCTTCTCCAGCATTCTSTAACCAGGGGAGCAAAGACAGCAGGGGAGGGAAGATGGGGCAGTGCCCTCCTGCCTACCCCAGAGCCAGTGGGACCAGGGTGGGCCCTGACCTGGTCCCCCTGACCCTGTCCCCATCCCTGGCACTGCTGGTGCTGGCCCTGTCTGTGCCCAGGGAACCAGAGAGGAGAGCAGCCTGTGCCTGGCAGCCCAGCGTGCCTGGCTCTGGGATTGTTTACACAATTTTGGCATGATACTGCAGCTCAAGGCAAAACAGTTTTCAGTGCTGAGAGCCATTTCCAGAGCTGGCTGCTCCCAGAACCTGGACGTGGGTGGTGAAACATTCTCCGTGCTCAGCTCATGGCCCCAGTGCTCTGGGCTTTGGCTTGGGCCACGTTTGCCATCTGTAGCTGGATTGAACYGAGGGAGCTGCTGTGTAGGCTCAGGCTCAGGGACAGAGCTTCTGGGAGCAGGGCGCTCTGGGAGATGTGGGGGAGCACCCTGGGAACCCCAGGAAGGGGCTGCCTGTTCCCCAGCACACACCACCTGTGCCCAGAATGAACAGGCAGGAGTACCAGAGGCCAGCCCACAGCAGAGCCAGGGGCACCAGGAGCTCCCTGGTGAGTCTCCAGCCCTCCCAGGAGAGCTGCAGCTCCTCCCAGCTCTCCCGAGCAGTGAGGGAGAGGCAGTTCCATTGAGTCAGCACTTTCCAAATGTCACTGGCAATTGGAATCAAAGCTGTGTGCCTGCAGCAGGCACAGCAGGGCTATAACAATAACAGGAATATTATTATGGAGTTAAGTGCCTGCATTAAACTCTGCACTCCCAGGGCTCACCTGCTTGAGGAGTTTGGGTTTGTGGAGTCTCAGGCAGCAGTGTCGGAGTGTTGGGCAGGCACCCAGGGAGCTGAGGACAGTGCTGAGCATCCTCCTGTTTATCTTCCATCACCATTCAGCACAATTAATTTGCCTTCTCCAGCCTGACCTTTCCTTCCCTGCACCACCCACTTTTCAGTTTCTCAGCCTGTGTGAACCTACTCCCAGCCCTGTAACAATGATTCCTCACAGCTCTGGGTAAAAATATCAGGTCCCTTCTGGATCATCCTCCACAACCCTCTGAGATTCACTGGAATGGGACATCTGTGGCCAGAATGCCTCTTCCTTCCTCCCTCTTTGTCCCTTCTGCCAGGGAAGGAGCAGCCCACAGATGGTGCCTTCTTTTCCCAGCCCAGCTCAGCCCATGGGCAGTGAGAGGTAGAAGAGAAAACCCACGAGATTCTCTTTCTTGGGGTCCCCTCATTTATTAAAAATGCCTGGAGACACAAAAAGTATTTTTGGTTTCATGTACTCAGCAGGTCCAAAGTGTTTTGGCAAAGTAACAGACATGAAGCTGGAAACTCCTTTAGCTTTGCTGAAAGGAAACAGAATTCAAATAGAAAAAAAAGTGCTCAGCAAAAGGTGCAGAGAAATGTGGATCTGCAGTGCCCTGGTCTGGAGTAACAGAACCACCCTGGGCCCTCCTGCAGTCCCCTGTCCTGCCCAGGCGCAGGCGGCACAGGGAAGGAGGGGCTGGTGTTGGAGCAGCAGCAGAGGCGTCCCTGCCCTGGGGCCAAGGCACTGCTGCTCWGGGAGGTTCAGTTCAGCACACAGCGCTTGGTCCCCAGCAGTCACAGCTGATTTGAGAGATGCCAGGGGGAAAAAACGTCCTTTGGTGTGGATGTGATGGCAGCAGGGCAGCCAGGCTGGGAGGGCTACACAGGGAATGTGATTCCCACACTTGCCTTGATGGGAAAAGCAGCTGGAGTGGGAAGGGACCTGGAGCATCCTGCTGGCCCCACGGACAGACCGTGCCCAGGTGTTACCACACAGCAGGGCTGGGTCCTGTGCTGCTCTCCAGGCATCTGCAGGGCACCATGAGCCCATCCTGCATCCATTCCCCAGCTCAGCCAGCTGCTGCTCCCTGGAAATGTGCCCAGGAAAAGAGCAGCGAGGGAGGCAGCACCGAGGGGCTGCAGGAGAAGGGAGCAGGATCCAGCTGGATGTCAGGAGCCAAAATAAGCCTCATGTTTTCCAGGCAGAGGGGCTGGCAGCTGAGGAGGAAGCCTTATTTACACCCCCAGGGGCTGGTGCCAGACYGCAGTGATGGCATGGCTGGGCACAAGGCAGGGAATATCAACCCTGCATCCTCCAGAGATGGAAGAGCAGAGGCCCATCAATCCCAGTCCCCAAGGCCAGGAGAGTTACTGCCTCGCTCACACACACACTCCCAGTTGCTTTGCCAGTTTAGCCTCAGCCCTGCACTGACTCAGAATGCAGCCACTCCATCACTGCTGGGCAGGGCTGTCAGTGCCTCCCACCAGCCTGGGCAAAGCCAAGCTCCAGCCCCAGATCATCCCACCAGAGCCTCCTGCTGCTGCAGGGCCCAGGTCAGGCTGGCTGGGTTCCTCTGCTGGCAGTGGAGCAAGGGATGAGTTCCCCCAGGGAGTGACTGAGCCTTCTCTAACAAAGATGTTAGAGATTGTGGCTGAACTGCTCTTGGTGTGTCAGGATTTCCCAAAGAGCCAGCTCAGACCTGGGCCTGCATTCCAGCAGCTGGGATTACTCTCAAAGTGATGGCAGGAATCCCCATGGAAGGAAACCTCGTTTTCCTGGTTGCTTTGTGGCTCCTGCACTGACAATCCCAGAATCCATGGATTTCCCATGTCTTCCATTGTCTTCTCCTTCCCTGTGTCCCTCTCCTCTGCCATAACAGCATTCCTTCTTCCCCAATCCTCAGCACAGTGTAACTCCTGTGGGATCAGCTTACACAAATCCTGGTGGATGCAACCCTCATAAAACAGCTTCTTGATATCAACTTATGGGAGCAGACTGTCCAAAGCCACCTCAGAGCGTGGAGAATGCCACAGACACAAATTTTCCTGTTTGTGTTGATCTACAAGAACATTTTTTACTGCCAGGGAGCTGCAAACTCTACCAAAAAGTGAAGATTTGAGCTACGGAAGCCCCAAAGTGCTGCTGTCCAAGGGATGCCTTCACTGCCTTCCACTCAGGGAAGGTYTCCTGAGCTCATTCAAGGCCACAGAAGCATCAGTGGTCCCCAGGGGCACAGAGGAGCCTTTCCTTGGACAAACCCTCCCCTGGCTCAGCAGCACAGCCCCGCTCCAGTGCCCAGGGAGCATGCTGGGGTTGGAATTTGCTGAGCAAGGCCTGTAAAAATTAACACATCTCACCATAGAGACATTGGGGGTGATTAATGAGCAAAGGCAATGCAGGGGGTCGGGGGGAATATATTTGCTAAATTGGCAGCAGATAAAACGTTTGTTCCTGCTGGGAGCAGCRAGGTTGGCAAACCCACCATGGGCCAGTGCCTTGGGTTAAGTGAGGAGGCCACGGCCCCATAAATTGTTCATCACCTCATCCAGAGGTGCAGCCTTGTAGCCTCTCTGGTCCAGTGAGCCCAGTAATGAAAGGCTTCAGAGCTGCCCAGGACAGGAGATCAAGTGCCCTGATTGCTCCAGTTCTGATAAGATTTTAGATGAGGATTTATTTTGTTAATGATGTGTGCAGGGATCCATCTCCTCCTTGTTCCAGGGTTATCCTGTGTGTGTTCTGCAGGAGGGGAAGCCTGGAAGGGTGCTCAGGAGAGACTTTTATCCCAGGACTAAAAGTGGAATAACTGACTAAAGCAAGGGAGGATCTGTTATCCAATCATTTGGCCCAGAGAAGGATGCAGTGAAACTCACCCAAAACAATTCCAGTTCTGTGTTCTCATGTGACTTTTTGTTCAGGAAAGTTCAAAAGGAGTTYGCAGAGGCACATATTTCTCCTTCTGCTGTGTACTGGTCAGGTGGCTGAAAACTTCCTATCAAATCTCCTCCTCATTTTAGGAACAGCCTTGGCAGGGATGGAAATTCAACAAGCAATACTCCCAAGATGTTAAAATGTCTCCCACCAAGCAGATCCCCCTTGGCTCCAGGAGGGTGGGAGTTCCTGTCACTTCCCCCAGGGTCTCTCCAAACCATCTAACTTCCCTGAGTGATGTAGGTCAGGCATACACCCACAGAAACACCTCCRGTACGCAGGGCTGGAGCACAACCTCCCTGCAGCACCTCCTGATGATGGCTTTCCTCCCTCATTAGCTCTGCCACTTGCCCTTGACAGCAATTCTGATAATTAATGGAACACTCCACTGGCCAGGGCTGGCCATCCAGAGCAGCTCCACTCAGAAGCCTGGCTGATGCCATCAGTGGGAGCACAGAGGGATGTTCAGGGAGCTCTGCTGGATATGGGGAGCAGGGAGTTGAGGTTCCATTGGAAAGGCAGGTAGGAAGGAGAAGGAGCCTAGAGGGAAGTGATGGGTGAGCACAGGTAAGGCAGCAAAGGAAGGAGCTCTGGTGGTTTCAGATCCTCCCCTCCCTGTTTATGACACATCACAAAAGTTGCACAGCCTYGAACCTGGGGCTTTCAATCAAAGCCAAGGTCTGGGGTTTGACTTCTCTTGGCACTRGGCAGCTTTGACACTGTGCCTGTGCCATCAGGATCCCAGCAACCACAGGATGTGCCCAGGAGCCATCCAAGGCCATCCTGTTTTCAGAAGTAGCTTAACCATGAGGTGTTCTAAGGACAGGTGCAGTAATCCAGGCAATGGCATTTGTGCAGCAGAACAGCCCCTGGGTCCCCGGGRTGCTTTGGAGGATGCTCCAACCATCCCCTGCAGCTCTGCAAAGTCTCCTGAGCTGCTTTTCCAGACGAGCCTCCCGAGGAGACGCTGCCCTGGGCAGCAGAGCAGCTTTGGTTCCAGGAGCTCAGCCCTGCCTGAGATGCCCTGCTGCTCTCCCCACAGCAGGCTGGGCTCCTGGGGCTGTGCAGCACGGACAGGGCAGGACCCTGGTGAGGAAAACACATCCCACAAGGGCTGCATCCTCCCCTGGACTCATCCTGGTGAATTCTGGTCTCCTCGGAACCCAACCCCCTAAACGGAGTTGGGGATGTAGCTGGGCTGTGGCCCAGGGTGACCAGCTCAGGTGAGACCCTCTGCCCACACCTGGGGAAGGTTGTCCCGTGGCACCTGGGAGATGTTTATCAACAATGAGATGAGGAAAGGGTTCCTGAGACRTCTGAGGGCTCTGGAGCTCCTTCTCTATCCTGTCAAGGCCCTTGTGGGCTCCTCAGGTACTCTCTCCTTCCAACCTTGGGAATGTTTAACATTCCCCCAGCTGCTCTCCCTTGGCTCAGAGAGAGAATTCTGAATAACCTCCCATGGGAAGTGAGGGAGGAAAGGAATAATGGGGGTTCTGCTGTTTTTGAAATGTCTCGGAGCATCCTAAAAAAAAAAAAAAAGCCTGTCATTTCCAGCTTGTAACTTCTTTTAAAACTCTCCTGTCCCTGAGACTTTACTGTTGATTTAAAGTTCTTGTGACCTTTACTTTCTGCCTTTAGTTTCCTAAGCAATAAAACTGTAAGGAGCAAGACGGGATTTGGGGGCTTTTTCCTTTCCTCCCGCCTGAGACACAGCTGTGTTTGAAGCCACAAGGTGAATGGAGCAAGATTTGAGCTGAGCAGAGGCTGTGGCAGTCCTGGAGCTGACTGATAGCAAAACAATCAGTCAGTTATTAGGAGACACAAATCACTCTCACAGATTAAGTGCTGAAAATAATAACCATGCAAAGCTTGGAGGGAGGCACGGCAGAGGCAAAGGTCATTAATTGACTGGGGAGATTTTTGGCTACAAGTTCCTAGGGAATTATCTCTTTTTATTTTTTTAAGCAAAGAAAAAATATATCTGGTTCTCTTATCAGTGCAAGTGTGTAGTGATTGCTGGTGTTGCCTCTTCCTCAATGTTAATTCTCAACTGTTCCATGGATCCCAGGYAATTACTCATCCTTGCAGTTTTTCTGTTATTTTATTGATGTGCTTGGTGTTTCTGTAATGCTCCTGCTCTATATCTAAACATGAAGCAAGATTAGAAATGCTCAGTAATTAAGAACTCCAGGAGATAAATGAAGCCTATTTCAGAGACCTGGAAAGTCTTCCAAGGTCCCCTCTTGATCATCCCCTTCTTATGAAGCATTTCTCTGATTTCTGCCTCCTTTGTCCAAATAGAAATGATCCTTTTGAGCCTTGAATGAGGAATTCTGCTCCACACACCATTTTCAGAGGAAAAGGGAWATATTCACCCAGCCCCACTGCACATCCAGGTTAGTGCTTGTGCCTGCCAGGGAGCAGCCCCAGAACTCAGGATGGAGACATTCAGGGAAAAGGAGCTGCATCAATGCCAAGTGCACCATTTGAGCTGGTTCAGACTCCTCTGAACTCTTCTGGTGCAGCCTTTTCATTCCAAGCTGCAGTGACATCAATCAGGGCAGGACCCTCCAGKTCCAGCATTTTTCTCTTCCCAGTGAAATGATCACAGAACTGGAGAATAATTGGAGTTGGACCCACAAGGATCATCAAGTTCAGCTCCTGGCCCTGCACAGGCCAATCTCAAGAATCACCCCATGAAACTGAAGCAAAARGCAGGAATTTCTGGCACATTACCTTCCCACAGGCTCTCCCCAGAGTCAGGGCAGCTTCTGTGCTTCCACAGAAGAGTAAACAGCCAAAAGTGCCTCTAAAACACATCAAAACCTTCGACCATCATCCAGACATCCAAACCAGCCATGGAGAGAGGGGCACTTTGAGTTCAGCCCCTCGGGCTGAGGCAGCCCAAGGACGGGGCAGCAGCTGGGAGCTGCTCTGCCCCACCAGGAGTGTTTACACTCTGCTTTACTGCACTCTGGCTAATCCTCCTTAAATCCCCAACCTGCTTAATTGCAATTATTAAAGAGGGGATTAAACTTCTCAGCCTCCCCTGTGGAGACAAACTTTCCATRAAAAGTGGTGTCCTGTTTGTCCTGCAAATGCCAGACCTGGCTTTGGGCAGGGGGTGGCCAAAGACCCCCAAAATCTGCAGCAGGTGGGGTTTGCAGCCCCTGCACTGAGCTCCAGGCAGCTCCTGCAGCTTTCCCATGTGCTGCTCTCCGGGCTCGTTAATCCCCTCTCGTTACTCATTAGCACCAATTAGCTGCCCTCACACCTCAGCCCCTGCTCCTATTCCTGGTGCCAACACKCCATCCTTGTTCCTGCTCCGTGAAAACAGCCTCAGGTTTAATAAGAGCTCCCGTCTCTCTGCTGGTTCCAGGGTGTCGTTAGCTGTCACCACAACTTACAAAATAATCATTATTTCTCTCAAAAACGTAGATGTGAACAATACACTCGTAACTTAATCCTCATTTTTCATTTTGATATCACACAAAGCTCAACTGTTCGAATTTTAAAAAACTACTTTTTGCCTCCCTTCTCATTTAGCCTCAGACTCCGCCAGTGAGGAGAGAGGAAAAACAGAGGAAGGAAATAAAAACCTCAAAAAAAAGTCTTTGTTTTATATCAGTGCAAATCCACTTCAATCTAACTGTATTTTCTCTTTTTTTGCATTGAAACTGAAACTAACCCAGGCACTTTTATGAAGTATTGAAACATGAGGATTACTACAAATATTTTTCCTTCCCCAAATGCATGGAGTGTTTGTAATTGGGCTTTCCATGGGCAAATCCTTCAAACCAAAAGCAYTGCCCCCCTGGCAAGGGCAGCGTTTGGGGGTTCCATGTTCATTGATCAGTGCATGCTGCTCCAGCCTCAGCCAAACTCCACTGAGCAATAAAAGATCTTTGGCCCAGGAAGAACAGGAAAAACCCAGCAATTCCAACTAGGCTTTTATTCTGTCCCTGCCACAGAGCAATTCCAGCCTCAAGCTGAATCCCGGCCAATTCCCACTGAGGGAATCCGACTGCAGGAGCACGTACCTGACAGTTCTGAGTCCTGAGTCTGAAGCATGAAGCAGTTCCCATCCCTGCTAATACTGATAAAGTTSCTGATATATTTGTTCAGCTCTTCCTTGCTGAAAAAAAAAAAATATTGAGGTTGACTGCAGCAATTTCCTAAACTGTGGAGAAATAATTGGATTGTTTTGCCCAGGAAACGTGAAAGCCTTTTTGAAAAACTGAAAACAGCAACAAAAAATGATTAGTTTGTTTGAATTACATGTTCCAKGAATTAATTTATTTTCAATTTAATTTAAAAAAATATACACACAAGAAAGAAGAAAGTAAGGAGAAGGAAGGAAGGTGTCTTCTTCTGTCTTTTCCAATTGCCTTTGAGGGTAATTTCTTGACCTTTGAGAGTCATTTCTGGACATTCTAGGATCATTTCTAGACATTCTAGAATCATTTCTGGACTTTTGAAGATAATTTCTGAATATTTCAGGAGCATTTCTGGGCCTGTCAGGGTCATTCCTGAGGGTGTTGCTGGTGAGCGACGGATGCAGCAGCTCCCGTGGTTGTGCTCCAGGCTGACATTCCCTGTTATAGATACACATTATAATATTGGCTTTTCTCAAATATTAAAATAGATTTTATGTGTGTGGTGTTAAAGTAACTTTGTTATATAGTTTTTATTATTTTGATTGTTCATGAAGCTCAGTGCAATAGCTGCTATCAGTGTGCTGTGTTAAAATAAAATGCCTGCTGGGATGGGATGACACCCAATGCACACAGGATGAGCACACCTGGACAGATCTGCCAACCATCAGCACTCACCGGCTGAGGGCAGTGAGGGCCAGGGCCCAGAACGGGAGGGGATGAGAATGGACTGGAACCACAGCCAAGGAATCCACATGCTCTAATAARGCAGATCCGAGGAGCCAAGGAGCCGTGCTAAACAATTCTTGGAATATGTAAACTAGTTTGGAGGAAAATTTACTATGCATAGGGGTCTATGAATATGCAACAGGCTGATGTAATTAAAAGGTATTTAAGAGCTGTCCCTGAAGATAACAGTGTGTTCTTGGTTGAATGCCAAGATGCACCCGGCCATATCAACCTTTGYTCTGTGGTCCTTGTCTCCTCTTGTCCTTTATTAAACTGTAAATTTTCACAAGAGAGTGAAGGTGTTTTTCACATTCCCTCACTGAGCAGTTCTCTTCTCCCTGCCCCGAGGATCTAGCAGCAATCACCTGGTTTGATWTATTTTATATATTATCCTTCCCCCTCACCCTTTTTGTTCCAAGTCCCCATGAAGCAATGTGAAGCATCTGAGAGCACTGTTACGGAGGCAGCGAGATCCACGTGCGACCTTCCCTCGGCAGCTCCAGGGGAGGAGAAACCTCACAACCAGGAGCCCTTCCCGCGCCTGGCTGGGATTTGTGGCTGCTCCCTCCACTCCCAGCTCTTCCAGGAGTTTCATGCATAATGCAGAAGCACTTTTGATTGAAGTAAAAAAAATCTGCTGACAGAATGTAGTGTCAGGCATCTGGGGAGATGTCTAATTAATTATTATAATTGACATCCACACCAGATGTCTGATAGACGATGGTCTCTTTGTTGATAAAAGGTTTGGGTAATTCTGTTTGAACAGCACTTTCAGAACAATATGTTTTCCATTTAGGTCACAGGGAAAAAAAAGATTTATTTTTTTTTCCAGGAAATTGAATTCCGTCAGAGAGCAGCATTCTTTGGTCTTGTCTTCCAACTGCTAACCAGCCTTGAAAAGCCTGGGATGAAGGATGCAATGGAAAAACATCCATCAGTGCACTGACCAGTGATCAAAAGCACTTAGCTGGGAAGGGCAGGATCTGCCACTATTTTTTATTCTTTATAGTCACAAAGAGGAGCAGCTGATCTGACRTCCATGAAAAAATAATCCAAATAAAAAAAGGAAAACCTGAATCAAAGAGYTGTTTTCACATGGAAAGCTGATACTTAACTTATCAAAAAAAGGGCAACAGCTCTGGAGATTTTTCTAGTCATTTTCTAACTCCCAAGCACCTCGAGGTGAGACAGGACAAAGCAAAGTGAAACCTGATCCCTTTGGCCCCGAACTCCAACCAGGTCCCAGCCAGAGCCCTTCAGGGACAGGGAATCCTGGGCTCCCCTCCTGCCTCAGCAATCCTCCTTCTCCTGAAACTTTGCTTCTCCCTTTGGCCTGGGCCTGTGGGACCATGCATGGGTTTCCTCATGGTGTGCACACTGGAGAGAAGCAGAAAGTATCCAAAATCCAGCTTTAAGGGCTTTCCAGGGTGTTTGATGGATCCCAGAAGTCCCATTTGAGAAAAYGAGCGCCTCAGGGCAGCAGCTCCCTGAACTACCTGAGACTCACCCAGGATTTCACACATCTCAACACAAACTGAACTTTGCACGTTGTTCCTCCACCACAGCAGACAACTGGAGATGCTCAGGTGACACTCAGATGATGCTGGGCTGATCCTGGTGCTCCCTGAGCTGCCAGGACCTTGAGCCATCCCCAGGGCTGCCTGGGCTCAGACACAAGCTGGCCTTGGAAGCAGAGAGAGCACCTGATGTCCATCACTGCAAACTGCATCTCCCCAGCAGCCTCGGAACGGCTCTGTGTGGATGTGAAGGGTGAGTGAAGTACGGAAAGCTCTGCCTGTGTTTATTCCAGACATTTTTTATGTTTTCTTGCCAGCTCCAATGCAGAACATGTGGATTTCCAGGAGCTGCACTTGGGCCAAGGAGCACCACTCACTTTTAATCCATATCAACAAGAGCTTGGCCATCTGGATGCCTTTTACAGTGCAAAGCCCTGTAAATTAAACCAGAGCATCCATAGCCCCAGTGATGATCCTATGCCCAGTTTGGGGCACACCAGTCACTTGTGAGACTTTCCAAAGCCCTGATGGGTTTGATCCTGGTGGCAGGGAGGGCACAGGCAGGGGAGCTCCTGCCGTACTCTTGGAGCCGTTTCAGAAGTTCCCTACTCAGCCCCAGCTGCAGCTGCTTCAGCTGGACCCAGCTCTGACTCAGCCACCCTAAGCAGAGTCTGACAGATTGGCTTAAATTGCCCATTAAAGTCCCCGAGCTAAAAGTAACCACAGATATTCCAAGGTATTCTGATACCCAAAGCAACAGAGAGGCTCCAGTCATCATTTCTAAGTCTGCAAGTGCCAATTTGCATCCTAGATACCAAATTTCCTTCCCAGATGTGGCTGGCAGATGCAGGCACCTGACCTCACAGAGAGACCTAAACAAGGATCTGTTTTAAAGGCAATCCAGGCACTTGTTTCAGGGCTGCATTTTACCTCATTTCAATCATCTGGAATGAAATGTCATATTTTGGTGATTTGTGGGGAGTTCCTTTCCAGTTAAAAATCTGTAATTATTACTCTGGGCAGTTGTATCTGATATGCCCCTTGTGGGTGGGGAGTTGAGTGTCCTGATGCCTCCAAGGACCCTTGTGTGTAACTCCAAGGGTTTGCATCACTTCTGGGAACAGAATCCCAGAATGGATTTGGGTTGGAAAAGACCTTAAAGATCTCTTGTTCYACCCCCTGCCATGRCAGGGYCACCTCCCACTGTGCCAGGTGCTSCAGCCCCAATGTCCAGCCTGGCCTTGGGCACTGCCAGGGCTCCAGGGGCAGCCACAGCTGCTCTGGCAATTCCAGCCCAGCCCCTGCCCACCCTGCCAGGGAACAATTCCCAAGATCCCACTTAACCCTGCCCTTTTTTCAGAACATGGAGTCTCCCTGTCAGTCAGTCCCTCCCTGGATTTTGGATTTCCAGGCYCTCATTAAGAAACCAGAAGTCTGGAATCATTTGCTTTTATCCTGCAGTTTTTCTCTGGCAAGGATCTCCTGGGGTCAGGTTAGTCAGCACATGGAGCATTAGGGAGTCCGGGGAGATGCCTTCAGGACTCCTGGAGCTAATTAAAGCAAGGAGAGCTGGCCAGAGGAGCAGCCACAGATGCACAGGCAGAAAGAGGGGCTTTGACGAGACAAGTGAGAGAAACAAAGAGGGAATACCTGCAAAGAACTGCAGTGATTAACACCTTTCATTTTCATTTTCAGCYGGCTTTTCCCTCTGGATTTTGCCCACAGGAACAACACTGTGACCATTATGGAAATTTCCCCTAAAACAGCAGGAACTGTTTGCTCACTTCCAGCCATGAAAAGCTCAGCTGCTGGGTGAGCACAAGGCAGTGGGAGCTGGAGGTGTTGCCTTTCCCTTTGATTCCTGGAGATCGCTCATTAGAAAATCCTGCTTTGCTTAATTTGTTAGAGCACAGGAAAATCTGACATATTTGGGCTCACATTCTCCTGGATATTTTTTTTTTTTTGCAACGAGAAACAAACTTTAATGAGGGTACAAAGTGATTTGACTGTGTCTGAGGAGGGAGTAAAGGGAGGAAAGTAAATTAGTTTTCTGCTTCATAAAAATATCTATTGTGGTTGGTTTAAGCAGTTCCTGCTGTTTGGGGAAGAAACCTGTGGTCTGGAGGCCAAAGTTTCCTTGTTAGCAAAGGTTTGGCTTTGCCATCCTTTCCTCTTCCACTGAGTTGTACCTAAAGAGAAATTCCAGGTCACAGGTTGAARTCTGGGCTCTGCGGGAGCTTCCCTGTCCCCTGCAGGGATGGAGACGGTATTGGGGAACAGCCAGCCCGAAATCCAGGGATTAGAAATCCTTGGAGGTTTCCAAGACCTTCCTGAGTTGGTAACAGTCCCAAAGGCTGGGCAAGAGACCTCCAGACCTGCCTTCCACTGCTGCCCTGCCCTTCACATCACAAACAGCTGAGTCCCAGTGATGTGCCTCCTCTCCAGGGAGAGAAGGATCCATGGCCTGGAAGAGCTGCTCCTGTGCTGGGGCTGAGGTACCTTAGWACCGCTCTGGGCTCTCAATCCATGCCAAAAAATGTGGGGGTGTGTCAGATTATGCCCTTTTCTGATCCGGAGATGGGCTGAGAGGCAGTCTAAAAACTTTTATTCCATTTTCAGTCTCATGAGAAGGGTGAGACCATACCCTTGTGAAATGTTATAATTCATACCATCACAATCAGAAGCCAACTATTTCCTAATTACAATAGACTATAAGCATTTCTTGGCCTATCAGCTTTTGCTACACCATGTTGTAAATGCCTTAAAGCTAATAATCTAAAATTACTCTTTGTGGGTCCTACTACAATGCATCTTTCATAGTTCTATTTCTCCAAAGYATCTAGCCTTATTTGCACTATATAAACTTTCTATCAAATGTTAAAATTTTCCTATCAGTCCATTTCCCACAGGGGTGGTGGCAAGGCATCAATGGATGTGGAGAGCTGTGAGAAGGAACACTGTTCAAAGGGAGCCCCAGGAGCAGCAGCCAGGAGGAACCGTGCTCCTCCTCCTCCAGCACGGTGGCTCCAGAGGGCCGGGGGCTGCCTGAGGAAGGGCCCAGTGCTGCCTGAGGGAGAGCCCGGTGCTGCCTGAGGGAGAGCTCGGGGCTGCCTGTGGGACAGCCCGGTGCTGCCTGAGGGAGAGCTCGGGGCTGCCTGAGGGAGAGCTCGGGGCTGCCTGTGGGACAGCCCGGTGCTGCCTGAGGGAGAGCCCGGTGCTGCCTTAGTAAGGGCCCGGTGCTGCCTGTGGGAGAGCCCGGTGCTGCCTGAGGGAGAGCCCGGTGCTGCCTGAGGGAGAGCCCGGTGCTGCCTGAGGGACAGCCCGGTGCTGCCTGTGGGAGAGCCCGGTGCTGCCTGAGGGAGAGCCCGGTGCTGCCTGAGGGAGAGCCCGGTGCTGCCTGAGGGAGGGCCCGGTGCTGCCTGAGGGAGAGCTCGGCCCCTGCTGCTCCCCCAGGCGATCCCAGCCAAGACTGAGCTCCCGCTGCTCTCCAGGGAGATCCCGGGCACGGCTCTGCTCCCGCTGCTCCCCAGGGAGATCCCAGCCAGGCGTCAGAAGGCGAGGCAGGATCCCCTCCATGCCGAGAGGCGCCAGGGCTGCTGGAGAGGGGCAGCCGGAGGGCGGAGGGGCAAAGCGGGCCTGAGGGGCAGAGCTCATCCCGAGAGGCCGTCGGGAGCCGTGGCGCTCAGCAGGACAATAAATTACTGCTCTGGTGGTGGGGACAGAAATACTCACAGCTGAGCAAACGCCTCGTAATGGGCTGGGGCAAGAATGGGGCTGAACACGGCTCCATGAGCGAAGCAAACGCAGAAAAGCAGCCCCGGGCAGGAGAGCTGCCAGCAGTGCGGTGCTCGGAGGTGATTCCTGAACACAGYCCTGAGCAGGGACAGGCTCTCTCTGCTTCTCACAAGCTGGTGGAATTACACAGATCTGGGGAGGATGAAAGCTTCTGGGGAAACTTTTGTAAACGATTTAGGCCAGAAAATAGAACTAAAACAAAGAAACAATGAAAGAGCAAGAGCACTTACTCTGCCATTTTCAAACCAGAACATTCTGACTGTTTCAAAAAACACTGTTTTTATTTCAAAATGGACTTAGATGTGCAAAGAGTAAAAATAATCACACAATTCAGACTGAAATAAAGAGGTTTTGTTTTGTGCCAGGCAAATGCTGACAGCCAGCTTTAACCTCTGAGGCTGCAGAGTGGCTGGAGGAGGTGCTGATTCATGCAAGGTTCGAAAAGCTGTTTGGGATAAGACTGAGAATTAACTATTTTTGCCCCCTGAAATTTTGTCACAGAATATTACAGGTTTCAAAGGCAAGTGGGCAGAGCAGCGGGGAGTGAATTCATGAAGGGCTGTTAAGTACAAAATCATCAACTGCAAGCTGGAAAAGATTGGGAAAATAACCAGGCAAAGCCCCCCATTGTTCCTGCATACAGCTCCTGGTGTCCCATTAACCACTCCGGAGATGGAAACCTGGTTACCTCGGCCTTTGCTGTGACCTGGAATAGCTGCTCTTGTAGATCATCAACTAAACCTGAAAATGCTCTTGTTTTACCTTCTGATTTCCCAGCCTGAGTCATGAACTGAGTCACTGCCACAGCTCCTGCCCCCAGCAGGCTCTGATCCCCTCCTCAGCCCCACTGCTGCTGCAGAGCTTCACCCTGCAGTCAAACTTCCACAGCCATTCCCTTTTTCTGCAGTGCCCCCTCCTCTTGTCCCTCTCTGGCATCRTGAGGGGTCACTGGGAGGTGCTGATGCCCCCTGTGCCACCCCCATGGCTCAGCAGCCTTTGGGGACCAGCACCACTCCCCAGGTCCTGTTGGAGCTGAGCTCTTCCAGCAGGGAGCTGGGATTCCAGAAGAGCCCAGTTTGGATCCAGTCAGGGTCTATTTCCAAAGCCCAGCCTTGACTTTTGCCACCAAATCCCCTTTGTCATCTCCATCTCCTAAAAACATGTGGATGTTGGTGGGGCAGCCAAACAAAGCAGGGAAACAAAGACATTGCAGAGGAAATTAAAGGCATTTTCTGAGCTATTGACAAAATACACAATAATCTCAAGATAAAGCTGCTGAGTGAGCCCAGAGCTCCTGCTCTGAGTGCAGGCAGCTCCCTCTGCCCTTCTGTCCAACCTCTCCCCTCCACTGGCAGTTTGTGACACATTCCCAGGAAACTCCCAGGAGCGTGAGGAGCTCCTGCCACCTGTGTTGCTGATTCTGTGAAATATTGACAATACAATAATATAAATAATCGATAGAATATATAAYATATAWYATATAWTATATATTATATAATAYATATTCTATGTAATATATTGTAATATTATATTTAGATAAAGAAGCCTATAGAAAGTAATATAAACCAATACATTTTTACATACTGCAGATTCCTTTCTTTTTTTTTGTACAGCCAGGATTTCTGAGACACCTCAGCATCCCTCCTCATCCTCCCAGAGCAGGGGCAGTCCCAGGCCACSAGAGCTGATCCCTGTGCCAGGTGTGCCCCAAGAAGAAGGAACACCCTGACACTTGTGCAAACACAGAGACTCCTGGGGCCTCTGCAGCAGATTCGACTTCGATTTTTGCATGTTTGCTTTAATTGAAAGGAAAAGGTCATTTTAGCACAACATTCCACAGAATTCACTGCCTTTTCCCGGTTGGAGACGTGGYGTCTCTCTTATCTGACATTTCCATGACAAATTAAGTTCCTCAGACACCTTTTGAGGATGTGAAGTGATTAATATCTACCAGAACTCCCAAACAGAATAAACTCTGCCTCTCCCTGCTGCAGCTTTAATGAGCTCCTCCTCGGGGGAGGGACACAGAGCCCTTAACCCTGTGTGACACCTTGGGAGGGGAGCACAGATCCCAGAAGTTCCAGGGAATTCTCTCCTGCATCTTGGACAGCCCAAACTCTGCCAAGATCCTTCTCCCAGCACCTGAACACAGGACTGGGGCAATTATTTGTATTAAATAACAATAGGGACATCAGTTCTTATTTAGAGGAGTTATTATTTGATTATTCCCRCATCTGGGCCAGGGCAGCTCAGGCTGGAGCTCAGGGCAAGGTTCTTCCCCCAGAGGGTGCTGGCACTGCCCAGGCTGCCCAGGGAATGGGCACRGCCCCGAGGCTGCCAGAGCTCCAGGGATGCCCAGGCTGGGGTTGCTGGGGGCTCTGGGCCAAGCCAGGGGCTGGATTGATGATCCCTGTGGATCCTTCCAGCTCAGGATATTCTGTGATTCTGTGACTCCTCCACTTCTGATCCTCCCTGAGCATTTCCTACATCTCCCTCCACCATCCTCTGGTTCTGTTAAACTCCTTCAGACATGGTCAGGGGGCTAAAAAGGCAAAGAGACACCCAGAAATAGGGTGACCCCAYAGAAGTCCATTTCCTTGGGAAACCAGCCTGGAAACAGCAGGAAGCATTTTGGGAAGAGCCACTGCAGCCCCAAAGAGCACRAGAGGCAGCAGAGCCCCTGTGTGCAGCAGGGAACTGGTAGAGACTCCCAGCCAATCTTTGGGAGTGTTCAGCAGCTTTGAGCACACCTTGGAAAAACTGAGATAAATCCTTTTGGAGTGATTAATGACTCAGCTGAGGGAGCAGCTCTGGAGCAGAGGCTGGGCTGGGAGCTGGGCTGGGCTGAGGGTGCTCTGCCTGTTGGCCTGGCTTGTCTCCAGCCTGGATCCAGGAGCCCCAGAATGAGGAGCTGTTTTAGGGAAGTCCTGATGAAAGTTAAATTGTGCTGCCTGGGGAGGAATTGTTCCTTTTCTCCATTTTGCATGCAAATGGAATTAGAGAATATGCTGGAAGGGACACCAGGGATCACCAACACCTAAGGAGACAAAGAATGAGGGGACACCAAGCATCCCAGCAGTGACAGATCCTTGTGGCTAGCCAGGAAAATGCTTCCAAGCTGTGATTTGGGGTCCAAAATGCACTTCTGTTCAATTCCCAGCACTTTGCAGGAAAGATTCCAGTGTTCACATCATTTTCTGGGAGGAAAATCAGAAACTTTGGCCTTGTCTCATCTCATTTTGAGGTTTTGGCATTAATGGTTCATTGCTGCTTCTCCACAGCATCTCAATAGCACTGAGCTCCTGCTGTCACTGGGGCTTGGTCCTGGGGGCTWCCTAGAGGTTTCTGGGCCAGAAACATTTGGCTCCCAGTTTGAAATGGCAAATTCACACCAGGCAGGTCTCCCAAGACGATGGAGAAGGGACAGTTCCCCCAGAAAGAGCTCTCCATCGCTGAGGGGGCAGCGGAGGGGTGGGAATTCAGTCCTTGGCAGGTCCCTGGCAGCTCTTCACACTTTGTGCCCATAAATAACTGCACAGATCCCCTGCACAGCCCTCCCTGCACCTCCTGGTGCAGCAGGTGGAGACTTTGCAGGTTTTCTGTGGCTCTGGGAAAAAATAGCACTGAGAGAGTTCCTGGAAATGCTGCTGGGAGCTGGCAGGGAGGAATGCTGCCAGGAGAAGAACTGGGAGGGGAAAGTCCCCCAGCCCGGGGTCCCAAACACCAGGCAGGGCAAACCCAGCAGCGTTATCTGAGCTGGCTGCAGGCAGAAGTCACCTGTCCTGTTATTTCTTTTCCCCCTGCTTTTCCAGGGAGGCAGAGGGTTTTTACTGCCACATCTGGATCTCTCCACCAAGGGGAGATTCAGAAAAGCTCATCAAGATTAATTTTTAAAAAGGATAAATGAAAGTACATTAAGCAACCTATGTAGACACACTCATTTGGAATTAAGGGGTTTGTAATTAAGTTTTTCTTAATTCACTTTTGAAGTGACTTGAGCCAAATTGAATTAAGGCCACTTTAATTTTAAATGAAAGTATCCAGGCCTAGGTTTAATATAATTTAACTAATCCACTTGCAATTCACACCACTAGTTAATTTCCCCGTGTAAGCAAGCCCTTAAACAAACGGCAGGGACACAACTTTGTTTTCCTTTTTCCATCTAGAGAGGGAGCCACAGAACTTCTTTTCCCCATGAAAACTCCTGTTCTCTGTGCATTTAACCCTTTCCAGGCAGTTTAACCCCCTTCTGCAGGGCCCGGGGTGACCCTGGGTGGGGTGTGCCAGGTCTGTGCTGTGACATCCCCAGCTGGAAGGGGACAGGGATGAGCCTCTGGTGGCTCTGCTGGGCCATCRCTGGTGACCCTCTCCCAAACACCTTCCCTCTCCCAGCATTTTCAAGCTGATTTCACCTAGGATAAATAAAATTTGGCAACAGGGTATGGAAAGACAACACTGGCCTGGCTGAGGGGGTAGGATGCAGGCAGAGGTTTGGGTGGAGTAGATCCAAAAGGGCTTTGACAAACTCAGGAGAGAAGCCATCACTGCATGGAGGGACTGGAACCACTCCAACAAATGAGTTCTGCTTAATTAATGCCATTTAAAAAGCTCCAGAGGTCAGGTTCTGCTGCCCTGGGCTGTGGCAGCAGTGTGGGGGGTGGTGCTCATCTGGGTTTATTAAAATAAAGGATCTCTTGGCACCTCTGATGGTGACAAGTCATGAACAGAGCAGCCAGAACATGATCAGGGAGCCGTGCAGCCAGAAGGGACCTCGAGGGTTGGGGGAGGAAATATTTGCAGTGGGGTCAGGGTCAACCCAGCTCATGCAGGTGGCACAGACCCAAAATTACTTCAGATCTGAACTGTCTCAGCTCAGAGACTGCCCTGGCCAGGCCAAGTCTCTGAAGGGTTAAGTGATCCTTGGGGGGCACAGAGCCCCCTAAGAGCCTGGGATTCATCCAGAGCATCCCCTGTTCCCAGCAGGAATCACCAGCAGGAGCTTCTTCCATCACTGCACTCAGGGTGGGCACTRTGTGCACAGCGCCTGAGGAAAAGATAGTGCCAAAAAAAGAAYCATGAAATGGTTTGGGTTGGAAGGGACCTTAAAGTCCATCCAGTGCCACCCCTGCCMTGGGCAGGGACACCTTCCACTGTCCCAGGCTGCTCCAGCCCCATCCAGCCTGGCCTTGGGCACTGCCAGGGATCCAGGGGCAGCCACAGCTGCTCTGGGCACCTGTTCCAGGGCCTGCYCACCCTCCCAGGGAGGAATTAATAWATCAGTGGGGACCAACTCACTCTTAGTTTCAAACCATTCCCCCCTGTCCTGGCACAGGCCCTGCTGAAAGGCCTGTCCCCATCTTTCTCAAACCACCGATCTGAAATTCACTCTCAGAGCCGTGTTGGGGCTCAGGCAGTCCAGGTTTGTCTCCTGACACCAAGGGATTGCTGCATCCACACTTCTCCCACAGCAGCTCCCCTCAAAGTCCCCCCAGAGAACCAGGGAGTGCTGCTCTGCCCTGCCTGGGGCACAGGGCAGAAGTTGCTCATCCTGCATTTTCTGGAGTAAGGGAACTCCAGCAGGAACAGACCTGGAATCTCAGCTTGCACCTCCTTCCTCCAGCAGAGCCTCCCTGGGCTGCAGAGGCTCCTCCTGTCTGCAGCCCCAGCCGGAGCAGCTTCCCTGGGGGCTCTCAGGTGCCTCCACCCTTCATTCCTGCAGCCCCTGAGATTCCCTGACTCCAGCTGTGCTTCCCACAAGGCTTTTCATTCCCGGACTCCAGCTGTGCTTCCCACAAGGCTTTTCATTCCCTGACTCCAGCTGTGCTTCCCGCAAGGCTTTTCCCAGCAGTGCCTTGGGCAGGCCCTGCCTGTGCCTGCTCAGGGTTTGGTTTCTCAGGCATCTGAGTTTTCCAGCAGGGCGAGGGGAGACACATATCATATCAAATATCATTTAATCCAAAGGAAATCTCTTCTCATGGGAAAAGAAGGGAAAACACCCCTCTGCTGAGATGGTTTCAAGCATCCTAATGATGGCTATCCCTGAGCTCCCAAAAGCTGGCTCCCTGCCTTCCCCTGAGCAGAGGATGGGAAGGAACTCCTGCTGTCAGCATTTTACTTCATTTTTGACCCACCACCTCTCCTCAGATAAATTCCCACTGAATTMTCTGAAGTGAGCAGGGAGCGAGGGGTGAGAGGAATTCAGGCTCACAGTATAATACTGAAGTTATTTCAGCTGGAAGATGGAGTGCATCACATGCATTTAAAAATCATTTAAAATGGGGAAAGAGCTGGTTGGAACTCAGTGGGAAGTTGATGACTGATTTGAATTTGTGCTCCAAAGGCTTTCTGGAAAATAAAAATCCCTAGAGAAATCCCCTGGGATGTGGGGAATGGTGTAAATCAGAGTCAGATGGAGGTGGGACCCGGGGGTGGAGGATCCAGGCTCTGCTTCCTGGGACAGGATGGGAGTCCCTGGCTCCTGTCCCCCCTTGGCCACCCCTCATCACCCCCAGAAACCTCCCAGGGGAGGAGTCCTGCAGGGATCTCTCCAGCTGAGGTGATGCCAGCAGGGAATGCAGCGTGTGGGAGCTGGAGCAGGGACCTGCTGCGTTCCCAGCTTTGTTTGGGACCCCAATCCCCGCTCGGAACCTGCTGGATCAGCCTGGCTCCTGCCTCAGCACTGCCCTCCTTGGCACAGGGGTGGCAAATAACAAATCCCCATTTCTGTGATGGGTGCGACAAGGTGCTGGCAATGGCCAATACCTTAAGGAAACCCAGGTAATTTCTTCCCTTGGTTTGTACTTTGTGCTTCCCCACCTGCTCACACACTTTTATATTTTAGGGKTTTTTTTGTCTTAAGGTTCATTTCATTTGCAGTGCATATGAGATGAGTCCAGGAGTTCAGGTGCACATCTCCTATTATTGATGGGGTTTCAAAGAAGTATTTGTTATTATGATTCCATCTCTTGAGGGGATTACATCCATTCTGAGACGTAGCCTCATTTTCTGAGGCCCTGAATGTCTTCTCTATTTTCCAGCACACTCAGGATTAACACCCAGGCTGGAAAATGCTTTCAACTTTCACTGCAGTCTGTCACATTTAATAAAATCGTAAATAAATAACAAATCTTCACTTGCCTTTGCCCACTTTTCCTATTGGTGAACTTTTAAGCATTTTTGGAAGACAGGTGAATATTCCTGGGGATGGGTGGTGTCCTCAGGGGTCTCCAGGCTGCAGCAGGGCTGATCCAATCTGTGCACWACTTCCATCTCACACTGTTCTCTGCAAACCACATCCCTGTGAACTTTTGACTCAGAAAAGCAGCCTTGAAATCCCTGCTCTTCCCAGAAAAGTTGAAACCCATGAGTTTGTGCTGCAATTCTCACCTGCAGGATAGGTTTTACAGACTCTCCAGTCTCACAAGGGCTGTCTGGGGGGGCTTGGATGGTAGGACAAAACAGAGTTTGTAAATAGATAAAATGGGGAGAAAATGCAGACCCCAGCTGTTTGTTGGTTTGGAAAAGAAACAATGCCTCCAGCTTCAGAGGCAGCAAAAAGTTTGCAGCATTTTATATGAGCCTGGATTCCCGTGTGGGTTTTGGAGTGAATTTTACATCAAGTTTGCCTGGAAATATTCCAGCTTGCAGCTGAAAATCAATCTCTGCAAAGGTACCAAACCTGGGTGACTTAAATCCCATCCAGGCTGAGTTTTCCCAAAGCTCCCAGGCRAAGTGGTTCCGTTCTCAGGAACAGCAATCAGCACTGGGGACGAAGATCCTGGCAGGAACAGGGCAGGGTTATCAGCCCCCACACCTGCCAAGCCCCAGCCAAGCAGGAGGAGAGCCCCAAAGCAGCCCCAAACCCCTGCTGAAAGCAGCAGAGACCTGGCCCAGCACAGGAATGACCCAGACAGGGCAGTGCTTCCACCAAGCATAGCAATGGGCTCTGAGCTTGTGCATTTCAAGGTTTTTATTTTTTTCCCTGCCTCCTCGGAAGCACAGATTATCTGGAGTGTGTTCCTGTGGCTCAGGGAAAGCCATCAACATGCAAATTCCAGGCCAGCAGGGTTTTATGCTGACTGCCAGCCCTGTCCTCTGAGCAGATCCAGCCCAGGGCTGGATGCTCCAGAAYTTCCCAATGAGCAAACTTCAGCCCAGGATTGACAGCCCTGCTGGGCAGCCTCTGCTCATGGGGGGAAGCTCAGGTTTAGAGATACAGATTATTTCTTTATTCAGGTTTTAACTCAGACTTGCATGAGCAATCAAAGCACTGGTGATGCAAAACTTCTGTAAGAACCTCACACAGGCATAGTCTCTCCACATGAGGATTCCTGGTGGCTTCCAGCTGCTAGAGGGCAGGGATGGATGGGATCTTGGGAATTAGGAATTGTTCCCTGGTGGGGGGGGCTGGGATGGAATTCCCAGAGCAGCTGGGGCTGCCCCTGGATCCCTGGCAGTGCCCAAAGCCAGGCTGGAGCACCTGGGACAGTGGAAGGTGTCCCTGCCTGCAATATCCACAGTTCTCTGGGCTTATATGAGTCCAAACCCAGCTGCTGAGGAATCAAGCCCACACGGAATTGCAATGTATGAGATAAAAGACGAGAAGCGCTCTTTGCCTCGGGGAGGCTAAGTATCCGGTTTATTGCGACAGGACACTTCGGGTCAGCGTCCACCCAGGAAGCAAAGAGGTGGAACCTTCACCGGCAGGGGGYTTTATGCCCCAGGTGATGGGGGCAGGGAAAGAGGACCGCGGCCAATGGGATAAGACCGGGGAGGGGCGAGGGGAGGGACCACCCGTGGGACAGACCRCCAGGGAAGGGAGGGTGCGGGGGAGACRCCCTGTATCCCGTACAAACTTCCCRTCACCAGTGCAAACTAAAGCTATTGAGTGCAATACAACACCTGTCATGGCAGCTGTGGGATGAGATGAGCTTTAAGGTCCCTTCTAATCCCATCCTTTCCAGGATTCCGTGATTCAAACACCTTTATGTGTTTGTTTTCTCCAGCAGTGGGCACAGCCAGAGGATTCAAAATGTCCTTGAGCTTCAGGAATAAAAGGAAGAAGAATAAAGAGGGRAAAAAACCCCAAACAACCTGAGCAGCAGCTGGGAGAACATCGGGTGGTTAAAAAACCTGGAGGGMGCCTCAGTGCAGCTTTTTGTTAAAGCAGCACTGCTGAGCTGACCTTGCCTCATCCAGATGAGGCAGCAAAGCAGGGATGGAAACAGGGAGAGATGGAAAGGTTGGGAGGATGGGAAGGTGGAAGGATGGAAAGGTGGAAAGATGGAAAGATATGCAGGCTCATGTTCCAGCCCTCCCCACCCAGAATTCAAATGACAGCATTAGTATTCAGGATCTTTGCATGTGTTTAAATGTGGATTAAAAATGCATTAATTGGTCTCGTTTTAACAAGCTCTTCTCTTTGTATATCAAATATTTGAAAGATTCAGTATTATCACCTCTTGTCTGGGCTGGAATTGAAGAGGAGAAAGGAAATGTAATTGAGGACTTAAGGAGTCTCCTCCTGTTTGCTCAGCACTGGGCACTCAGATCCAAATCTCGGGGGAAATGACTTTGCTGAGTCCATGAATGACATCCAAAGGCAGCACAGCCTGGCACTCGGCTCTGCTATCCTGGCAGGAGCAGCTCTGGGCAAGGAAAGTCCCTCTCCAGGAGGTGCTGCCGTGGAGGAGCTGCTGGAGCAGCTGRTGCCACCTCACCTGGCACTGGCAGCGTGTGTCTGCTCGGGTGTGCGAACAGGAAGGACACCCTGGCAGTGGGAATTCATCCCCTGGGCCCTGTCTCTCCATCCCTTGGCCAAAGTCTGCTTCCAAGGCCCTCTGATTCCTTCGGTTCACTCTTCAACAGCAGATTGACCCAAAGCTGGATTTTTCACCCCTCTCTCCACACTCCCGATGGCTCAGGTGTGYCCCGTGGGCAGGCACAGGGTGTTTATTTGAGACACCGCTTCACTCGCGGGGGCTTTGCAGCCTGATTTCCTGTGCCTGCAGTATTTTTGGCCCGAGCAGACGTGGGGAAAGGGGGAAGGGAGAGCACAGAGTGGCTGCTCGTGCAGTGGCACGCGTGGGAAGCGCCACCTGCCAGGCGGGCGCGATGGCACCGCGCGTGCTGCGGCACGGCTCACGGCAGAGGGGCTGGGCRCACAAATCCACTGCTGGGCTGCAGGGGCATGGAGCTGACAGCTCCTACTCCCTGCCTCGCTCCCTCCTCAGGGCAGGAGAAAATCCACAGGGGACACAGGAGAATGGGAATGGGGAAAGCATCCCTGAAATCCGAGCCAGTCGCAGACTGAGCCCTGCGCCGAGCAGGATGTTAATGGAGAAAAGAGTGTGCCTGCGAGTCCTTTGCCAAAAAAAATTTCTCATCATAACATGTTGATTCATCAAAGCCAGCATATTTCATAGGGAAGGATCAATTTCAGTAGATTTTACATTTGGGGAAAATGGAGAAAAGTTTTCAGAATTATCCACAGGTCACCATGACTCCAGAAATGGAAGTATTCTATTTTGCTTCAAATTTGCTCTTTGCTTTGAAATAGAAGTTCAGCTACAGGACAAAAAGAAAGACTGAAATGGAAATGAAACCTTTGGAAATTACCAAACTGAAATGTTTCTGTGAAACCAGACAGGGCTCTTTTTTTTTTTTTTTTTAAATTTCTTGGTCAGAGTCTTCATTATATGAGCCTTATTTTAGATATTCAGCTTTTGCAGGGCAGGACGGGGGCAAAAACATTTATAATGTCCTGAAAACTTTCAGTCCATAGGGCAAAGGCTGTGTGCCAGCAGCAGAGCGTGCAGAAGGGGCTTTCTCTGGTCCAAACTGTGAGATCACCCCTCTCCACCAGCTGCCTCCCTCTTCCTACAGTGATTATCCTGGATTTAAAGCTCTGTCCCTGACCTTGCAGGAGGGGAAGGCATCCCTCAGGTTTTTTACCCTTTTCTTAATTAAGAAGTTGTATTAAATATTCAGAATTTCTGCTCAGTGACTTTCCTGGGAAGCACAAGGACATCCTGGAGAGACAAATCACTTTCTCATTAACACCTGCCCAGGCCTCCTCTCTCTTTCCATGTTCCTCAGTCCTGGCTCTCTCCTCCAGGGCCACAGAACTGCCAGAGAGGGGCTGGAGCTTGTCCTGAGCTGGGAATCCAGCAAAGCCTTTCAGTGCCTTTGCCCCAGCTCCAAGTTTGGCGCTTTGGGAGCACAGGGAGCAGGAGCAAAGCTGTGGGGAGGATGTTGCTGCTCCAGACACCTCCGTATGCTGCTGGCTCTGTCTGTGCATCCAGGGATGGCTTTGTGCAGGCCATGGAGAGCAGGAGGAGCTCAGACATGCCAGCCTGAGCAGCAGCAGCGTGGCAGACACACATTGCCTGTGGGTGACAGCCCGCATGTCCCTGAGCCTCTCACCTGTCACCAGGGTCCTCACAGCCCCTCGGGATGGGGATCCTTGACACCCCCACAGCTCCTGCTCGGGATGGATCCACCTGCTCCTTCCCTTTTGTTTCCCTGCTTTGTTTTCTGCTTGATCCCTCAGTTCTCCAATTCCAAAAGAAGAGCCCTCAATGCAGCCTGGCCTCCCATGTTTAATCACTGATCAGGAGCACAGGGCAATTCCAAGGTGCTGAAAGACCAGGGTTTGCTCATTTGAGAGGGGACTGTTGGATCCTGGAGGGAGGCGAGAGGCGTTAAAGTTGCTGTCATGGGGAATGTTCTTTTCCTTTTCCTCAAAAAGAACCTCCTAGGTCGGGTTGTTCTGTGGTTGTTGCAGAGATGAAGCAACCACAGCCCCCAGTATCTCCTGCTTCTCCCAGCATTCCCAGGCAAGGGACAATCCAAGGATCACCACCACCCCCAGGGTGCAKCCTGAGTTTTGCACAACATTTTGAGCATTTCCATGGCCAGGGAGGCAGCCAAGCAGTCCTGGCTCTTGCAGCCCCGTTGGTTGTTCCTGCTGCAGGGCTGGGAATGATGAGCTCTGCATCCCATCCTTCCCAGGCCAGGAGCAGCCCAGTCCAGCCAGGAGTCACCCTGCTCCGTCTGTGCCAAGCCCAAACCAGCCCTGCTGGGCTCCCGACCACCCTCAGGCAGAGGCAGAGGCAGCTGGGGGACAGGAGATGAGGATCCAGGCTCTGCAGGGAGGCCTGGAGGCCGTTCCTGGGCTTTTAATTTCCAGGTAAGAAAGATGGGAGTGAGGAAAGGTGCGTGATGTGGGGAATATTTGCTCCTGGTGGTGTCTGAGCTGGTTTGCAGGAGGAATTCTGGTGTTTGGAGCTCAGGAAAGGCAGCCTGGGAGAGGTTCACTGGAGCTTGGTTGGGAACAGCAGCTCTATCAGGAGGGTAATGGTGCAGTGAGGGAACTTCATTTGAGGGTCTTTACACTCTGCAGCTGAAGTGATGCATGTGACAGCAACAGCTCTGGGGCAGGTGTGCAGCCACCAGGAAAGGCTGATGCTGGAAAGGTTTCCTCTTTGCTGGGGAAAAAAAGCCAGGTTTGAATCCTTCCAGAGCGGGAAGAAATGTTACAGGGAGAGTCCAAAAGTGAGGAGCAGCTGAGGGAACTGGAGTTGTTCAGCCTGAAGAAATGGAGGCTCAGGAAGGCCTTTGAGGTTGTACAGGTGTCCCTTTTCCTCAGTGAGGGGCAGGACTCACCTTTCCAGCCTGTTCTGACTTCTCACTGGCAGCTGGGCCATGCTTGGACACCTCAGGTGGTTGTTGTTTGCAGGTCTGGCCACTCAGGGTCTCACAGCCAGCCCAGGGCTCCAGTGGCCTTTGCTGGGCAGGGCTAAAACCCTCCTGGCCCTTCTCTACAGGGGGAAGGGTCTGGGACCCAAACATGAGCCTCATCCCCAGCAGTGGAGGACAGAGACTCACAGCTTCATTACCCCAGTGCTCAGCTAATGAGCTTGGCCATCCTGGAGCTGCCCACGGCCTCCTCCTCCTCGTCCTCCCGCGGGAATTCATCTTCTGCCCCAAATGCTCCATGTGGGACTCAGCCCTCGGGGCTGTGCTGTCCTGCTGGCCCATCCTGCTGGCAGCCCCTGTCCCCCTCAGGAGCAGTGTTTGGGGCTGGCTCCCTGCTCCAGGCTGGGGCAGGCAGTGATAGCATCTGCTGAGCAGCAGGCAGGGAGCTGCAGGGTTATTGTTTGCTAATAGATTGCTTTTGAAAAGCTGCTCAGATGGGACCAGGCGAGCTGCAGAGGTAATTAAAACTCTGCCTATGCAAAAGGCAGCATCTGATTATTTCCCTTCCCGAGCAGGCAGATTAAACCAGGAGGGTTTATTGCACCACTTCTATGAGCGAGGGGTTCCTTTGAATGAAATTCATAATATGGAATATAACAAATAAAACTCTTCAGTTTCTTTTTTTATTTAAATAAAAAAGGACAAAATCCACACAAGAACAACAAAAAAAAACCCCAAATCCAACACACCCACAATTTTATTTTTCAGCTSTCTTTCTCCTTGATTATTCCTTGGATTTAAACAGTTCCTATAAAGCAGAGCACAGGTGAACTTATGAAGGACTACTGTTCCAAAGCTCATTTCTTATCTTTTAAGGCTCTTTGCTCTCATCCTAGAAGGCTTTTCTGTGCCATCCTACCTAAAATAGGAGGGTGGGTTGGTAAAGAGGCTCAGAAATAGCAGCAAAGTCTCCTTGTCACCTCCCCTTAACAAAAGGAATGGCTTCAAGTCCATTAAAGGTATTCCAGATATTTTAGAACCAGACTCATGTCTGTAATCTCAGCCTCCCTGACAGACTGCGGTGCTGCCCGTGGGATTTGGTCTCTGCACCGCTCTGGGCAGGTTCAGATCAGATATCTGGAAGGAATTCCTCCCTGGGAGGGTGGGGAGGCCCTGGCACAGGGTGGGCAGAGCAGCTGTGGCTGCCCCTGGATCCCTGGCAGTGTCCCAGGCCAGGTTGGACTGGGCTTGGAGCACCCTGGGACAGTGGGAGGTGTCCCTGCCCAGGGCAGGGACTTGGAATTTGATGATCTTTTATGTCCCTTCCACCCCAAACTATTGTGGGATTCCCTGATCTGCAGTTTCCACTGCCTTGGCCCAGAGATGGGAGCCCAGGTGTGCTCAGGAAGAGGCAGCCACCCTTAGCTGGGGGCAGAAGCCTTTTGCAAGCTCTGAGCCAGCTCTGTGTCCTGCAGGTCTCCTCTCCACAGAGGAGAACCCTTCAGAGCTGCTCCTGCCCTGGGGCTGCTGTGTCCCTGCAGGAAGTGCTGGGCACTGTGGGGAACACAGCCAGCTCTGGGGGATGGCTGTGGGCAGCTGGGCTGGTGACAGAACCCAGAGCAATGTGGGCAGTTGGAGAGGGAAAAAACAAAAGAAAAAACAAAAAATTAGTAGTTGGAGCTGTTTTCCTGGTGCATTGGAGAGAGGAGGCTTTGCCTGCCCTGGGCAGAGCTGCCAGCTGAGTTTCTGCCCAAACAAAACAGGCTTTGGTGGATTTAGAGTGGCCTGGAGAGCTGGGGACAGATCCCATTTCCTGGGCACTGAAACCTGCCAGCAGTGCTGGTTTTCAGCTGAAAAATGACATGAAAGAAGGACTGTGATGCAGGGAGGTGGCAGCACCCTCGTGCCTGCTGTCCCCACCTTCCTGCCAAGGTCACTGGGGCTGTGCAGCTCAGGCAGCTGGGTCTCACCTACTGCCAGGTGGATGAGAGAGACATGAGAGATGTATAAATATACATCCAACACAGCCATCTGGGTCACACGGGTTCAGGAGGGCTCAGTCCTGTTCCTATAAAAAGATCTCAGTATCTGCCAGCAGAAAAGGACCAAAGGCTGCCCCTCCTGGGATCAGAAACCTTTCCCAACCTTCTTCACCTGAGTGTGTCCCCTCCAGGCTGCTCAGTGCAGATCAGGAGTCAGCCCTGCCAATCCTGGCCCAGGGTGAGCTGTGCTGCACAGAMCCTCCAGGCTGGGCTGGGGGCTCCTCTGGCAGAGGAGAATCTGTGCAGAAATCACAGGGCCATGGTCCGTCACAGATGGAAGTGGCTGATCAAGGAGTCCTTTCTGCTCTAAAACCTGTCCAGGCTGAGTGAAACACCTGT
>JACDOX010000285.1:685901-698387 GCA_014549065.1 Cardinalis cardinalis
CCCTGCCAGCCCCACTGCTCGGCCACAGTCCTGCAGAGGGGAGCAGAGCCTTGGGGGACCTCCAAACTAAACTTACTCCTTCTTTTTAAAAGCTTTGTGGCCCAGGGCCAAATTCAGAGGTGAYGTTCTACATGGCACAAATTTCAGCTTCCCCTTCTCTCCCCCTTTCCCCACACAGAGCTTATTTTAGGCTAGGAGTTATTTTAAYTCACACCTTTCCTTTGGTGCATAAATTACACTTATTTATATTGCTTTCTGCATCAGCAGCCAGGGGTAAGAAGTGCCCAGGGAGCCTCAGGAAACCTGACAGGCTCTGAATCSTGCCACCTTCTCCAGCAGTGCTGAATTTGCCCCATGGCATCCCAGGGATGCAAACATCCTGCCTGGAAGGGCCAAGACAAGCTATGGATGTTCTCAGCACCCCGTCCTGCTCTCCTGACTCTGGGAATGGTCCATGTGCCCTGGCCAGGCTCAGAGACCCTCTGGGAGTTTGTCCTGGGGTTGGAGGGGGTAGAGCAGAGCCTGTGAGGCTCTGGCAGGGCTTCTGCCAAGGGAAGCATGGAGGTGTCACCAAGACTTCTCCATCACAGCAACGTGGGTTCCCAAATACCCCTGCTGGAAAGGGCTCCGTGAATATCCCTGCTAGGAAGGGCTCCCAAATATCCCTGCTGGAAAGGGCTCCGTGAATATCCCTGCTAGGAAGGGCTCCCAAACATCCCTGCTGGGAAGGGCTCCCAAATACCCCTGCTGGGAAGGGCTCCATGAATATCCCTGCTGGAAAGGGCTCCATGAATATCCCTGCTGGGAAGGGCTCCCAAACATCCCTGCTGGAAAGGACTCCATGAATATCCCTGCTAGGAAGGGCTCCATGAATATCCCAGCTGGAAAGGGCTCCCAAACATCCCTGCTGGGAAGGGCTCCCAAACATCCCTGCTGGGAAGGGCTCCCCAGATACGCCCACTGGAATGGCTCCATGAATATCCTCATGGGAAGGGGAGGGTGAGACATGCCAGGGGTGTGAGCCAGGCTGGACACCTTTCTGCCATGGGAGGAAGGCTTTAGGCCCAGCAGATGGTTCAAACCATGGCCTTTAACACAGGACTGCTGTTTAGACAAACTGGGAGTTGATTCCCAGCTGGCAGCTCCTCCAAAGCCCAGGTGATCTGTGTGCACCTCTGGCAGGAGCAGTTTAAGTGTAGTCAGCTCAGCCTGATTAATGAATTGTGCCCCTCCATGTGCATCTTACCTTAAGCTGAAGGTAAAGCCCAGCTCTCAAGGTCTAACCAGGTGGTTCCCAGGCTAAACCCCACAGCTCAGCCTGGTTAAAGCTCCGAGGGTTTGACCCTGGGATCAGGATCTGCAGCCCACGCTGTGTCTGGGCTTGTTGGATCGTGAGTGACAATTCCCAGGCACTGCAGTGGACTCTGCACTGAGCCACAGTTCCTGCTCCGAGCGCTGCCTCCATCCTCTGCTAAGTGTACCCAAGTTTTAGTGTTTAATATTTAAACATGAAAGTTCTTTTGAGACATTTAAAGCGGAATTATTAACAGCCCCATGTAGAACTGACAGGTTAACAGTGCGACAATTAAAAAGAAAGGTTAAATACATTTTCTTTTCAGACCAACTGCTGTTGCCTAAGACTAATAAATCCACCAGGAGATGGTTTTTAGAGAGTGTGAGTGGCTGTATGTCAGCTTTTATAGGCTGGAGTTTTTCAGAAATCACCACACTTCTCTTTCCAGGCAGCTACAGGTTTCAGACTATATTTAGCAGATGGGGCTTCTTCCAAAGAGTTGTGTGAATCAAGCTGGAAATAAAAAAAAAATAGAATATAAAAAAAGCAAACCCTACCGGCTGTGGGGCTTTAAACATTCAAGCTCACAGTTTGCTTGGCTTTTTTAATGTACCATGATCCTCTTTTGTCTTGATGGCTCTGAAAACACAGGGGCTGGAGAGCAGCAGGAATTCTGGCTCTCTGAGGGATCAGTTCAAGTTCTGAACTCCTGTTTCTCCTTTGGAAAATTGCTGTCCCCTCTGGCTGGCAGGACACGGCCTTGGGAAGAGCCAGGGTGACTTTCTGGGGACAATGAGGTGCCAGCTGGGACATCCAGGCCATGGAATAGCCCCCAGCCCCTCCTGGGTGTCTGTGGGCAAAGTTCAGCCCTTTCAGAGAGGCATTTTCTGCCTCTGCTGTGTGCAGTGACATAAACATTCCCTCAGTGTGTTCCCCTGGGACTGCAGAGATGTGTGGCTGCAGGGCAGCAGCACAAGCAGATTAAAGGTGACCCTGTGTCACGCCGAGCGAGGTGGCCCTGGGGGAGCAGGTGACCTCCAGAGGCCCCTGGAGCAGCTGTGACTGTGCAGGGAAGGGCACGAGGAGTTTGGGATGAATCCATCCCTGGCTTTGGAACAGGAGGACAAGGACTCAGCTCCCTGCAGAGCCTGGGCACTGGAATTGCTGCAGGCTGGGGAGGGGGTCTGGCTGTGCCCTTCCCCATTCCCTCCCCCCAGGAGTTCTCTCCTGGCCCCTCTCAGGCCCCACAGGACCCCAGTCCAGCTCAGCGTCCCCCTCCCTACAATTACATCTCTCTCTCCCAGCTTCTCTTCCAAGCTCCACGAGTCCCTGCTTGCCAAGGCTCCTGATGGACATTGGTTGGGACCCAAATTTGCCACCATGAAGGGTCATGTGACTTACAAGTAGAAGGGAATATTTACTCACCCTGTGCTTTTAGCATGTTAAAAAGCCCTACCTGATGTTTTAAATGAGTTCCTGACAGCAGCACGGGAGGTTCCAGACTATTAGAAGCACATCAGAGGAAGGCATTACAGGATGGCCACAAGCCATGGTTATAATCAGCCTGGGCTTGATTTATTAAACTCTATAGCAACCCATACAAATTGATTAGCCATTTATTAAAATGGCTGTTAATCATGGATTATCCCTTCGCACAAATTTAGAAAGCTGCCTGGGTTACAACCAGACTGAAAGAGGGGGAGAAACCAGGGTTAAAACTTTGGGGAGAGCACCAGGCTCCCTTCCAGGCTCCATCCTCCGGGGTTTCCCTCTTCCTGCCCTCCTCCAGGCCACGGAGTGAGCGTGGAGAATGACACAGCAGTGCCAGCTCTGCCCAGGGGTCCCAGCAGTGTCCCCGTGGCACAGAGGGACACCCCACGGCATGGGCAGCACTGCTGGTCAGCATTCCTGGGGGAACCATGGTGAGTGGCAGCTCTGCAAGGATCCAAACCATCCCCGGGCATTAAACCACCCTTGGAGCAGCTGATGTTCAGAACCTGGGAGCAGAGGGTCCCTGGAATGTTCCAATATATATATCTGAAAGGTCAGTGTGACAGCATTATAGGGGACCTGGGAAAGCTCCACTGCCACCTCAGCTCTGCCCTGTTTGTCACCAGCACACTCTGGTGTCGGCTTTTCCAGCCTCAGCACATCCCACAGCTCCAGCCTGATCTGATCTTCCCTCTTCCCACATCCCCCATGGATGCACAACACCAAACGTGACAGGAAGGAACTGCTGCTGTCACCAAAGCTCTCGTTCCATCCTCCCAGCGAGGCTGGGTGAGCGCCAGGGCTGCCCAGGGCTGCCAGGCTCCCTCTGGGAGCTGCACATGGAATCAGTTCCATGGTGCCTTTAACTCACTGTGTGCAGGGAGCAGGCAGGTCAGGTCCATCCCACAGGGCACCAGGGGAGCAGTGGGGCCATTCTGCAACACCTTGACCCTGCAGTGGCGCCTTGGGCATCCTCAAATGGCAGCTGGAGCTCCAGAGTGGAGCTGCTGTGTCCCGGGGCTCAGGGCACCTGGAGAGCCAGGCCAGTTTGGAACACAGACAGCTCCTGGGATGCTCTGATTCAACAGGAGTCAGCACCTGCAGAGAGAGGAGTTTTCCCAGCTTAAATAATCACAGAATTATTGGATGGTTGAGTTGGGAGGGACCTTAAAGCCCATCCCTGCCATGGGCAGGGACACTTCCCACTGCCCAGAGTGCTCCAAGCCCCAGTGTCCAACAAGGATCCTCAACATTGTTCCTCAGCATTCCCTGTGGTTCTCAGCCAGCCAGTTTATGGCAAACAGCCTTGAGAACAGTATGGGAAAGCTTTGATGATGCCTGTGCTGGGTCCCATCGGTGCAACTGCAGCTGCCCCGAGCTGGCAGGAGCAGGACAAGGGATGTTTCCATGSGGTTTCTTTGCCAGGGTGTGCAGAGCAGAGCTGACACAGACCCACAGGGCTCCCAGTGACTTAATTAAAGTCACTCTGCAAACAAATCACCCTGGAGGCAGGAACGGGGTGAAGCTCAGGAGGAACAGCAGTGCCTGCAGTGAGGCTTGTTTCTTTAGAGATGCCACGGCTTCCAGCCTGAGATCAGAAACATTCCCATGAAATCCCTTCTGGCACTGGATTTTATAGCAGCTTTGTCACCTCGGAGCTCTGGTGGCTTTGCCAGGTGATCAGGCAGAGATGCAGCAGCATCTCCCAGCCCAGCTGCTCTGGGCTCAGTTGTGTGACCCCACAGTGCCCAGCGATGCCCAGAGCTTTCACTGGGGTGTTTGGGGGGGGGAGGCTGCAAGGGGTTGTGCAGCTGGAAGAGATTGGTGCAGCTGGAAGGGGTTGGTGGAGCTGGAAGGGGTTGTGCAGCTGGAAGGGGTTGGTGCAGCTGGAAGAGATTGGTGCAGCTGGAAGGGGTTGGTGCAGCTGGAAGGTCTTTGCCCATCATGCAGCTGAGAGCAGGAAAGAGGGTAAACAAAACACATCTCGGCCATTCCAATTCCAAAATTCCAGTTTGTCCGTGTGGCCACACGTGGCAAGGCTTGGCTGCTGCCAGGCGCCTCAGGAGATTTGTCCATGCAGGGATTCTCTACAAAATTTATCTGAATTAAGCAAAAGCCAAAATTTCCAGTGGATTAGCTAAACTGTATTAAGCCCCAGTGTGAGTTATGCTAAATGAAATGGAGATGATGTTCATTTTAAGAAGGCTCCTGTGCATGTTTGAGGAACATGTAATCATCTTGGATATCTCCCTGGAGGAGAACCAGGGGGAGAAGCTCAGGAGCTGGGGGGATGTGAGTGCCTGCTGCTCATTCCAAAATGTGGGAGAGGGATGTGGTTTTCCCACCCTGAAAAGCTGTGAGGGGGGCAGGAAGGACAGTGGCCATGGACGCTGGGCCATGCTGGGGTTCAGGGCTGGATTAAGGAGGGGTCTCTCTGGACCCCCCAAGGCTGAGCCCCCCAGGCCTGTCCCCAGCACAGCTCCATGGCAGCCTCTGAGGAACAGCAACACAGAGGATTTGCCGTAAGAACTCCCTTCCCCAGTCCTAATCCGTGTCACTTTAAGTACAGCAGAGAACCAGATCTGACAGCTGGTTGGGTTTACCCAGGCACCGAAATCTCCATGTGAAACACTCCGGGCTTTGAAGCCCTGTTCATGCCCCAAAGTGAGAGCAGCATTAACTCCCTGAGTGCAGCAAACAACCTGACTGACACAAATGCACTTATGTGGGGAAGAGGAACAAGCTGTGCTACCAGGAATGGCTTTATACCTCCAACTAAATCCATTCTTGCCTTTGTGCTGATACAACTAATCAGCAGTTAATATGCAGTCCCATCAGCACACGGAGTAACAAAGCCCTGTTTCCCCAAGATCTGCATTTCATGCTTGATTGCGAGCTCCGATCAAATCCTTTCCTGCCGTTCCAATGGGTTTTGCTAAATTCTCTCCCCTGGTGTGGAGTCTTTGATAACTGGTGAGGTAGAAGCCCACGCTCTGGCCTGTTGTTCAGACAAGAAATGCTGATTGGGAGCATTTACGTGCTTTCTCTCTTCAACCTGACCAGTGTTTTCACAGTGTGGATAAAACCTTAATTGTATGTGAGACTGCTTTCCTCCCCCATCAAATCTGCTTGAAACTGCCAATGGCTTCAAAAATTATTAAGGTCAGAATAAACATGCAGGAACACTCACGCATTCATTCCATCATCATATAAGCTTAATTTCCTTAGGCAAGCAGGCTAAAAATATCCCCTGTGCCCCGAAGAGGTAATTACACCGGCACAGAACTCCGTCGGGTCGAGCTGGTTCTCGGCACGGATTGAAGCGGAGCCCTGACACAGCACACCCCAGCCATCCCCCGCGCACCCCACACACCTCCCACAGCCACTGCAGCTCCCACCCAGCACGGGGGAAAGGCCGGATTCTGAATTCCCCCTGGCACGAATCGCAGCTCCCTGTGCCAGGACGGACAGGGCTGGCCAAGCCTGGCCGTGGCTGGGGAAGGTGTCCTCTTGGATCGCCTCCTCAGCCCCGGGACAAAACGCTCCTGTCAGGCTGGGTTTGGGAAGCCAAGGGCTGTAATGGTGGCAGACAGCTCCAGATCCTCCCCTGCAGAGCCTCATGCCAGAGCTGGCGCCCCCAGAGCTGTCTGAGGGCCGGCACGGAGCARACCCAGCAGCGACGCGGGGGCAGCTGGAGCCGGGCTGGCCCCGTGCCCCAGCCCTCCTGCGCCCTCCCTCCCCAGGGCAGGGGCTCTCCGGCCAAACAGAGACAACTCCCAGCAACGCTCCAGATCCAACTGGCCTCTCTTTTCAGGGAGAGAGGAGTCCTGTGGCAGCTACACCTACACTCATGTGACCCCTTGAAAATACACTCGATGGCCACAGGCACAGTCCAAGTGTCCCTCTTCCCAATAATTMATACAGAAATTATGGAATTATAATTAATCCTAAAATTGTTTTTACTAAATAAGACCTCTCACTTCTGGAGTGTCCAGGCTGCCCTGTGGCAGTCAGGGGCAGCAAGGGGGGCTGTGGTGACTCCACTCCACACCCCCAGCTCCAGACACAAGACTGGCTTTGCCCGGTGACCCCAGTGAGGCTTCTGCAGCCCATCTCCTCTTGACTGGAGCCCGTTGTTTCCCTGCAGGGCTTTGTGTGGATGATCTCTTGGGACCAAGTCCTTCCTGCCAGGTACAAGGGACCCTTCTCCAGCTTTTGCAGCTGTGAATTCTCCACCAGGGACCAAATCACATTTCCCATTTGAAGCTCTCCACACAGGTAACATGGTTGGCTGTTTGATGCCATTTCCTCCTAGACAGTCCAACAAAGAGTAATTAACCCTTTAGGAGGAGCCCCTCTCCCTTAGCATCTCACTCCTGGGCACTGCCATTTAAACACATTGGTTGCAGGAGGAACTTTTCCAGTTGCCTGGAGAAAACAGCTGTGGGAGTATTTTCTTTTAGCAGGGCATTTTCACCATTCAAATAAAGCAGACAATTAAAAAAATAAACACAGATCTGCCACATAGCCGAGGATGAAATTAAAATTGGACAGGTTGATTATAACTTGTCACAGCCACAAGCCAATTAAATTCCTTCAGCAGGGCATGGAGGGACCTGAACGTCCCTGAGAGGAGTTCCAAGGCCCCTCATGCGAGCTGCAAACTTTGATCAGCTGCTGCTGGGTTTGCTGAGCCCCAGCAGCAGCAGCCAGGCTCCTTTCTGAGCTCTGGAGCTGCCARGGAGGGTCAGCACAGCCGGGCCAGGCTGGACACGGCCCTGAGGGAGCTCCCTCCGTGCCAGGGATGCTCTCTGAGCTCAGCTTTCACCAGCTCTGCACCTCCTGAGCCCTGCACGTCAGTGCCTTGGGGGGAACCTGGGCCATGGCTGAAAACCCACCCTGAAGGAAAAGCTTCCCTGCACCTCACAGGGAGCTACTTAAGGAAGATAAAGCTCCAACTCTGATCTATTCCTAGGGAATTTCCATAAATCATGTTATTTGAGAATCTTTTCCTCTGAGAATGAAGGCTAGAAGGGGTCCTCTGGTTTCATCTTTTGCCTGGCAAGGGATTTTTTGCAAATCAGCTTTTCGATAGCTGGATCAGTTTGTGTGAATTCACAGCTTAATGCAAAGGAGGATCCTTGGATTTGTGTGTGCAGTGTGGGTAGTGTGTTAAATTTTGAAAAAGCTGGAAGCTGGATCCATCTCAAGGAACCTCAGACCAGCAGAGCCCCGCACACTCCAGATCCTCTTTAGCCAGGCAGCTCTTTCCATCCCAAGGAGAATTTAATCCCRGCCATGCCATGGCCACCCCATCTCACAGCAGTGACCTCCACAGGAGCCCTCAGAACCCAAACTCCTCCTGCTGCCCATCAGGAGTGGCTCTGCAGCCCAGTCCCCCTGTGTGTGACCTCCTGGGAGCACTGTGGGTCCAGGAGGGTTCCCCTGCTCCTTCCCCAACATCCCTCACGTTCTCCTCTCAATGTTTGGGAGCAATAATGGATGTGCAGAATGCAAGAACTAATTAGAGTGTCTCCTGCTTTCTGAAAGGAAGCAGAAACCACAGCAAATGACATTCCAGCAAAAATGGGGTCAGCTCAGATTAAACTCCCTTCCCATTTATCTTTGGTCTTTAGCATTAAATTTACCATACATATTAGAAACAAATTTTAATTTTCCACAGCATTGGGCAATATCTTCTCCTTAAAGCCTGGCAGAACATTCATTAGCATCCTCTCCCTCCGGTTCAGTGTGACTGTCTCCTCATTTGCACATAAATGTGAACTTTGCTGCCTGCACAAACTTGTCTGAGTGACACCGAAGTTCTGTATCAATACTCAGCTCACACCTCCCCACACACTCCTCTGCCTGCCCTCCACTCTGCTGGYTTGAAATAATTCCCAAAAGCTCTGGGAAGAAGATGCTGCTGGAAACACCAGAATGGAGAGATAGAAGTGAATGTATCAGTTGGACTTCCTGCCTAATTAAAGCAGATTTCCCGCCCTAAAGTCAGGGCTTAGAGCTAAGCCACAGCATGAAAAGGTATTTCCAGAGGGCAGTTCATCCCTCTGGGCAGGAAGGGCAGCCAGTGGTGAGGATCTGTGAGGAGCCAACAGGGCTCAGCAGCCTGCTCCTTCCCAATCCGCCCTGAGCCTGTCAGACCCCAAAACTCCTGGGAATAGCCCCAAGAATCATTCCCATGGGTGTCAGAGGCATTCATCTTACCCAGCTTCAGGGGGTTTGAGGGCAGGACAGCCCTCCCTCCATGTGGGCACACAGACATTCCCAGGATGAGACTCCTCAGGGCTTCAGGGATGATTCACACCTCGAGCTCTGCTTCCTCTCCAAGCAGAGGGCTCTCACTCCTATGGCACACTGACACAGGATGGATTTCATGCCCATCCCTCCCCAGACTACTGCATTTTAATAAATAAACACTGCCCTGTGTATCCTGCACCTGGAGGAGGGGATTCGAGCTGTAGAGAGGCACTTCCCATCTGCAGCAGAGATAATGGCACGTCCCTGTCCCCAGCCCCACCAGGACAGGACCCCAGAGAGGGCAGAGGATGCCGTGGAAATCAGGAAATCAGGAAATCAGGAACATCTCAGCTGGCTGAGAGACAAGGGGCTGCAGAGCACAGAGGGCATTTCGGCTGCCAAGGCCTGGCCCGGGGGCAGAGCCGGCTGTGGCAGGTGGGAGCTGCCCCAGGGCAGGAGCTCCTGGCTCTGGGTCCCCTCACAGGCCTTTGTTCCTCTGCTGAGGGGCCACCACAGGTGACAGCCCCACAGCATGAGGGGACAGCCCCTGTGTCCCAAGAGGCTCCAAGAGCCTGACATTTACCATGTACTGACCCTCTCCACAGCATCCAAATGTTCCTGCTCCTGACTCCAGCAGGGCAAACACCAAAACAGCAGCAGGTTCTTACCTGGAGCTGCCAGGGCATGACATCTTTCCCAGCAGATCACAACAATCTCCAGCAGCAGCAGGGACCTGCCTGGCTGGGATAAAGCTCAGTGTCAGCAGCTCTGATCCTAATTTCACTCCCAAGCCTCCTGTACCTGAGTAAAGAGTGAGAAGAGGTCTCAGTATTGGGATTCTTCCCTTGTAGATGTGAGGCTGGAACACAGAGGAATTATTAGAGAGCTCGATGGTGCTGCAGATATGGGGAGAGAAGAGCCTGGGAGGAGATGGGGGATAGGAGATAGATGAGATAAGCAGCCCTGTGCAGAGCTGATGGATAGAGAGGGAGTGTGGTTGCCTTTCCTACCTCACTCTCTTAAATATTGATCTGGAAGGGTTCTTGGATCCGTGTCAGTGAGCTCTGATTTACGCTCCCAACCCTGGCTGCCTGTGCTCTTTTCCCAGTGGAAAATCAAAGCCTTGTACCTACAAATGCCCATTTTCCACTTGGCCAGAGCTCTGCCGAGGGGGAGCCCCACTGCCTGCAGCTGTGCACAGATGTGGGATGTGGGATGGTGCCGTGGCACAGCAGTGGGGACAGGCACAGAGCACCCCTGAGACCCCAAAAGGAGCATTTTTAAAGTTTTCTGCACCCACTGCCCTTTGATGTCTCTGGTTCAATCCCAGCCCTGATGTGCCATTTCTACAGCCTCTCTGAGCCTGAGGAGTTGGGCTTTTCTCCCAGTTCCCAGTTCAGGTTTCCTGGCTGCACAGCAGCACAGCCAGGGCACTGCAGGCCCTGAGGGCTGCCATGGCAAAGCAGGCCCCGAGTCACCTGTGCTGGAAACCAACGCGCCTGCTGCTCTCAGCACTGCCTTCCCCTCACCCTGCTGCCAGGGCTTCCCTGGGCTCAGATGCTTTCATACCTGCAGGGAGGGGATGGGGAGAACAAAACTGTTCCCCCAAGATAAAGAGTGCAAGCGTCTACTTTGTTTTCTGCTTTCCACATCAAWGAGGAGGAGTTCTCCTCCGGGGACAGGCAGCACCAACTCCCCTCCAGCCCTCCCCAGTCAGCAGCACAAAGCATTCCTGGGCGTGGAGATGTGAAGCTCCAGGAAGATCAGAGCTGGGGCAGGAGGGGAAGCAGGGCCAAGGCAGAGCCCGAGGCCATGGACAGGAGTTACACCAAGGGCAGGCCTTGAAGTTGTGGCTACAAAAGCAAACAGAGGCAGAGCAGCTCTGTTAAGATCCCCCAAAAGAAAAAGAAGAAAAAAAAACAAACATAGGGAAAAGAAAAGAAGATGGCACAAAAATCCAGGCAAAAGCTGTCACATGAGAGAATGATTCTTTTTAAGCCAAAGATAAATAATATATAAATAAGGCTTTCTGCTGCTTGAAGATACTAGAGTTGATCAGAAGCTCAAATACCTCAAGGAAATGAGCTTTGTTCACTTGATTTCTTCCTCTGACTGCTCCTTTTATYCCTGTTTCCCCCTTTCACTCCAGCTTTCAGTGTGCTGTGACACTGTGCCCTTCTGAACAAAAAGCTCCCCCTCCAGATGGGCCAGCCCTGACTCAGCTCTTGCTCAGATTTCTCCTAAGCCACAGTTCAGGAGACAAAATCTCCAATTTCCCTTCAATTCTGGGATCCCAAGAGGTCAGGGAGCACGGTGAGGGTGTGACAGGCTGCACCAAGGTCTTTCAGGGACTCTGTCACCTCCAGGGACAAAGGTGAAGATCAATCCCCAGAGCTGCTGCAGGGCTGGAGCCCCTCTGGAGCCAGGCTGGGAGAGCTGGGGGTGCTGCCCTGGAGAGGAGAAGGCTCCAGGGAGAGCTCAGAGCCCTTGCAGGGCCTGAAGGGGCTCCAGGAGAGCYGCAGAGGGACTGGGGACAAGGCCAAAACTGGTACCTGCCTCTGTTTTTCTGCCAGAGTCACTTTAGGCTTCACAGCCCCTCCCTGGTCTCCTTTTGCCCCCCAGTTGCTGTTTTTTAGCAGGACGAGGCTCAAAGCTCGTGACACACCATGAACAGCCTCGTGCTAAATGCCAGGAAATTCTGCAGAAAAAGCAGGCAATCACTCTGGGCAGCTTAATCTTTGACTGCTTAAATTAAGATCTTTTACAAGGGCTTTATTTTCAAGGAAAGAGTGATCAGCTTGTCCTGAAAATGAGATTCTTTTAAAGTGTTTCATCTGCATTACCCACGTTTGACAAGTCTGACATGATGGAAGCCCTGGTGGAGGATGTACTTAGAGGGCTTGGTGTAAATTCCAGGCAGGGAATGGATCTGCAGCCTACTCCAAGTCAATTACTGCCAATGCCCCACCTCTGCTGCTTCCCACAAGCAAATAAATCCTGAATTTTTTGCTACATTCCCATCCCTGCATTTTTCTTTGCAATTAAGTGCTGCTTTATTTCATGGCTGTGTCTGTGCCTTTGTGAGAAATACATCATCCCAAAGCAGGAGTGAGGGTTTCACTACGTCCCTGGGAGCCACCGACCAGCCCAGGAGCTCTCACACCAGTCAGACCAGTATGGCATCACCTGGAGCTCGTTAACCATGAAAGCAGTGGCTCCCCATTCTACCCAGGGCAGGGGAAATTGGGTATTTTCCTGTTCAGTGAGGAAGTGACAAAAACAGTAATGGTGSCCTTGGTGAATGGCAGTGATGGGCACCCCAAGGAGCCCACTGGGAGACCAGCCAGGTGGGACATGCAAGGAAGGAGCATTTTACACATTCCAGTTTGTTCTGCCCTTCTCCCCTGCTCAGTAAGGGAGGCTGGGGGTATGCGGTGGCAAAG
>JACDOX010000285.1:725499-737260 GCA_014549065.1 Cardinalis cardinalis
TCCTCCTGAGATAGGACCCCCAAACTGAGAGAAGACAGGGCAATGCCAGCAGCTGGCTTGGTCGCAAACACCCTGGAGCATCAGGGAAAAGCCACCAGAGCCTGAAGGCACCCAAGGCAGCAGCGTGCCCAGGACAGACACAGCATCCTCATCCCTGTCCCCCATCATGGCCCAGGTTCCAGATCCCATCTCAGGGGAGGTGATAGTCCCTGCATCCTGTCCCCCCTCTCTCCTTCCCCCAGCCGGGGGGACCTCCACAGGTCACTGTACAGCTGGGAAAGCCTCAAGTGGAAGGACCAGTTTTGGACAAGACCCTAAATCTGGCCCAAGTACCATTTTCAGTAAGTCCTTGATTAGGCTGACCTTTATCCTGTGCAAATAATAAATTAATGGTGTTTCCTATTAGCCTTGTATAAATATATCTTCTAAATAAACACCCTGGCCATACACCCAGAGAGTTTGTTCCTCTCTGCCTGGAGTTATCACCCCATAAACAAGAAGCCGCTCCACGTGATCACCTAATTGATCCATTTTGCCTGATTCCCAATAAGCTATAAAAAGGTACATTTGCTGTGGGGAAAACTAGGGTTTTTATCATCTTATGCCTCATCTCAAGGGAGGATGAAAGGAAGAAGCCCACTTYATGTTTGCTAAAATATTTAGAACAAGCTGTGAAAGACAGAAAACATTTTAGAACAGCTGTAAGTTATATTAATACGAGAGCCCATCCTTGAGAATAAACTACAGTCCCAGGCAGGTAAAAAAGCTATTAAAGAGATAAAGAGATCTTCCTTTGAATTGACATGTATCTGATTTGATTGCAGCACCATTCCCATGCAGTTCCAATGTTCCTTCTCCACTAATACCGAATTAATTCATTTTGATTATTGTTATTATGGCGAATGGCAAACGGAATTAGCGGTGATGAATCAGGCGCTCATGGGTTGGGTTCCCACCTCCCGCCGGGACATGCCGGGCCCTGCGCRCTGCGGGGCCGTAAAAATGATGGAGGGCAAGGGGAAGGGAATCATCTGGCAGATTAAAAAGATTGCTTGCAAGGTAATGCCTCCCAGCCTTTGTACAAGACCCAAGATCATCCCTGTGATCTGCAGTGAGAGGCAGAGGAGTATTTTCCCTGTTGAACTCCAGTTTTGGCTCAAGGGAGGGTGGTGTGGCCGGGGCGAGTGCCAGGGCTGAGCCTGGCCCAGCAGAGCAGCCAAGGGGCAGCTGCTGCACGTGCAGGGGTTGGCATTTGAAAGGCAGATTTCAGCTGCAGAAAAGGGAGCAGGTCTGGGGAGCAACTCCAGAGCTGCTGCATCGCAGGGTCCCTTCCTCTTGCCTAGACCAGGTTTGCAATCAGCTCCTGGATTTCTCTCCTGCTTGACTTGAACAGAGTTGGGGTTTTTGCTCCACAGCATTACCAGGATAAGGGAGAATCACAGAATGAAAGAATGATTTGAGTTGGAAGAGACCTTTAAAGACCATCCAARTCCACCTTCCACTATCCCAGGTGCCTCCCAGCACCTCCTACCTTCTCCTGCAGCCTCCTCCAAGCCTGGTCCTTTGCATAGTCAGGATCAGCTCTGTCCATCCCAAAGCTCCAAATCAAGGACAGCTTTGAGGTGCTGACATCCCCACACAGCAGATGCCATGCCTTTGTTTGTTTGTTTGTTTGTTTGCATGCACAGGAATGGTGCAGAGCTATTCAGCATTTCCAGTCCTCCCATACTGAGCCAAAGAAGCAGTGGAGCTGCGTCTGCCTGTGATTAACCCAGCAGGAGAACAGGGAGGGATGTGGAGGTGGATGTGCAGGAGGGAGCACCAGGAGCACAGTCCTGGCTGGAACCGGACGGGGTCTCCCATGTGCCACAGCCACTGCCTGCTCCCATTCCATATCTGAGCCAAACTGGGGTGCTGAGCTCCAGGGATGTGGGAACAAGGGGAGGGTGGCAGGGGCAGGGAATAGGGGCAGGGGAAGGTGCATTGCCGATCCCAAGTGTGGTGGTGAGGTCTGGGAGTCATTGATGCCTCAGGGGTGTTGCCGATCCCAAGTGTGGTGGTGAGGTCTGGTGGTCACTCCTTTGGGGTGGGGTCTGGGAGTCATTGATGCCTCAGGGGTGTTTATTACAGCAGCAAAGCAGAGTTTGGGGGTGAAGGAGGGGGTGGCCACATCTCCCATTTCCCAGTGTCTCACCAGTCTCAGAATCACCCCGCTGCTTCAGGAGAGGTTTTCTCTCCCTGTTAACTACTGCAGGGCTCCAACATCCCTTCCCTCTGTGTATCCATCTCTGCTTCCCTTTCCCATGTCTGGGGATGCAGCTATTTCTGTATTACAGGGAAGTTTTAGGAGCAGAATCCATTAGGGGCTCATTTACAGCCAGAGCCCTAAGGCAGACACAAACCTCGCCTCAGTGAGATGATGGACTCATCCATCAGCAGCTCCTCGCTGGCCTGCTCTGCCTGGGAGCAGCTGTGCTGAGCACCAGCACCAGCCCACGCCTGTCCTCTCACTCTCTGGGCAGCCTGAGATGCTCCAGCTCTCCCAGACCCCTGTGAGCAGCAGCTCCCAGAGAAAACCCCCAAGCACTGTCTCCACAAGCTGAAGGGAAGAGATTTCCCCTCCATGCCCTGAGCTGCACCCTCTGCAAACTCCTGGGCTGGGTCCTCCCAGCTGGGTCACAAGGATGGAGTTTTAATCTCTCTGGGACAAGGAGAAAGACCCAAATTGTGTCCAAACCTTGCCTTCCTGCAAGGAGCTAGCAACAAAGTCAGATCCAACCTGAATTTCCTCCCAGCTCCCATTTTGATCAAACTCTTATCATTTCTCAGTGGCCATTTCTGATAAGGGTATAAGAAGAACTTCCCGAATCAGATCAAAAGTCCATCAAAGCAAATCTCCTGGAGGGCTGGCACAGGAACAGGACAGGCCATAAACCATTCCCAGTTCTGGGCATTTGCAGATCAGGGCCTTCCTGAGCCAGATGGTGCTGTGAGTAACTTGTRTTTAAAAGCCCTTGATGGCCCTTTYCTGGCCACATTTCTCTAATGGCTTTCCAAACCCATCTCTGTGTTTGGTGTCCCCTGGCCCTGCCATGAGTTTCACAATTGGATCAGGYATTGTCTGAACGTCCTTCCTCCAGAAGGGCACAGATGAAGTTATCTTGCATTTCATCTGTTGCTGGCACCAGTCTGGACTCTAATCTTTCTTAAATCTTTGCCAGGAAGTGCACGTCATGCCTGACCAAAATCTGGTATGGGGCAGGGCCCAGGTGCCCAAGGGACCCCCAAATAGACCCCCCTGTAGTCATTCATCTCCATAATGTACAGCCTTTCCCTAAAATCTCCCTAATTCTGAGTAAAGGTGCTCCTGATTAGGACCATCCCAAAGGTTTGTACTTTCAGACCTCAGAAGTTTTCCCATCACTATCAGGTTCCTGATCTAACAGGACAGAATAAATTATTTTCTTAAAAAGATGGAGAAGCAAAAGGAATTAAATTACATTTTTCAAAGTTGTGCCTCAGGAGAGGAGCTTGTGCTTCCCTAATCAGGCATGAAGAGAAAGCCAACCCTCTCCGGAGGCTGATGTCCTTGGTTCATTTTCAGCTGGAGGTGGGAGAGCTCTGTCCCATCTGGCTGGTTATGGACTGGCTCTGATTAGATAATGTCAGTCTGGCTTTCCAAAATTTCCATCAGGCCTGGATGAAGTAAAATACAAACCACAGGTCTCTCCAATCCTGTTTTCAACCTCCGTGGTCAGAGATGCTCATGCAAGAACGCTGTGCTGTTCCCTCTGAAAACTTCCAGAGAGGAATTGAGGACTGAAGCCCATGGGTGACGTTCCCTGCTGATCCAGACCTTGGAACCGTTTGGCCATGAACAGAGTTTTAGTGCTGAACGGTGACACTTTGGTTTATTGGTGCTCTCTCCATGCACCCCAGGTGGTGGCAATGTTCCTTCTGGTGTTTTCAGAGTGGATGACAAGAAAGGAAGGATTGCAAGAAATAAAAAGAAAGTTCCTAACAACGAAAGGGATCAGCACACACCTCGGTCTCCTGATGTTAAACACTGCTGACACAAGCCCTGCACTGCACAGATCTGTAACTTCCTTTAAATTAGCAATTCCACAGACACAGTAGGAGCTTGCATAAGAATTGTCCATAAAGGGAAGAGAGTCACAATATCAGCCTTGCATGAAACCCTGCTTTCTGCTTTTTAATTAAGATTTCATCTTGTGTCTCCCCTGAGGTGCTGCGGGAGGTTTTGCCAGATACAAGAAGCAGCCGGGGTCCCTCTCAGTAAATTGGCTTGCCCAGCTCTGCTCACACACTCTTCTTCACCAAATTCCCAATGCCCAACTTGGGGTACAGCAGCCATGAGAAGGCAAAGCCCACAAGCTGGGGCCTGGACCCTTCCCTGCAGGCTCAGGTCCTTTTGTGACTCCCCTATCCCAACAGGGTCTCTGTGGAAGCAGTGGGGCGTGGGGTTTGGTCCACGTCACTCTCAGCATTGGACAGAAATGCAGCAGCTCCTAGGATGACATTTCCAGTGTGAATACATCTGTTTATATATTTTTAAAACCATTCTGCACTCGGCTGTGTTCTCTCARCATTCCTTCAGAGCTCCTCTTTCCCTGGCTGCTCCTGCCTGCCGTGCATGCCTGAAGCTGGAAAGGGAAATCAGAGAGACATGAGCAATCAAACAAGTTATCRTGCAGAATTAATGGCAGATGTTGGCATTTCCATTTGTCCTGGTCCATTTCCCCATCACACATCCATTCCCTCCCCGGAATCCCAGAGCAGTGGACTATGAACACCTCAAAGGCGAAGCAGGGAACCCAGGGCTCCCTGTGGAGCGCAGAACAGCCCCACAGACACGGGGGTCACAACCACAAGTCCCTGCCTCCCTCCCTCCTACATCACTGCCAGTTTTGGACTGGTTCGGGAGGCAGCAGAGGAACCCCGGGCAGCCCAGCCCGGCTCTCCCGGGCTCTGGCAGGCGCAGATGTGTCAGGAGCCGTGGCTGCGCACATCCATCACTGCCGGGACGCTGCCCCTCCGGAGGACACCCTCGCCGAGCACACACCCTCAGCCGCGTCCCGGGCAGGCTCTCGCTGCCTGCCCGCAGCGGGGCAGGACCAGCCCTGCGGTGCCCAGAGCAGGGATTCGGTTCGCACTGAGCCGGGTCCCCGTCATCGCCACCTGCRACACAAAGGGAGAGGCACAGCACCGAGCCGCTGATCCCGGCGCTGGCTGGCACCGCGCGGAGGGGACACCGACAAAGGGTGCCCTGGAAGCACCTCTGAAGGTTTCACAATTACACCCATAAAGAATTTAATGCGCAGTAAAAGCAGTGAGTGAGTTATCGAGGGCTGCTGTGGAGAGGGAAGCGAATGTTTTGCCCTACAGATGTTCATAAAATATTTAGTAACTTTAAAGAGAGGAGGGGAAAATGCAGCTCGATAAACCACTGTTCCAAACAGGTCCACTTTGGAATGCAGGAKTCCTCTCGGACTCATTAGCTCCCAACGCGGCGTTAATGGGGCGGGGGCCGCTCATTCCTCTTCCCCCACACCACGCAAACAGCTTTATTTAGAAGCTGAGATTGGAGCCCGGCTCCACCAATAACGCTGGCCTGGATGCATTAAGGCATCAGCAGAGCAAAACTCCCCAGTCAAGGGAGAGTGGAAATCCAGGTCAGGCAGCTTCCTGCCCACGGCTACCTGCTCCCAGCTGGAACAGAAATGAATCTGGGGAATGAGATGCTGCAGTGTGGCCTTTCCAAGCRTCTGCGTTTGACTGGGGCCAGAGGTAAATGTGTGGAAAGTTTTTTAGAAGAAATGAGTTGGCTGTCCTTTGCAGTGAGCTGGGGGCTTTCATGGAATCACAGAGTCCAGGAGTGGTTTGGTGGGAAGGGCCCTTAAAGCTCATCCAGTGCCACCCCTGCCATGGCAGGGCCACCTCCCACTGTCCCAGGTGCTCCCAGCCCTGTCCAGCCTGGCCTTGGGCACTGCCAGGGATCCAGGGGCAGCCCCAGCTGCTCTGGGCACCTGTGCCAGGGCCTGCCCACCCTCACAGGAAGAACTTCTAACCTAAACTTCCCCTGTCAGTCTGAACCCCTTTTCCCCTGTCCTGTCACTCCAGTTCCTGATGAACAATCCCTCTCCAGCTTCCCAGAAGCCCCTTCAGATCTTGGAAGGGGCTCTGAGGTCTCCACAGAACCTTCTCTTCTCCAGGCTGGACAGCCCCACTTTCTCAGCCTCTTTTTGTGCCCCTCTGCCATGGGGATGGACCAGTTCAAGCCACATGAGGAAGACCTGTCCAGTGCTTCATCCCCTTCCCCTGCTGGCCTTGCAGCAGGGTTTGTTCGGGCAGTGCCTGCCCCCATGTCCAGGTGTGGCAGCTGAGCTGGGAGCAGGTGCCAGTGGGGCAGCCCTGGCAGGCTGAGCTGCCAGCCCTGGGCTGGAGAAGCTCGCAGAGCATCTGCCTTCCACAAATGAGGGAAGAGCAGGAGATCTCCAGGCTGTGTGGAAAAGCCCTCCTGGGAGCAGCAATGGCATCACTGCCCCGAGCGTGGGGGGCACAGGGAGCAGGGCAGAGCATCCTCACAGTGCCTCAGAGAGACGAGCAGAAAAAACCCCAAACTGCTGGTTTGGGATCTGCTCATCCCAAACAAGGATGAAAAATTCAAAACACGTAGGGGAAAAATAACAGGAGAACCAGAATCCCGTGCAATTTCCATTTGGATGTGTCAAAACAACTCCTTTGGCACGGCACCAAGCTGCCTCTGCCCACACTGCTGGGGGACAGCCACCAAGGCTAGGGGTGGCACCCCAGGAGCCACAGAGGAAAAATGATCCAACCTTCCTTGAGAACATTGTGGTTCTGAGCATCGCCCTTGGGGCACACAAGCACCTGAATTCTCATTTGGCTGCAGAAAATACAAATAATCAAGAAAAAAGCATTTTGACAGGAATAAAATCTATTCTTTAGGCTGAAAATCTTTTCCTTTAATACAAGTGTGTGTTTTGAGTGAAAGGGAATTAAGTGCCTAAAAAAAGAAGTTCTTTGAATTAAGACTCATTTCAATTTAAAGCTGTTGAAAGGCAGAACGCCAGGTGTTGTGCAGAGGTTCCTTTGTTCATTGTCACAATTCAACACAGATTTGCAAAATACTTTGACTAAATCTGTTCTGATTTTTCTGTCAGAAACCTTTCAGGTGACAATTTTTACCCCAAAATCTCCACTTGAGGCAACTCAGACAAAACAGTTTAACATCAGCCTGGAGGGAAGTATTTTGTTCTTACTTCCCTAAAGAAATGTACACTTCAAACACTTGCAGGAGGAGATATTTTTCAGAAATCTCCAGTTTTACAGAAACCCAGTAGAGCAAGGATGGTTGCCTGGAAAAATCTTGGTCAAATCCAACGTATCCCATGGTCATCCCCAGATGGCAGCATCTGTTTTAAGGTGTCCTCACTCCAAATTCAGCCCTGAGTGGAGTGCAGCAGACCAGGTGCAGAATTCCCAGCTGCAGACATGCGGAGCTCACTGCTGGTGCCCGAGCAGAGCCTCAGCAGCTGCAATGCCCAGGGCTGCCCGCTCCAGGCTGTGCCCCTGACACTGATGGGGCCATGCTGAGCTGCAGCAGCTGAGCAGAGCCTGGCCCAGAGCCTCCCTGAGCTCAGCACGCGCTGGTAAACCCTGGGCTGCCCCTCCCTCTGTCCCTCTGTCCCTCCAGGAGGGGTTGTTGGCGCAGATGGGATGGAAGGAGGGGTGGAAACCTCTGTGCAGAGCCACAGCTTTTGCCTCAGGAAGCACCAGCCTGCAGCGTAGGCCCCTGTGAAAGGCTGAAAGCTGATCTATCACCAGCAAGCCCCTTTTCCTCACAGCCATCCTGAGCTCATCTCTCCTGAGCAAGGAACTCCTTTTCCTCCTTGGATTCTTCCAAGGCGACAGGAGTGGCTGTTGCCTTCCCAGTGGTGGGTCATGTTATGAGTAGAAAAGTTGTCCATTTTTTAAAAAAAAGTTGCAGAGGTAACAGGTTAAACCAATTGCTCCTAAGTTGGAGTTTTAACTATTTGTTGTTAATAATTTCATGTTGTAATCACCTGTTGTTAATAGTTTTCCTTTAATTACCCTTTGTTGATGGTTAGAAATCCCCCTCTGTCGAGKATCACCCTGCTGCTTCCTGGAAAAGGCACCCGGGACTGTGGGGAGGAGGTGACATTGGGATTGGCATGCAAATGAGGAAACCCCTCACCAAATCTAGCAGGAAAAACCCCAAAAACAATGAGCCACCATGGAATTAAGAGATCAAGTGATGTCTAGAGGTGAGGAACGGAATCCAGTGCTCACTTAACGTAAAAAGACGTTGGCTGGACAGAGGACCTCGAATGTCAAACCGAAAAAGCGGGAATCTCCTGATGCTCTGGTGAGGATGGCACCCCCAGCTCTGCCCACAGACCAGCGGACACAGCTGCACTCTTCCTCCTCCTCCTCCTCCTCCTCCGTGCCACTCCTGGGAGCAGCAGTGGCGTGAGCACGACCCATCGGTTCTCCCCAGCCGAGCTGATTTTTAATAAAGGCATTAAAAAGGAGAAAGATCTGCTCTATTTATTTCAGGTCAGACCTGGTCCAATGGTGCCCAAAACCACCCTGAGCTGGGGCCAGGGGTGCTGCTCTTGCAGGACCTCAGGGTAAAGAGACCTGAGAGGTGCAGAACTCTTAAAGTTCAGGCCTTCCTCTCATATTGATGGCTTGGCATAAACTTCTTTATTGAAGTTTAGATTTTTTTTTTCTTTTTCAGATTCTTTTTTTGTTTTGTTTTTCATTGGAAAAGCTCAATTAGACTTGCTTTGTGCTTTTCCTGCGAGTCTGCTTTGGTTTGCCTCGTTCCTGGAGGCAGCCCAGGTGTCTGTGGGGTGAGGCACTAAGGGCAATCCCTGCAGCCCAGAGCAATGGGGCTGCAGGACTTCCCTGAATCCTTTGTGGAGAGTTTTCTCCTGGCAAAAAYGTGCATTTTGGATGGCAAAGCAGGAGCACTTCCAAGCTCACTGGTGGAARAAGGGGGCTGTAGCCAAGTGCTGTAATTCAGAGCAGACCCTCAGCTGGCCTGATTGCAGCAGAGCTGCCACCAAACCTGTGCTGGCTCAGGGATTGAGGCGCCATCCAAGCAATCCCTGACAGTGCTGGACTTGCTCAGCTCAGGTCAGCTCAGCCTGTCCAGGTTTGCAGGATTTCATGCCACATTGTCTTGGTTTGAAAAGCCAGGTCTGCTGAGGAAGGCAGAGCCTCCCCTGAAATGGAAAATGTAACCCCCCTCCCTCTGAATTATTGTAATATTGAAATTATTTAAATTTGAAATAAGGGGCTCTCAGGCAAAGATATGGGAGCAGGAATAACAGTTTTTTATTAGGGATTTTTTTTAATATTTAAAAATGCAKTAATACAAAACAATGCTGCCAGAGTGAGGGCAGGCCCTGGCACGCTGTGGGTCAGGCTGGGGGCACAGCCCCATCCCATGGGGGCTCAGCCCTCCTGCAGTGCCAGCTGTGGCTCTGCTGCAGCAGGGATCCTGCACAAGGGGGGAGTTTTCCTCTGCAGCTCCAGGGCTGCTGCAGATGGGCCTGGGCTCCCTCTGCCAATGCAGGGCAGCAGAAAGCTGCTCCTCTGGCAATGCAGGGGGCAAAGGCTGCTGGGCNTCCTCTGGCAATGCAGGGGGCAAAGGCTGCTGGGCTGGGCCAGGCTCAGATTGGATCCAGGTAGGAATGCTTGGCTCCTCCCCTGGGCGCAGCATCTCCCCATGGGATGCTGGAATTGGATCAGCCCTGCAGGGACACTCAGTGGCCATGGAGAGCAGAGATCTCCTGGAGGGAGGATTGGCTGTGGGAGAGATCAAGCAAACTGCCCCAAGAACAGCAGAGAGCTGCCCAGCTCTGACAGGGGGGGATGGAACACACAGCCCCAGCCACATCTTGGTGGAGAGATGCCCCAGTGAAAAATGGGGACTCCACCTGCTCCAAACCAGAAATTCTGAATGTAAAAGCAAATGGAAATGTTAAGGTTGGCTTGTGTTCAGAGCACAACCACAGGTCATCCCTGGACCACTGGGAGCTCTCAGAGGAGGAGCCAAATATCCCAGCTTGGACTGTGAGCTGGGAGGAGCCAAACTGGCCATGCATATCTCTGGGTCTTACTATCATTATTGTTGCTGTTATCAGCATGGCCTTGAAGCAACGCAATTTTAAAATCCCACAAAAACATGAATGGTCCTTCCAGAACGGGTTCACATTTTCCTTGGCTAACGGCCCATCCCGTGATTCCAGTTGAGCCAAATCCTAAATTCTAAGAAAAACTCCATCATCTCCCTTCTGTTTGAAGGGAAACTGCCAACATGTCTCACCCATAATYGTCTGGATCTGGGGAGAGACGTTCAGATTTCTGACAGGAGGCAGGGAGCCAAGTCCCATTGATCTCCAGTGGAAACCCTCAGTGAGCAATCCCTCGCTGGCAGGGAGAGCCAGGCTTTGCCTGCGTGGCTGGATTTGTTCTCCAGCTCTCACACCATCCAGTCGGAATTCCTGTTGCTATCCTGTTATTATCTCTGATTGAGGGGGATGGGAGAGGGATTTAAGGCATTCCACTTGCAGTGATGTGCCTTTACAGGCCCTTTTTCATTTGTTCTTTTCAAAACTGAGTTTCCTGGGAGSGTTTTCACCACTGGAGCAAATTTGGTCTCACCCTCCTTTACTCGCTTTAGGCTCAGGCACAAGTGGGTCAGGGTAATGACTCACTTTCAGTATTTAAAGCCAGCCCAATAAATCCCTAAATGACTTTCTAACGGCGCAGTAAACATAATCAATGCACATTAACAAAGCACTGGGAAGCCAAGAAATTCTTTGGGGGGTAAAACACATACCATGAATCTTTCCATGTTGTTGTATCAGGCAGGAACCACTGACTCCCTCATTGTGTTCGACAGAGACAGATGGGAAATATTTTCTAAAACCATTCCTAGGCCAGCTCAGGTTTTTCAAAGAGAATTTTTTGGAGCAGAAAGATCTAGGCCTGATTTTTTTAGGKATGTAAATGATCTAAGATTCAGGTATGTACATAAAGGGGTTTTTARAAATGGCAGAGAATTTGGGGTTTAAAGGACCTCTAGAGGTCTCCAGCCCTCCTGAGAAGACTTCACTGTTATCCCAGGACCTTGTTCAGGCAGCCTCTGAATACCTCAGGGATGCCAGCTCCTCCCTCCAGCTCTCCCAGGGCTGTACAACCTTCCAGGGAAGGGAACTGAATACTGGCAAGATTTAGGGGCTTCCAAACCGAGAGTATTCCTTTTACACCCAGAGGGGGGAATGGGCCCTTCTCTCAGAGCCAGATTCTGGGTGAGTTTCTCTCACTCTGACACAGACACAGGAAAGTCAAACACGTTTGTACACCTCCAGCTCTGTCCATAATCCTTACTGCAGGAAAAACCCAAACAAATCATCTCATGCTGCATCAGCTCAAAGGGAAACAGCAGGCTGTGGAAAGGCTTGAACACAAGCCAGTCTCAGGTCAGGACACACAAATCCTGCCCCTGGAGCACCCTGAGCTCCAACCAGCATCCCCAGTGACTCCTGACCAGCATCTCCAGCCACTCCTGACCATCTCCAGCCACTCCTGACCATCTCCAGCCACTCCTGACCATCTCCTGTCACTCCTGGCCATCTCCAGCCACTCCTGACCATCTCCAGCCACTCCTGACCATCTCCAG
>JACDOX010000286.1:5574-17681 GCA_014549065.1 Cardinalis cardinalis
GGATGGGATGCCATGGGCTTTGAGGTTTTTCCAAACCATTCCACGATTCTGTGATTCCAAGATCGCAGCAGCTCCACTGAAATTCACTTTGCACAAGGTTTATTTGTTAGGAAGTTGATGGTAACACAGTGGGAATAGACAAAAAAAAGTTCCCYGATTCAAAAGTGCTTTCCACCAACTTCTGTAAAAAGCAGGCAAAAAAAATTAATGAGATGTTTTAGCAACACCATTTATCATGTTTCTAAGGCTCTTTTGCAAAAAAAAAAAGAGTCCATTTTAACCAAAAAATGTTTCTCTTTAAAAGCTCCATGCAGTGTCAGTATTGAACAGTGCCCTTCAATGGAACCCACAGTGCTCAGGAGTTCTCAAGGTCAGTACATTTATTTCTGGTTTTCTAAATGCATTTGCCTTTCCTCATGGTTTTTTTTCCTCCCTCTGCTACACTAAACACTATTTCACTGAAAATCTACAGAACTGCCCTCAATAAATCTGTTTCAGGTATCTTGGTTTACACATCTATTAATGCTGATAATAAAATTATAAATGCAGTCATAAAATACAGAAAACAACTGAATTTATGGGAATGGCCAGTACTTAAACAGTATAAAATAAAAAGGAAAACCCATAAAAAATGTTTTAAAGTAATTTTGCAAAAATGCAGCAYTGGATATGGGAATATAACCCTGGTGCCAGYGCCTCACCACCCTCACAGGGAAGAATTTCTCCCTAATATCCAATCTAAATCCCYCCTCCTTCATTTTAAAGCCATTCCCTGCTTTCCTGTCACTCCATGCCCCTGCAGATATTTCCTTCAAAAAGTCACTGAGGAGGAGCAATAAAGCCAAACCTATGACAATGAGAAACTCTATTTTATTTATCAAACACAATTAATGCTGGAAGCCATGTAAAAAACTTTGATGCAGACCAAGAAAAAGAATTAAAGAAAAAGATAAACCTRAAAAGGATATTATAACTGGAGACAAGTGGCAGTAATTGGGAGAGCCCACAGATATTTGGGATCTTGTCTCTGCAGCACTGAGGTACCACTATGACAAATTATGGGAACAAGAGGGAGAGAAATGATCTTTTAAATGATAATCTCCACACCAGACAGGTGATGCTGCCAGATGAATACACTCCTAAAAGCAACAGCCATTTTGAAGACAAATGATCCCACTTTTGGTGCTTCTCATCCTCCTGTTTTAATGTAAATTATTTAGCAACTGCTTTATTGAGGGGCTCAGCGAGCACGAGAGATAAGAAATGTGTGCAATCCAAATTTAATTGATGAAACCACGCAGTTCACAGATCCCTGGATTAAAAAGCTCCTTGCAGGAGGAGGTCTCTTTGGGGAAGCTTTTGCATTTTGTAATTAATTCCTACCTTTGGTTCGCTCAGCACATCAACCATCACACCATACCCCGGGGGCTGTTCCCTTCCCCAGGTTTTGGGACAGAACACAGAGGATGTGGGAAGGTTTATGGGATGCAGGCTCTGATGTGGTGCTGTTCTCAGCTCTCTGAGCTGCAGAAGGTGACCCAGTCCTTGCAGACAGGAATTACTGCCAGGCTCTCATCAGTGGGGAAAATAAAGGCAGGGCTCTCTCCACATTTGCATGATACCAAAATGAAATCCCCAGCACMGGCAATGTTCCCATTCCCTCCTCCCCAAAGAGCAGGGAAGTGATGAAATCCACAAAGACTGAGAAGAGGCTGATCCTTTGTTCTGACTTCTCTCACTTCAGCTCATTTTGTGTGATATTTTATGCTACAGCAGCAAATTAATGCTATTTATACAAATGCATGTATCAATAATGGTAAATAAGAGAAATACAATTTCCAGACAGGTCACAATTCAAGTGAGAATTTCTGTTCCAATATTRACAGATAAGAGGAGCTGAACAGATTAATACCCAATAGCAGCAAACAGGGAAGACTGCACAGGAGTGAAATTGTTCTTCTGTGCCTACAGGAATGTCCTCACCTTACCTGGCTCTTCCCTTGGAATTTGCCTCCCAAATCACTCCTTCCACCCCAGCCATGGGCAGGGACACCTTCACTATCCCAGGGTGCTCCAACCCTGTCCAGCCTGGCCTTGGGCACTGCCAGGGATCCAGGGGCAGCCRCAGCTGCTCTGGGAATTCCAKCCCAGCCAGGAATTCCTAATTCCCAATMTCCCATCCATCTGGCAGTGGGAGCCATTCCCTGKGTCCTGTCCCTCCATCCTTGTCCCCAGTCCCTCTCCAGCTCTCCTGGAGCCCCTTTGGGCCCTGCAAGGGGCTCTGAGGTGTCCCTGGAGCCTTCTCCTCTCCAGGTGAGCACCCCCTGCTCTCCCAGCCTGGCTCCAGAGCAGAGCAGAGGAGTTTTATCCTTGTCCCACGTGCACAAGTTGTCTCTGCACAATTTTACTTCACCTGTAACTTCTGCAGGTTGGCCAATTTTATAAAACGTGTGCAAGGTTTGCAAGGAGCAGAGGAAAATTTCCACAGCATTTCCCTTTTCCAACAGAGATTCATTAGCTCAGGTTTCTGTATTTTCCAGGAGCTGTCTGCAGGTGTTTGGAGAAGCAGCCATATCTGCATTTTGCACCCTCTCAAGGAACRCAGAACTGTTTCATACTTTGCATTTAATTAAAGGGAGCAGTAAAGTCCTCATCTGCAGAACCTGAACACGAGAATACGTGGGCTGAGTCTCCAAGAATGACCCAATTCTTCCCTAACATTATTAAATTTGAATTTTGTTTCTTATTAAACTCGCAGCAACTCAGAAGACTTTGGGGGATTCTCTCAGACAACTCAGTGCTAAACAATGTGCAGTCTCCAGAAGAGCTTCAAAGGTGCCTCATGAAAAGAACATGAAATCAATCTCTAAGCTGCAATCTAAGCAAAAGGAGAGGAACTTTTCTATTGTGGAAAAGTGAATTAATTAAACCCCTCTTTTATTATCATTTGGGAYGATGACCAAAATGTTCAGCAGAATAAGCTCCAACACGATGCTGCTGATAAAAGGCTCTTTATCCTGATCCTGCCTGAACTCAGCAGAAATCCAACCCCAACAGGACAAAAGGAGACCAGCAACGAGGTAAAGGACAAACTGCYTGAGGTAAATGGACAGTGTGGACCTAGGAATTTCCTGTCACACACAAGATTTTCACTTTTATCTTGATTTTGAATCAGTAACATATTTAGAAGTTAAGAAACAAACTGAACATGTTAAACACATCTCAGTCCCTTCTCCATTCCATGGAAAAGCCAAGATCACAGAATCCCAGACTGGTTTGGGTTGGAAGTGATGCCTCAGGTTTGGCTTTTCTATGTTTCCCATTCTGTGCTGCTTTAGTGTGTGGGGCTGGGTTCACATCAGGGGATGGTGGAGACAAAACAATTCCTGCTCCAGCTGGGCACCAAGGACAAATGATCCAAATCTCAGCCCCAGAGCACAAACACCGTGGGCTGSAGAGAGAAAAACAAGCAGGGTGGGACTGCAGGGGCTAAAGCTGGGATGGGACAATGAACTGCAAGGTGCAAATGGAGCAGAACTGATCCCAGGGACAGACCCCGTGCCCGCTGGTGCATTTTGGGGCCATTTTGGTTCATCCTGGGTGCAGCCCTGGCTGGGCTCTTGTGCTGCCCAAGGTGGATCCATGGAGGAGATCCTTGGAATCAATCCCTGCTTTATTCTGGAACTCTCCAGCCTCTGCTCTAGGGCAGCCTGMACAAGGCATCACAGGGGACCTTAAGGCTCATCCCATCTCACCCCTGCCACAGGCAGGGACACTTTCCACTGTCCCAGCTCCCTCCAAGCCCTGTCCARCCTGGCCTTGGACACTTCCAGGGATCTCTTCCTGAAGGAAAGAATGGAATACTTGCTCAGGAAGCTCTGCTGCTTCCAGATGAAGCTAATTCAGGTTTCTCTGTACTTGCAAGTCAACCAAAACCCACCTAGAATATTTTAGGAGAATAACTTATTTATTTTCTCACTAAACCAAAGGTGCAAAACATGTTTTGACAATTTTCCTCATGACAGCCAGCACACTCCATGTATTCCAGTAACAACAAAACATTTTGAAGTGCTGGTTTTCCACCACCAAAATAAATTCTGACCTATAATTGAATTTTGYTTTCCTCCCCAACTTTGTTCTGGCAGAAATCAGAAGGGAAAGAAGTAAATCCCTCCCAAATAAGGAGTCGTTTATCACATTCTAACAACAACACTCCCACATTAACAACAGGATTAGAGATGGATCTTCAGCTCTGGAATTGCTTTCCCCTACCTACAGCCCCAGCGTGTGGGCAACAAAAGCAACTTAAGTTGAGAGATGTTTTTTAATTACACATCCACACTTAAATGAGAACTGATCTCTCCTTGGAAAAAGCAATTAAATCCAAATCAAGATTAAATCTTTGGTTTAAAACATGCCAAAGTGAAAATCAGCTCCCGGGCTGCAGGGACAGGACAGGGAATGTTCCTGGGAAGGGGCTGGTTTGCTCCAAGAGCTCAGCYCACCCTTCCCACACCATTCCAAGAAAATCCATGGATATCCCATGATTCACATCCTTTATTTCCGTGTTTTTCCTCCCATCTGGGCAGTAACAACAGGACCAAGCAGAATCTCTWTTCCAGGCTCTGATATTCAGCTTCAAGCCCAGACTCACCCAGGATTTCCCATCCCAGCCCTGGAGATCCAGGAATCTGTCCCAAGGGGAAGTAAAAYCAAACCAGCAAAGCAGCTTTAAGATGGATTCAAAATATAAAATAAATATTACGAAAAACCTGAAAAACCTAAAATCAGTGCACAGGCTACTGCAAAACCTCAATGGAATGGTAGGGAGTGGAACTAAATTTCCATTAAGGCCCCTCCCACCCCAAACCATGTGTGATTCTATGATTAAAATACCACAGAATTCAAATATTTCTGTATTTCTATAYGTTACAGTACTACTTAGATATACTAAAAATACAAAAGATCCCAATTATTATCAGAGTGCATCTTTAGATCTCAAAACATGAGCAAAATGTTTTAYTCTACTTTAATGCAACAGTGTCATTATTTGGGAAGTACTTTTCCTGGTATAACTTCCATACATTTAAAACCATCCCAACTAAATTTTTTGGGGGCACAACATTTGACACCGCAGCAGAAAATCAATGAACCCTGAGTTATGGCAGAACCTAYGACACTCATCCCACTCCTGACATTGGGCAAAAATGGGATTTGTAACTTCTCTTGATATGGCTGAAAAATACTCATCATCTGTTGAGGAGGTAAATTTAAGCATTATTTTTAAAATGCTTTATAATACCTCAGAAAAGCTACTTAGAGTAAGACAAAATGTTTTTCAGAGCCAAGGAAACAGCTCTGATTAGGTTGTCCCTATAAGTAAGTGTGAGGTATATGGACAATTTCTGCATAAAGAGAGCACAAACATTACCCAAAGTCATTAACTGCTAGGCAGGAATTAATATGTTTACAATTCAAGCCAAGTGATAAATATGAATATATAAAAGGCAAATATTCATTGCATCCCTGTGAATTATTAAAACTCTTTCTTTCCTTAATAAATGGRAAAATTAACATGTACAAGCATTCTGCTTTTTCCAGTTACTGGGGTTTTTTTCTAGGCAGGAATCTTATCCTTGTGACTTTTGCTAACACCTGAAATTTAAGAAAAAAAGATTTTAAAAAAACAGGCCAAATAAACAAAAAAAGATACTTTAAAGTTCAAATCTGTTGAACTAAAATTTTATTAAAAACTCCACATGAATTGCCAGTTAAATGAGCTCCTATGGAATATTAAGGCCAGCCTGGATGAGCTTTGGAGCTACCTGGGATCATGGAAGGTGTCCCTGCTCATGGCAGGGGTGGGACTTGATGCTCCTTAAGGTTCCTCCARGCCAAGCCATGATGGGATTTTGCAGTGAGAAGAGCAAGGGGTTTGTCCTTTCTTCCCCCCAAGACTTGGTGTCCCCTGTCCCAGCCACCAAAGGCACTGTGACATGATGTGTCAGCTTCCACGATGCCACCACCTGTCCTTCTGTCACCACCTTCAGCCCCCAGGAGCTCTCCCACCAGACATCATGCCCCTCATTAGATAATCAACTGCTGCAGATCTTGGCTGTCACCTGGTAATTGATGTGAAATAACAAAATTWTGCTTCCAAACAAAGCCTGTTAGCTCACCACTGCAGCTCATCCTCTTGAGGACACGCTCAGCTCAAGTGGAGCCCTGGTGATGTTTCCTACCAGGCTTCAATGAAAGCTTGGATTTCCATCAACTCACAGAGAACTGAAACAATTCCATAAATAAACAGAGTCCCCACAGCTTGAAGGGACATTATCAATGACAGGAGAAACAAGAAGGGCCACCAAAGTGACAGCCTGGGGAAGAGAAGGCCCCAAGGAGAATTTCTTGTGGCCTTCAGTATTTAAACAGGGCTTGGAAGAAAGATGGAGAGACACTTTTATCTTCCCACTGGCAGAGGGCAGAGTTAAATGGGATTTTGGGAAGGAATTCCTCCCTGTGAAGGTGGCAGCCCTGGCACAGGGTGCCCAGAGCAGCTCTGGCTGCCCCTGGATCCCTGGCAGTGCCCAAGGCCAGGCTGGAGCCCCCTGGGATAATGGAAGGGTCCCTGCCCATGGCAGGGGCTGGAAGGGGATGAGCCTTGATGTCCCTTCAACCTAAACCACTCTGACAAGGGGTGGAGAAGTTCCCTCCTCAGGAGGGGTCACACAGTCCCAGACTCTCCCAGGAAGGCACAGCCTGGATGGATTCACATTTTCCTGAGGTTTCCAAACCCACAGCAGTGGGGATGAAAGGAGTGCACAGCTGCTGCTCACAAGTTCCACTGTGTTASAACCAGGAGGCAGCAGCTGAAGCCAACAGGAGATGAATTTCAAACAAACGAGAGCTGGGACTTCTAACCCTGGCATTTCTTTTTCCCTCCCAGGGAGCGATGGGAGCTGTGCCATGGGGACAGGCAGCAAAGGCAGCTCCACAAGGGAATGCACAAAGTCAGGAGAAGGAAAGTTTGGAGACAAGGAGAAGCCTYCACCTCCCATCCAGCCAACTTCCCCATCCAGGCTTGGGCACAAGGCTGCTGAGAAGGGAAGGATGTGGGTACACTCAATTTATTAGGGCACTACTTTGAATTCCTAAAAGTAAATTAAGGAAGTGCCACATTAGTATCAAATTATAACTTTATTTCTGGGTTTGCAGAGATTTCATTCTTTTCCTCCCCAGCAGCTCTTCCAGTTGTTGGGCTTTTCTGTAATACTGATGGATACCCCTTGGATATAAAGCAGCTGCTAATTATGCTCCTCAACCAGTGCTAAGTATTAATATTTAAAGTCCTGAACTTGTTTAAAAATTGAAGAAAATCAGAATGTGGTGCTGCTTTGAATGGTTTCTAATTCAGTGTCCCCAAGCCATAAAGGACAGAGCCATTTTTCCTGCACTGTGTTTTGAAGAGCCACAGACCAAGGATGAAGAAGGACTTCATGTGATCTCTGCTGTCAATTGTAAACTCATTYAATGTCATTATCAGGCTTCCCATATTTTTCAGAACCCAACTTTTTGAAATATCTTGGGGTTTTAGGATTTCCAGACTTTTGAAAATAACTTCTGTTCCTTTCTTAAGGTAAAACTCAGTCACAGATATTTTAATACAAAAAATAATTAAGTCTTTGCAGAGTCAACCAGGAATTTAGCATATTCTTGTTTGCACAAGGCAAGTTTCTAGGTCATTTTWTTTAGAAAAAATAAGTAAGGGAGGAGAAGTTCTTAATTGTGAGCATATGGCTAAATTTTAGGTGCCCATGATGCTGCAAACTGCCTCTTTATAACCCTTTTTTATTCACTGCCATCGTATTTCCCTGTCATGTATCAAAGTTATTAAAAGCAATTTTATTTTGGCACCTGCYTGGGGATTTTAGAAACTACACTAAAGAGTTCATTTCTGAACATTATGGCCAAAATACTTAATTTTGGTTTAGAGCACCAATAGAAATTATGAGTTTAATTCTATTTGCACTTCTCATTATTTCCCTCTTCCATAATTTTGTAGGATTTTCATTTTTCATTTGTTTAACACATTTAATTTCATTTAATTTGTTTTTTTCTGTTAAGCATTTTTCTGTTAGGCATTAGGAGCAGGCTGCTCCCTGGGCTTCTAACTTGAAGGCAACATGCAAAAGCACATAAAAGTCTGTATTTTTATGYTATGTTCAAACTTTAAATAGTTCAATATTTCAAATGAGAAAACCCTTCCTGAGGCTTTGGGAGTTTACATTACTTTATAACATTGAATGTTCTCCACTTTGACAGAAAAGTTGCATTAAATCCTCCATCTAATGAAATCAATGTTGTATAAATAATATATTATTCCACCAAGGAGCAAACAGGAATCAGATGCAAGTATCCCCATTATTTGTTGGATTTGYCTTTTTCTGCCCATAACTTGAGTTTGAAGATAGAATTCATGCTCATCCCACATTTCATTAGGTTCTTAAATCTGAAACCATTTGTCTAAAGGCAATCAAAAGTACAACCAGATTTGTTGTTTTTTATTTTTAAGCAGGGCAGGATTTTTTCCCTTTGCCATAAAGCAGTCAGAGAGAAAACCCTGGAATTTGGGAAGGTCATAAAATAAATGAGATAAAGCAAAATATTAACGAAGTTGGCAGAATGTTCCTTTAAAAACATTCCCTTAYATTCCAGTTCCTCAAGACATCTTAACAAGGATGTAATTTCCCATTTGCTCTCAGTGAGCAAATCAAACAGGGTGATTTATTATTCAGATGGGCACAAAGGATTTCTGAAATGCAAAAAGAAGGGCTCTAAAAGCACAAGTCATCAGTAATGACGACAGCCTGAACTGCCTTTCAAATATGAACAAAATGCAGCCATTTAGGGGCTCATACATCACGCTCTCCCAGACCCTCATTTATTTCCCAACTGTACAGGCTGCATGAAAATGGACCCAGAATTTGGCATCTACTGAGAACATCTTTATCAGGGAAGTGATTCCACACCATGGGAGAGCAGCTCAGCATCCCTACCCTTGGAAGAACAACCAAGGCTTCCCAATCACACTTTAGTTCCCTTCCCAAAAACATCTGTGTGCTGAAAAGAAACTTTTCTGAACTATGAACACAGTGAAAATATGACAAAACTCCCACTCCTATCCCAAGAAAATGCAGATTTTCTTGATAAACATCTCCAGCAATTTGGGCTCCTGATGAGACAGCATTCAACTGGAACCCAAAATCTCAGCTTTAGCTGGTGAGACCTGCTGTTATATTTTTCTTCCAATGATCTGTACAATGGGAAATTGAGAGAACTAAATCCTGCTCATTCTTATCCCAACGAAGCACAGAAATAACCATCAGAGCTAATGAGGTTACTCAGCATTTTTCTTCTCTGAGCAGAAAACCCACAAAGAGCAGTTCTCTCAATCAGGTGTTTAATATTTCAGCTGTGCACAGGTATTATGGGTATTAGACACATATTCTTAAATCCACTTTATCTTCAAAATGTTCCTTTAAGTAAAGAGATGTGGAATTAGCACTTTATGTATAAAGAACTGACATCAGCATAGGCTCAAATGAATTTTCCAAGCTCATGGAAAAGACTTGTTATGGAGCAAGACACCCCAGCAAATCTCCCAAATTTCTGCCAAACACGACTCCAAGAGACCTTTTTCCTCTGCATCACAGCCAAGCAGAAAATATCCTCCCCCAAAGCAAGGAGCACCTCCAAGGATTGGACTGCAGGGAGACCTGTTTGAAATTCCAGCCAAGTTTGCCTTCACCTCAGCTGGAGCAGAGGAGCATRTTTAACATCCCTCCATTTCAGTTCCAACGGCAGGTTGGAGGAAATAAATAAATTAATTACCAGTTTAGCCCAGAAAGCCAGGCAGTTATCATCTAAAGGCACGGAAATAACCACCTAATTAATGGGAATGAAGGTTCAGCAATGCGAAAATTCTTGGTTTCAGCAAAGACAGGATGACAGCATTGGTCCCAAGTGACCACAGAAAGAAAAGGCACAACTTTGTCCAAAGCTCTGCTTCAAATCCAGGGAACTTCACCCTTCTTTCATCTCCAACACAAGWGGAAGTTCTGCCATAAATTAGCCTGGTCCTATGCAATTAATACCCCTGAGAACCCAGCTCAGGCATGTAGTGTTGGGATTTAAATTATGCCTCCTAAAATATAATTTACTTAACATAGATCTGAAAATCCCTCTGGTGCTGGTTTATCATCCTCCTTCYCCACACTGGTGGTCACCAAACACCTGGCAGGTAACTCGAGCTCTGGCTGCCACTTGCTTTTCCCTGAGCTGMCTCCAAGCTTTCCTCCACAAGAACKTCACAGACTGTTCCAGAAAATCCCATTTTAGCGTTCCACTGTCAGACCTGCGTGTTCTAGAGGAGCATAATCCTCCAAAGCAGCTGCTCAGCAAAAAAATCCCCCCAGGCACAGCATTTCCTGGGGCAGTCCTTGAGCTAAACCTGAGTGTGGGGAGGACAGGCCAGGCTGACCCTCCCACAGCCACCCAGATGTGTCCTCAGAAACAGAATACAAGTCATGTAAAACCTGAAGTCTGTAACACCAGGCTGTGTGYGATGAGTATTTCTGAATACACACACAGGTGCCTCCCTGAATTTATGATGCAATTAGCAGAGAGGGAGAAGGGCCCCTCACTGTACTYCTCCACAGAGAATGCCACTAAAAATCCATCTCACTGCCCTCCAACCCCTGCTTTTCCCACTGCCCCAGAATCCCAAGGCAGGACTTGCACCTGCACGTGTCACTGCAGCCCCAAGCAGGGCTCACTCCTCCCTGGCACACACAGGGAGGAAAAGCCAGCCTGGGAAGGGAGGACACTCCATGAGAGAGAAATACATTTATAACTGAAAACARCTACAATTAATTGTCTCTTCTCTCTTTGCACCCTCTCAGGTTGAAGCCAACCCCTCTCTCCCCTCTCMAGCATCTCTTCAATGCTACATTTCATTATGCAACGGTCATGCTCAAAGGCTAAAATATTGACAAATGGGGTGATGAAGCATTTCCAATTTCCCAGTGTATTTACTTCTATGTGCTGTTACAGTAACATGAAGCATGATAACCACAAAACGCTTCATTTTTCACAAACCCTGATTTWAAAAATCCCTGTATACACCAATGGTGTCAGCAGTTACACATGAATCTGGTCCACATCAGAAAGTACTTTTTAATTCCCTAAAAACCTCCACAAGATGCTGTACAGTTTATAAGTGGGGCATATGCATAATGCTGTGCAAGACTAATCAGCCTTGAGACAACAGCTTCTAAATATCATTATGGAGAAGACAAGAATGATGTTTAACTGCTGCTTCTGTCAGACAGATTCCCCTTTCAAGTCACTCAGGATATCAAGTTATAGTATTTCCTTCCAGTAATCATGGGCTGGATAAACTCACATTTTCAGCTTGTGAAAAAGCAGCAGCATCTCCTACCACTGATCTGTTGGCTCTGAGCAAGTGGCCTGTGTTATTTCAGACATGCTCACCCTACCATGTAATTTTACCCACGTCTGTATCCAGTCTGCAGCCAAAAACCACACTTATTTTTGTAGAGAGAAATCCACAGAGGACCTGGAATACAGCAAGTCAGCACTGCYGGAAAGAAAAACARAAAGAAAGAAAAAAAAATAACAGYGTGGTGGCTGCTGTTGCATCAATAAGCAGGTCGATATTGAAGTTCTTTGGGAAAAAAAAATCTGATAAAATACCATGAGAGATGCTGAATGTGATCCAAGCTGTGTCACAGTCCCTAGCCCGGGGCAGAGCAGCGGGTGATGCAGAGGGCACAGCCCTGGCACCCTCGCTCAGGGATAAGGAGCAGAGGGAAGGGGGCAGCGGGAGCACCTGCACAGGTACAGACAGGCAGAGCGGCGGAGCTGCCCTCTGCTGACTGCCTGCTTTGCTGAACGCTGCTCCGCTCCCGCACAGCCTCTCCGCGATCTCAGCGGCCGGGCTTTCCGCGACTCCCTCCCCGCGGATGTCACACGCTGGGTGCCAGCCGGACCCAGGCGGGTCCCCTGGCCCGGGCCAGCCCCAGCCC
>JACDOX010000286.1:18207-39778 GCA_014549065.1 Cardinalis cardinalis
GCCAGACTCACCCAGCGCCCAGCTCGGCTGGCCAAGCTGTCGTGCTGAACACTTTGGGCTGGTTCAGCCACTCTCATCTGCCAGTTCAAATCAGGGGTCGCTTCAGTAACCCCCAAAATCAATAACCCTCATGGTGAAGGCAGTGCTGCGACAGAGAACTCCGTGGCCCACACCTGCTGGCACCTGGGCTAGGGGACTTTCCTGCTGGAAAGCATTTATTGAACAGCAAAACTCCTGGGAATCTCAGAATGAAACAGACCCMATGCTTCCCAACTCGGACCAATTCTCGTGCCTCACGGCATTTTCTGTCTAGCACTCAGGTAAAACACACACGAYCTATTTAACTTCCAACTTTTTGCCTTTTTAAAGTGAAAAACATCATTGCTAAACCCTCTGTAAAATGAAAGAAAAGGAGGAAAGATGTGATTCAAGTTTTACGCAGATGATCACGTTTATCAATCTCCTCTGCCAAACTGCTTCACTCCGAACTCACGTCCATTTTATACAAGGTTTAAAAGCAAATGGTAGCAGCTACTTCTTTAGCACCTTAAACACTTTCCCTCCCAATAAAAGGCAGCCGTGTAGCTTTAACCCAGCGCTTCGCTGAAATTCCCAATGGAGCAGCATCACCCACTCTGCGGCTGCTCCATCGCTCCCGTAGCGCGACTGGAAACGCGGGCTGCGCGGGGACGGCGTGCACGGCTCTGTCATTACTGAACCCCCGCGCAGGGGAACCAGAGCAATACAGAAAGAATACAGAAAGCTTCTCAGCGAGCCTGCGAGCRCCAGCTCCGCGCTTCTCCCCTCCTTGCGCGCGGCGCCGAGCATCGCTGCTCCATCGCCCCATCCCACCACCCCCGCCCGCCCCCGCCGCCAGCCCGGCCCCCGGCTCCTCCTCCGCGCTCCCGCCCGGCTGGGGGACGCCCGCCGGTCCCGCTCAACAAGTTCCCCTCGGCGGGGACCCGGCCGAGGGGACCCCCCGACAGCGAGCCCCCGCCGCAGCCCATGAGGGCAGCGGGGGAGCGCGGCGGCGGCGGCGGCTGCGGCTCCTCCGGCGGCTCGGCGGCTCCGCGGCAGATGCGCCCCGGCGCCCAGGCTCTGACGCCCAGCTCGCCCCGGCGGCTGGAGGGAGATGCTCGCCCAGACCGCCGCTTCTGCGTGAGGAAGCACAAGGTAAGGCGCTCGCCCCGAGCCCCCGAGATCGCCCGTCCGCCGGTTCTGCCGGCGGAAAACTTCGTAGGGATGAGGAGAAAGGCTGGCGCTGAGCGCCAGCGTTATGCAATAGCGTATCTGCCTGCCTGCGAACAGCTCCTGCATCCAGTAACTTTCGTGACAGATAAGGAGAGAATATCCCGATGCGCGACTTTCTTCTAGAAAAATACCAGCGTTTCTTTGCCTGCTCCCCTTCCAGCGGTGCCTGGGAGGGGAGAGGGGTAGCTGGAGGATTTTTGGAGGATGCACGAAGTGCTTTGGCTTTTCACATGGCTGATRGCGAGGAACTACCGCTGCTTATTAACTTCAGCCGTCCTAATGAAGTGTCCGTACAGCGGCGATGGAGGAACACGGGATGTGTTCATCGCTGAACTTGCAGTACGGCACTTCATTAAAAGCCCAACCAACCCAAAAATCCTCCTCGGGGACTGAAGCTGCCGCTATTCAGTGAAGTGTGCAGGGTTCTCCCGATTTAACACAGCCGAGTCCCCCAYCACCATCACCGACCACACAGAAATCGGGGATGCCGTGGGAACGCCGTAGGAAAACGGGACAAAAGGCAGCAGGGAAGCATCCCCAAAGTCACAGTCCTTGCACCCTGCAAGGCATCCCGAGCTTCCCGCTCTGCAATTCCATCATGCCTCCCTCGCTGGTAAAACCCCTGTGCCGTGACCCGGGCGCCTGTTCATGCCATGTTTACGGGGAGTTACGGCAGCGAGGGGATGCAGGACTGCAGTTCCATGCGATCTGCCCGGGGAAGGCGGGGGGGCCGCCGGCCCCGGCTAAACAGGGACAGCTTGCACTGCTGGGAGCGGGGAATTTATTCCCTGCTTATGTCACCGTCTCCCGAGGGCTCTGTCCCAAGGGAGCTGTGCCCCCCTCGCAGCTGCGAGTCGGAACAGGGAATGGAGCGCTTCGCTTTGACCTTGTGTGTCTAAGCAGCTTAAAATCCTGCACGGAGGAGAATTTAACTCATTGGGCTCTAAGACCGGGAAGTCTGGGAAGACCTGTTTTTCCCAGCCTCGGAGAATCATTTCTTTTTCCCCCAGCTGAATGCTGGCAAGTGCTAAGGAAAGGCAAACCAGTAACAGGTCACGTCTGATATAAACTGGGAATTTATTCCCTCCTCTTAAGTGCTGGATCGTGCTCGGATTTACCGGGCTGCCAGGAATGCTGCATGTATCAAGGTTAAAATCTGGCTTCTGGATGGAAAAACTCCTAGCTAAAAATAATTAAATAAATAAATWAAAATAATCACATGATATGCAACTATGTCCTAGCCACGGACTGGGATTAATTTAATGTCAAATTCCAAGGCAACAGACCAATAGTAAAAATAGGAAATCGGGGAGAGGAATGGATGTCCTCACTCTTGGTGTGATGCCTCTTGGTGTTCCACCAGCCTGCTCCTGCCTGGCTGTCTGGACTACAACGATCTGTTCTCTCCACGTACAAATAACAGTKCTAAGTTAAAAGCTGGGTTCTTCTCCTGGCATTAAAAATTCATATTTAGATGAAAATATCTCAGGGCACAGGTATTACTAATTTATCACCTGGAGGGTGATATTCTGCTATACAGTGGTAGCATAGGGTCCCTGATTCCAGGAGAAATCCATAATGTAGATTGCTAATCCATAGACTAAATCCAGAGACTCTTCTACTTCCAACAGTTAYAAAATAAAATTCCTGCCCTAGAGTTTAAGGTGCTGTTGCATTGAAAGCATCCTCCCTTCACATGATGGGGAAAGCTGATACTAAATCAGCTTTTCTTTAGGGCTTTTTGTAAGGGTGTCATGATGCCCTTGATGAAAAATGTTTGTTCTTTAGGACTCCGTCATTATTAACGATGCGTGTTTTTAACGAGATGCTCGAGATAATTCTAATCCTGGAGGGAATCAGAGCTTTTCCCTGGGATTGACACATAAAAAACCAGCTGGGCAGGAGCACCACAAGAGAAAGTGTTCAGTTCCTTATCAAGAGGGCCAGCACTTAGCATTCAATGCACCCTTGWATTAACTGAGCTCACAAACGAGGAGCTCATAAGATCCTGGCTGCCTTTTCCCCCAGTTAACCTCTGCACTGACAGAGCGTTTCTGCACGAGGGGCACACACTGCGTATTCTATATTCTAATCTGGATATAATTAACTCAGCAAGAAGAGTGGTAAGTTCAGTGCAGAGGAGCACAGGGAAGGAGGACGTGGGGAAGAGGCCCAGGACTGCCCAAGTGCCGAGTCACGGAGCGTGCGTCACCTCCCAGAGCAGCACCGGTCACCACCAGAACCCTGCCTGGGGACCCAAAAACCCAAACCCAGCCAGGGATTGTGCAGAAGGCAAGGAAATACCAACRCTATTGTTTGCTTCTGCAGGATTTAAAAGCCAACTTAGCCATGCCATTCCTTTGCCGTGACTGATGGGGAAACCAGTCAGGGAAACCTGTGAGCTTGCCAAAAATCCCTGCTAAAATCTAAGGATACCTCCACAGAGCTCTTGAGCTGTGATATCTCAAGGCCATTCCTTATCCAAGCACAGGACAGGGAGAACTAGGGATGTATAGTCCCATAATTCATGCCCACTTGAAGAAATGACAGCAAATCTAGAATATCTGAGCCCATAAAAAATTCACGTGATTATCTGAACTAGCTATTAATAAAAAGCTCTTATATTCTACTTTATGACAGGCACAGTTTAAAGAACTGCTCAAAATTTGTCTGAGATATTAAAAAACATGTAAGCAACAAATCTATTTTATAGCCCAGTACTCCCTTGTATTTTTACTAATTAGTTTGCAAATTAAATAGGCTTGCTGAAAATGAAATCATGAGCATATTTTAAGGAAAAAAATAATCTCAGAGTGGTAAATTCAGTRGGAGCTCCACATTCAGCCTTCTGAAAACTGGTGCTTGCTTAGAAAATCCTGAATAACCYCTGAACACACACAGGTACGACTCCCTGGGTATTGACACTCGATTTTAAATTGTTATTGACCACACAGAAATGTGCTCAGAGCATTCTCTTATTGTAGTGGCACATCCCCATCTGAAGGCTGTTTACTCCAATTTTACTAGGTTCAGGCAGAAAAGTGATCCCTTAATACGCCTGAAACAGTTCACCCTCCYCATGCTTTTGCTCCGTGTCAGGGTGATCAGTGCCTGAAAACTGCTTTCCACTGAGACATCCCAGCACAAGTCTCCCAGGCAAAGAGAACTGCATGTAAAAAYACCAATTCAGTGATCAAACAGAAACATTTGGGGTCCTCTTTGCGTTTTTCTCCCCCTTTAGTGGCACCAGACACCAAGCCTGATTTTACTCCAGTTTCTCCAGCTAAATCCACTGGGTTTGATACAGAGCAGCGTAGAGGAGTAAGGGACATTTTCAAAGTCTGAATTAAACAGAGATGGATTAAAAAGACTGAACATCTTCAAGTCTTGCTATGCTTRGGTGCAGGTTCAAACTTCTAAACCATAACAACAGATTTCTGTCCTGGCAGTGAAATGCTGGAGCTGTACCSCGTCCCTCTCCCCAGAGCTGCTGATTTCTGGTCTCAGCCTCAGCCCATATCAAAAATAGTTGTTAAACATCTCAGAAACTCCAGCTTTAACTCATGTTTGTGACATCCATGGGCAGGAGAAGCAGGTTGCTGCTGTTATTTTTGCCTGCCCATGACTGCTGGAGCAAGCCTATAAATAAAGCCCACGTAGTTACCGAATTAAACCAGTTTAAAAACAAAAGCAGAGGAAGCTCTTTCCATCTGGTCTGATTGAGCAGGAATTGTCACAAGCTCACMAAAAAAAAAACAAGGAGTTACTTGTTTTGTGCTCTTGCCCACCTTTCCTGCTTGTTTTACAGCTGCCCTTCTCTCCTCTTCCATTTTTTTCTCCCAATTCTCATGTCAAGGCTGTGATTGCATTGCTTGGAACAATTCTGGTCAGGTCAAAGCTTATAAAGCCCAACCATGGTGTAAATGATTTTTTTAAAAGCTGGAAATGGGGCTCTCTGATGCCCAAGACAAACCCATTTAAGCAGGTGTGTGACTTCAGAACTGTATTTTAAAAGTTTATAACACRAGTAGTTTTGGTCTGGTTGGTTACTTCCTGGGAGAAGGAAGAAGAGGGAATTCAGTAAAATCCTTAATTTTGGTGTATTTATCTATAAATAAGCACAAAATCTACAAGCCTGAAGTCTCCTTCCAACCATTAGTATTTGGTTGTTCATACCCATTTTGTTAATATAATAATTATTCTCTCCTGCAAATAGAGAGGAGAATGAATGAGGAGATATCCAGTACAGAAATTTAACTTGTGGATCAGTTGAACACATTTCTGTGTATCAAGGCCATCGGCAAATAAAACACAGCCGTATCTCTGCGGAGCTGACAAAGAGACAGATAAAACATCCCACTGCTGGAGAGAGTAATTCAGCAGAAATTATGCCTGAACTGCCTGCTCACAGTGATAACACTGATCCCTTCTGGAGACTGAGCCTCAACTGCTGAATTCCAGAGGAATCCGTGTGGTTTTGTTGAGCAGGTTGGTGAGAAGAACRTGGTACATTCCTGCATTCACAATTTGTAATAAAAGCACACAAAGCCACAAGAAAACTGATTCAAATTATCTGTCTGGTGGCCAGTTGTGGTGCCTTCCCCAGCCAAAAAATATCCTTGAGAGGGTCTTTAATTATTACTTTAATAAACTTCCTAATCATCCTTATCACAAACAGCCCATCCTAAAATCCAGAATCACAGAGTGGTTTGGGTTGGAAGGGCATTAAGGATCATYTCATTCCAGACTCCTGCCATGGGCAGACACAAGGTTCATTTAACAATCCCATTCCACATTATCCCAGTTCCCCAACACCTGGGAGCAACGTACTCAGCAACTCCACACTGTATTTGCTCCCCTCTTCATTCCCCATGTAGCTCTTCCCACATGGCACCAAAACTGTGTCCCCTGGAATGAGCAATTTCCATCAGCCCTCTCCCAGAGCCCTCCTGTTTGATGAGAACCTGGGATTTAGGGTGTTTAAGACAACTTCCCCTCACACAAGACGTTAGCTCTTCCTTCCCAGGATTTCAGAAGCGTCTTGGATCCAGCTTTGAGGAAGCTTTGCAGCTTTAGGGACTGTAATTCCCCTCAGCAACTGAAGCTTTTTATTCTGCTAGAACTCTTTTTGGGTAACTAATGGGAATTTTTGTACAGTGCTCTAGCAGGCGTCAGACTGATCTGTGCAATTTCCCCAACACCAGCAGCTCAGATGCACCTGTACACGGATAATTCAGAATTCCAGCAGAACCAGAACCTGCCTGAAACCAGAAACGTCAGGAATGTGCTCCTCAAGGTGACAAATGACACAGCTCTTACTTGGTGGCGACTGCTGCCAGCAGTGGAGTGCAGAAACCCATCTAGACAGATCCTATTCCCCAATTAACATCCTGCTAATGATGTCAGGTTTTAGACCTAAATTACCCAGCTGAGTTGTYCAACAACACTTCACACCCTCCCAAGCTTGTCTGCCTGGAACCCTGATCCAAGCAGAAGAGCTGACAAGGCTCTGATGCCTTACAGGCACTGACCCCAGGARTGTCACTGTCACCTCCCATCTGGAGGATCACCTGCATTCCCAAGGGAATGCTCTGACMTCAGAGCAAAATAAAGGATGCAGGATCAAAGCCTGGAGCTGGGACCTGCTTACCTGCTTTATCCTCGTCACCCAACGCTTAAAAACCTCTGATGAAGGAACAAAACCAGCTGCAGTTCCTGGAGGTCTCACAGTCTGATCATCCCTGAGAGTGCCCAAGGCCAGGCTGGACAGGGCTTGGAGCAACCTGGGACAGTGGAAGGTGCCCCTGCCCATGGCAGGGGTGGAATGGGATGATCCCAAAGGTCTTTTCCAACCCAMACCATTCCATGATTCTGTGTTCTCAGCATTCAACTCCCTCTGTGCAGAGTCTGACAGTTTTACAACCCTGTTGGTCAAAGCTAAAGAGCAGCACTGCTTTTTCCCTGTCATTTGCTTGGKTTTTTTTTCCCCTAAAACACCCACAAAACCTATTGATGTCAACTAAGAACAATTAAACTTAGTATTCAATAGTAATGCCAATAAGGAACTGCCTTAAACCCTTGTTTTTAACAACCTGCTCTTTTAAATTATTTACCAGAAAGTCCCATAAAAATGAAAAACCTTCCAGTGCAATTCCTGTGGCTTTTGCACTCCTGCAAGCCAGGAGAGTGTGAGCAGAACTATCAGGGATTCTCCTAGCAACCCCTCCTCAGCAGCACCCTGCTCTTCTTCTTCCTCCTGGAGCAGGGACAAAGCCTTGCCCAGATTTTCATGAAAAAACAAAATAATGCTAAAGAAACCTTCCCTGCTCTCGTCCTGAGAGCCAGAGCTGCAGAGCACAGGGAGAGAAATCAGCATCACTCTCTTCACAGTGACATTATCTTTTCCAGTCCACTAAATCCCAGCAAATGTTTGAGATCAGAACACTCTGAATTCACAGGGACTATCTTGTTACACTGTGTTTATTCCACTGGGAAGTTAATAGTTATTAACTCACCCCATAAGTCTACACTGGTTTTAGTGCAAGTGCAAATCTCCTGTTAATGGTGCTATTCCTTGCAAAATTCTGTTATGGGGAAAAGAACCCTTATTTTCCAGAATTTTATCACATTGAATGGATTCCTTTTAATTTTATGCACGGAACAATATAGGAAGCAACAAAATCTAAGTATTATTAAAATTTGTGTTCCAAAAGCATAGTAGAGATGTCAGAATTAAAGAAAATTGCCTCTACCAGCTTCATTCAGGGAAACTGGCTTGGTTTGTAAGGAAAATTTTAAGTAGTTTATCCTCCAATAGATTCCTGTTTTATCTAAAAGTCTCCAGGCTTATTAAATCGTACATTTTATTTGTTGCCACTTAGTTCTGAAGCTGAAGCTCACAAGAGCATTTAAAGGCATTTATTGGGTATCTCAGCCATAAGCTATGACTTTATRCATCATTCTCGCAGAGCCTGCCAATAGATGGGAGGGGGGAAAAGACAAATCCAATGCCACAGGATCCTGATAATTCCAAAGGAAGACTTCCAAGGCACTTGGAAATGCAGCAGCAAGGATGACTTGGGTATTGAGCAATAAATAAGGAAGTTCAAGAGACAAAAATCAAGTTTAGTGCCGCAGGGTTTCAAAACAGAGTTAAAAAAAAATACTGGTTTGACATTTAGCAGCAGTGCTAAGTCTGTTATTCTACATGAACGATTCTGTGATGAAATAAAGACAGGCTGGGCTACCCCAGCAGTTTTCCTAACAACCCTCTCATCAGTATTTTTATCCCCTAAAAACTGGGAATACCTGCAATCCTCAGATTTATCTGGAAGTCAGAATTTCTCCTCAGTCATTTTGTATTAAAACCCTCCAAAATTTCCTAGCACAGGCAAAGTTTCTGCAAACAACTTCTGTAATTAATAACTGCCTAAGATAATTAATTATTTTCCAATGTTTTTATCATGACAGTCTATTATACTGGACATTACTTTTAAAATGATACTAAATAATTTTAACGTTTCTAACATAACACTGTCAGATAATTCACAATGAGATTCCTTTGAAAAGAATAAAAATACTCATTTAATAAAGTCAAAAATGTGTGGGATATTTAGAATTAACATTAGGTTTCTATACTGGGTTTGTTTCTAYGAAGTAAATCTGAGTTTCTTTCTGCTCTTTATTTTTAACAGTATAATTGGATAAACATCCCATGGATTCACTTATGACTTACAGACATCAAATAGATTTTGAAAWGTAAGTGGTTTAAGGTGGTATTTAGGCATATATAATTTGATCTGAGGCAGTGGGGATTTCTTAGGAGAATGTCCAGCCTGGAAATATCCAGAAGCCTRAAGATGCTGCAGATCACTTCCCATTTTCTGTGCAAAAAGCCAATTACTTGCAATTCCCTGCATTATTTTAAGCCAATCCATCCATCCACAAAATCCAGTGTTCTCTTAATACGTGCACAGATGTTTCCAGCTGCACCTCCAAAGCCTTCACTTGCTCTGGAAACCCAAGGACTGAAATCTGTGCCTTTCATCTGCATTTGGAACCTGCAAAGTTTAAGCCCACTCTGYGCATTAACACATCCTGAATCTGCTTCTGTGTCATAAAACTGACAGAGATAAAATGGAAATTGCAAGGTGAGYTCCAAATCTCCTCTCCCCTCATTAACCAATCAGTCTGGAAATTCCACACTGTAATTCTCCTCCCAAAGCAGTGACTCTGCAGAGTTTGGGATGCAGATTGAAAGTCCTGCAAAGATTTGTGCCACTTAATTGGTGGTTTCCATAATTACCCAAAGATTTTATACCCACTCAAAGCTTCTCTGTGCATCACTTTATTATTATTATTATTATTATTATTATTATTTAGTTTATTTCCATATTCAGACATAGAGGGATGCTCCTTAAGGGTAATCAGCCACAAGTTTATAAATGAATCAAGGCTAAAAACTGAAAAACTAAGCTTGTGATTACTTAAATATTTAGTTTCGCAAATCAGCTCTCTGTTTGGAGTAAGTACAGATAAAAAGTTGAACTCTATTATCTGCATGTAATTGGCATCTGCAACTAAAATTCAAATTCAAAGGCTTTATTACCCCCCTGACAGCACGAGCCATAAACTGAGGAACTCCAGCTCAGTAGTTTCTTGAAGTACCCAAAAACCCTGCAGAGATGATGCTGTGGCAGTGCCTAAATGAGCCAGAACACTTTGTCCAAACCAAAAATGAAACCAAACAGGAAATATTTTATCAACTCTTCCCTGTGAAGTGTTTAACTCACAATTGACTCTTTCCTCAACTGTTCTTTTATCAGCTGAGCACAGAGAGTTCCCCTCAGAGACGCCAGGATCCGAGCAAGGCTTAAAAGAAAAAATTGTTGTCATTCTTAATCACAGATATCTCTCAAATTATTACTCCAAGCTACTAGTGGGAATAAAAAACTCTGGATCAGCTAAATCAATCAGGCCTGTGCAGTTGGGAAAGGGAGACAAGCAATTTGGTGAAGAATCAATTTATTGGCTATTAAAGACATGCTCAAAATTAACTGCAGGATGAAGTTCCCCATTTATCTACTCTGGGGGATATCTCCAGACTCCTGGTTTCAGCTGGGTTGTGGACTCCATGAATTCCATGGGAAGTCATCCCAAACAAATCCAGGCCCCAAAAATGATGGGATTCAAGTGGGAGGTAAAATAATCTGAAAATTGAGACAGATCAGACACTAATGAAATATCAACCCAATACTTGAAAATAAATTGCATGTTCATGGATCCTGCTGTCAAATAACCAAAACTCACTTTGACAATTCCAAGGAATCYTAAGAGATAGTGACTTTCAGAGCTAACTGCCAATTTCTGTAGCCTTTTTGRGTAAAAACAGACACAGTTACTGAATATTTCAGATCTTTGTGAATGCAGGATTTCATTTCTGCCACAATTTCTTGGGAGCTCAGAAACTCACACTGGCAGATTTGGAACTAATGGCTGTAATGGCTGTTATGCTCCTGTATTTAGGGGTTTTTGGTCAACTCATTCATTTACCAGACTGTTGTGGAAAATTTGCTCCAAGGAATTCTGAAGTGCAGTTTTGAGGTTCGACAGCAGTTTTTACAATAGACTTTAATGTGGTCCAGCTGCAAGCTAAAGGACCAGGTTTGTATCTTAGCCAGCACTTTTTCCATTAAAACTTCCCAAATTCCAGCCCTAGGTAGACAAAAAGATGGATGGCCCTACCTGCTCTGTTTGCAGACTGTCCCTCAAATAAAGGCACTCACAAACACAATTACAATTAAAATACAGCCCAAAGCAGCCAGGCCAGGACACTGATCTTCCCCCACAACCGACTCAAGTGGAACAGAAAATTCCTGACATTCAAATGTAGCTGATTTATTCCCCTCAAAATCTCTCCCTCATATGTTAAGGGAACAGGGATAACTGATCTTACCCCTACTCTGCTTTTATCTTCAGACTCCCCCTTCGGATTTCCATTTTATTCTCTTTTCCCCCAAAACAGGGACTTGGTCACCCTGGTATCAGATCTTAGGCTTGTATGTATAAAATAACTAGTTGGAAACTGGGATCTGGCAATCTCAGATTCCATTATTTGAGTGATTTTGTCCTGAATTTTCTCTTCTTTTTGCTTCTTCGACAGACTTTGCACTACATCAGGGTCAGAGAAAAACTTCTTCCCCTTCTCCAACGACTGCTGCTCCCTCACCACTCTCTGAGCATCACAAGTCAGACAGAAAAAGGCAAACTAGGGGGATTCTGGAATATTTCAGTTCCCTCTTCACAAACTACCAGGGCCAGGGAATTAAAACATGAAAAAAACGTTAAGTAATGACACATTTTCATGAGATTTTTGACCCAGAAGTCCAACCTTGGACTCTGTGCCATGCMCATCTGCGTGTGTCTTTAGGGAAGTGTTACTTTCACTTTTAAACCTCATAAACATTCAGTTTTCCACTGAAAATTATTTCCCCATTAAGCTTTCTTACTTTAAATATAGACTAGTCAAGGATTCATTCCCTTGTGCCCCTGAGTTGGCTTTCTAAAACACATGCTATTATGGCACTTAACTCTTCAAGAGTTTCACATATTTTATTAAAATAGACAAAGGAATTTTAATTAAAAACATATTTCAAGTACACCTGAAAGTCCCTTTACTTGTTTTACATTATACTCCCGAGTCCCTCTGAGGGTTTCAGCAGGAGATATATGCAGAATGTTTGGATTAAGTGGGAATTTGGTAATTCAGCAAGTCTCAGGGAGAAATTTGCACAACAGGAAAGTAAAAATTACAACTTCAAATGAGGTGTAAAAATGAAATCTTAATTATGCAGCTACTCCAGATCTCCTATGATCTGTACAACCACTGGGGTTTGGGGTTTTTTTGGGTAAATGCTGTATTAAGCAGTTGGCATCTTCTCCTCCTTGAGGAGGAGCTTATATTTCAATGGCAGATAAGTAATTTCTGTGATTCATCACAGGTTTGGAGGTTTTTAGAGCTTTAGGATTTTTTGGGACAAGCAGCTGTATCATAAAGGCACATTACTGCTTCTAGGAAAGGATGAGTTGTTTTGCATTTGAAGCAAAACCTTAATTGATGCACTGCTGACTTCCTCCAAAACTTCACTAATTCACAAATTTTACGCATGCAGCCCTACCAACAAGTTGCTAATAATAATTAATCTGTATTTAGTTTTAGCCATGTGGAATTTTTTTATAAAAATCCAAGTAATGCCACCTCTAAYGACCAACTAACTCCTTGCAAAGAACGCTGAATACATTACACAGCAGAAAYGTGTTTGGTAAGGAAGCACACTCTAAAAATAATGCCAGTTGGACACTTCTTGCTACTAAACATTTGCATTAAAGGAGAATTAAGGGTGGGCAGAGCTCTCACCTTTTCTTCACTTGGACAAAGACACTTGGTTTTGAATTTCCCTGTAGTTTTTACTATCAGGTAAATTCGGAGGACTGGCTTCCCAGGAACATATATTCCTAAAGGAAATTGCTTCCTGGGAAGCCCTGGCATGACAGCCACTGTCCTATCCTGGGAAAATAGGTGTGATAAAACTTCTGGCACCGGGAAACCTCCTCTCTGAGGAGCAGGTATTCACAACAGATGGAGATAAAACATGATTAAGATACAAATCTCTAGAAAATCACCAAGGGCTGCGACTTGACGGAATCGAGCGCATCGGTTGCGAGTCACATGCATTTCAGTGGGATCACAGGAACGTGGCTCAAATATTGCAGAAACCTCAGGGGAAAAAGTAACATTCCTGTTGTAACATGAGGCTTTTTGCACTGTTTTTGGCTGCAGGCATCATGGTGAGTAAGGAGCCCAGCAAATGCTTACTCACCGCCTCGGACAGCGACGTCGAGCCCGCGGCTTCCCTGGCGCTGGAGATGAAATACGCGCTGGATCCCAACCGGCAGATCAAGAAACGGAACAAAGCCCTCCAGGTGAGGTTTAAGGATATCTGCGAGGCCCAGAACGAGCAGAGGGACAAGCAGCTCTCCACCTCTTCCACGCAGGACCCCGACAAGAGGGAGGCCAAGGCCATCTCCTACAAGACGGCCTATCGCAAGTACATGACGGTGCCCGCCCGCAGGTCCATCCCCAACGTCACCAAGAGCACAGGAGTCCAGACTTCCCCTGATCTCAAAAAGTGCTACCAGACCTTCCCTCTGGACCGGAAAAAAGGGAATATTCTGAAAAGCGCCGCGACCGTGGACACGTTACCAAGCGAGAACAACGGGTTCCTGATCGAGGTGAAGGACAGGGAGGGCCGGGGCCCGGGCGAGGCCGCGGCCTGGGGCAGGAAGGCCGGCAGCCTGCAGACGGCCGAGTTCATCTCCCACATCTCCGAGCGTGCCGCGCACSACAACGGCGCCGAGGCCTGGAAAAGCAGCAGTTTGCACAGTTCTCCCAAAGAGCCTCCTCCACCTCGAGCCAACTTGGCCGAGGCCGGCGAGGAGGAGCCGGCGCGGCCACCCGGCCGGGGCAGAGCGGCAGTGGCGCGGCTGGGGAGCGACGAGGCCGCCCAGCCCCTCCATGGGAGGGTCTTCAAGACTGAGGTGGCCACGGTTTACCTGCCGGCCTCGCAGCCCGACCTGCCCGGCCTGGGCGACTGGGGGCCGTGCCCCGAGGAGGACRACAAGAGGACGGTGCAGCTGAACGGGGTGCAGCCCCCGGCCGGAGATGCCCGAGCGTGCGCGGCGCGGGCGCAGTGCCCGGCCCCCGAATGTAGTGACCAGAGCCTGCAGGTCAACGTGGCATCCATGGAGGAGAGCCAGCCCTGCCGGACGGCCGTGGCCGTGAGCCAGGAATGCCAACAAATCGTGCCTCACACCGAAGTTGTGGACTTGAAAGCGCAGCTTCAGATGATGGAGAACCTGATCAGCTCCAGTCAGGAGACCATCAAAGTGTTGTTGGGTGTTATACAGGAGCTAGAGAAGGGAGAAGCTCACAGGGAAGGGTGAGTAGAAGCTTTTTAATGAGTACAAGATGATTGAAACGTCTTTTCCACCTTGAGTTTGCTGATGCCAACACATCCCTGCTGGCGTGCACGTGATGCTCCTCACACGGAGTTTTGCTGCTTTAGGAGAAACCTGCCAGCAGCATTCAGATTGCTATCTGCCAGTCCCAGGGTGTAATTAAGTAATTATTTAACGAAGGGCCCATAATACATCTTCTTGTGCCTCTTCTAAGGAGCACAGAACGAGCCGCTCTCCAAACAGGATTAGCGAGGATGTTTTCACATCAGCAACTTGCATTAGCCATAATTCCTCACACGGCATGAAAAGCAGCAGCAAAACCTTAATTCTGTAAGAGACTTACCTTTTTAAGATTAAGGGATATTATTACAACTCCCAGTGTAATTCCCTTAATGGCATATGAATCTCGTCTGGTTTCCTTTCACCTGAATTTTTCATGGTATTTTTATCAGAAGGAAATGAAATGAAAACTTTGAATATCAAAGTCTTCTTCATAACTTTCACATAGCCCTAAACATGACAAACCCAAGCAGAAAGAAACAAAATTGCATTTATCCCTAGCTTTCATTATTTAAATTAACCCATAAGGCATTAAAATTACTGAAACTCTTAACTCAGTACAACCTTTAGTCTTTACCTGGACAGTTCAGCCCATCTTTTATCACCTTAACCAATATTTTGCAGACTGACTCACCTTAGTTCCCTCATCTTTATTCAGTGAACATACCTCAAAATGTATGTGTGCTGTTTGTGTGTTTTGAAATACTTCTGTAGTTAAATCATAATTTGCCAGAAGAGATCAGGACTTTAAAATTAAATAACCAGCAGCTCATTCTACAAAAGCAGCACCTGCTTTTGTTTGAGTCAGAAAGGTACATCTCTAATTTAAATTTCTTTAGGAATGTAGGAATCATGTGAATCCTTAAATTCAACACGTCTGGCATTAAAGAGTCATCTTAGTTAGATCCTGCTTTCAATGTGGCCATTGTGTTGTTAGTTTATTTTAYAGCTGGTTATATTATTATTTATATCCTTATCAATCATCAGTACAAAGGACCTTATCAAGTCCTGGATAATCAGACTGGAACGCTTCTTGGCCTACGTGAAAGCCACACAGGTTYCAATGATCTTAAAGATCTTCTCCAACCAAAACAATTCTATAATTAAATTTTTTTGTTAAATTATTATTMAAAAAAAGAACTCCTCTGATTTTCTTAACTCAGAGAAACTGCAGGAGCTTTGGCAAGAAGTGCCAAGCTGCTTTTCAAATCACAAAATATAAAAAACTATTTCATCATCATCATCATAACTCATCACCCGCTCGTTGCGAACCCTGAGTGCACAAACACCCACATCAGAGCCACCTGCTATAAATACTCTGCTTCCTACACACAACTACATATCCAGATTTTATCCCTTCCCAAAGACAGTACAGCCACAGGTGCAACAACCACAGACTTTTTATTGCCCTGATAGAGCAGAGCTGTTAATGCAGCCAACGTTAGGAGTGCATCCCTGCCCTTGGCACAAAACAGATCTCGGCCAAACTATCCAGGATTGTCTTCAGATAATTCCTCTGCAGCTGTCAGCCCCACAAAGCTGTATTAGCCCTAAAATGGTGAAATTATCCATAAATCCCAGGTCAGAATATCTTTACAGCCTCTTAGACTTGTGTACTGGAGTTTCCAAGGCTCCATGTGACAAGGAAGAGCCTATTTAATAGCACTGCTTTACACCTGGAGCCACTTCCAGCTGCTCCTGCACCTGCCCCAGACCTGCTCCCTCCCTGCTGGGCATGCAGGGTGTCAGGATGGGCAGGGAAGGAGAAGAAGGAGATGCACACTTGCACATTTTCATATCCCTGCATTCCAGACCCTTCTGATTTTGTGGCTGTGGATGATTTGGAAGGAGACTGCACAGCTTTGTGCTCGGGACCTTCCGCAGCGATGCCTCTCTCCAGMGCTGGGAGAACACTCTGTTCTCCTGCAAACACCAACACATCATTAACACAAAGCCTGTCTTTATCCCCAGCTCCCTCAAATTACACAACTCCTGCAATAACAGGCTGCCCCATCCTTTTATTAGAGTAATTCTTGCCAACTGCTGCATTCATCCTACACCATCTTTGCCACAGACCCTGTGTAAACTATTACGAATCTCCTCAGTGCCTGCATGTTGAGCTTTTTTCCTGTTGTAACCAGGTTTTAGGTCAGTTTAGATGAAGAAATTAAAACAGTTCTACTGTTTATTGTAGCATCTTCCATCTGCTAGAACAGCAAGAGATGTTTTGTACTTATGGAACTCACCTGCCTTCCTGATGCACATTAAATTCCTGAGAATAACACACTACAAGAAACAAATACAAATAACACACTGCTGGGAAAGGAAAAAAATATGAAGGAAAAAAACTGCCAAAAGGAAAAAAAAAGCCCCAGCTAAATTTCTTAATCAGATTTTTCTGCCTTTAAGGAAATCAGTGTTCTTTAAGTGCTGTTGCAGTGCCATGGGACTGGTGCTCAGTGGATTCATTTTCACTAATATGCTGTAGGTCCTGAACTGCTATTACTGCAATTCATCACTAAATGAGTCGATGCCAGCAGAACTGTAGCAGCATCTCTGAAGGCAGCAGTCTCATCCTTTGGGTGCCTATCATCTATGTGTGCTTTTGAAAATGTCAGTGCTCCATCATCTGCAATTAGCAACAACAGCCAGCACTCAACTCTGCTCCAAGGGAAAGGGAAAGCCACTGGAGCAGGAGGAGAAACACAGAAACTGTGATCCCCCTCCCAGTTTTAAAGGACATTATTAAAAATCTGTATTATGTGCATCATTATTTACTAAATCCTTGACAAAATGGCTGTTCTACCTCTCGGTGTGGAAGCTTCTACAAAAAAAGCAAACTACATCCCAGCAAACATTGCTGGATGCCTTAAGTCATGCATGAAGGAAGTGCAGAGCTGCAGCTTCAATTAAGAGTCCCAGCTCAGAGTTAAAAAAAACATTGAATATTACATGATGCAGGGTGCAGCTTTACAACACAAACYCAGCTTTATGCTCCAGTTTTATTCTGATAAATTATCAGTGATCTCACTTTACAGACGTATTTGTCTGTGTTCAGAGGGAGAATTTAGGAAGCCAAATGTGTGGAGCATCACTAAGGCTGACAAGACTGCAAGCACAATATAAGTTAATCATTCTAAAACCCGGCTAACAAAGATCTGTGAAATAGAGAACAGAAGAYGAGCACATAATCAGAATTACTTTGCTGCTGGAGAACAGCAGTGACCTGCCCTTTAAATCCTTCCTGTGGAAGGAACAGTAATCTGGGCCCTCCTCATTATACAACAAATCAGCAATTTTAATAAACAAAGTGCTCAATTTGCCACACAAAAACAAGTCACAGTATTTTGACTCTGCCAGGCCAAATGCTACACACCAGACAAGAGTTAAATGAACCTGTTTCAGAGCTAATTTGCATTCCTCTATTAGTCAGCAGTGGTTCAGGAATTTAAAAAGCTCTCAACAAACTCCTTCRAAGACGTTGTCATGGATGGAATTTAAATGTCATTGTACGTTTTTCAATGACTAAGGGAGTTCTGTGTCTCACATTCTCATTTCTGAGCAGAAAGTAAGCCCATATTGTGTGTCTGGRTGGAGRTTTGCACCCAAGGGAAGAGGAGAGSAGGGAGCATCCTCACCCAGTGCTGCCTGAGCAGCCCTGCCAGCACTGCTCCTCAAGGTCACCCAAACTGATCCTCCTGCTCAGCAGAGATGGCAAACCCGAGTCAGGGAGCCAAAGCAATTATTGCCTGGGTTGTTTGCTCTGCTCCCAGCCCAGCTCTTCAGAGCAGACCAAGGAGACAGAGCAAATCAAGGCAGGAACAACCTCCATCCCCTCACCTTCCAAACGGGAGGTCCTTATTTCACACTGGAGAAAAGGAAGCTTTAAAGAGTTTACAAGAGCAGAGCCTCTGCAAGCACAGCCTTTGGGAGTGATGTGCCAGCTGCAGGAATGACAGCACAGGGCTTGGGTTGGGATTTCCCCCCTCAGTGGCTTTGTTTTGCCTTTTTTGCAATTACAGCCCTGGCAAAGGGGAAGGTTTAACAGGATCATTTCTAAGAGAAAACCTGGAAACGGAGGGAAACAACAGATAAGCTTAACTACAAAAGACAGCTCACTAGAAATAAATACATGAAAAGCAGAAAGAATAGAGCAAATTGCATCTGGGATGCACAAATTGTGTCATATTCTGAGTGACTGCAGGTTTTGGGACACTGTAAGAACGGCTTGGGAAGAGGATGTGATGAGTGCCTTTATTTCCTGCTGTGACCTTTTTACATCCATCCATTCTGCCTGGAATCATCTCTGAAATGGTCACACTCATTTCATTATCCCCAAAACCACCTCCTCAATTCTTCCCTCTTTTCTCTCTCTGAAGCTGCTGTATTTTTTTGTATTTTTGTATTTTTTTGTATTTTTGCCATCATTTACAGCTCATTCCCAAACACCTTGGAAACTGTAACAATCCACCTTCCTGAGGCAGAGTCAGGGGACCTCTTTGGATGCACCTTCCTCAGCCAAGAAAAAGGAGTAATTTTGCACAAATCCAAGTTTTGTGCACCTTGTGATCCTTGGGCCAGTGATGGTTGAGTGCTGCTCACTCAACCCAAAGCAGGAGCAGTACAAAGACACCACAARTCCATTTACCTGCCCTCAACATAAGAAATTTGGTTTTCCAAGCTCTGAACCAGCCCTTTCATGCTCCCCCAAGCACAGGTGGAGCAGAGCAGGCCCAAGTGACACTTCACCACTGGAACTATCCCATTATATCCCAAAACCCCTCAAATTCCACATTTTTTAACCTCAAATGCCACATTTTTTAACCTCAAATTCCTTTTTTTAACCTCAAATTCTATGTTTTTTTACGTCAATATCCAGTACCACTGAAGGTAAAAAATCCAGCACCACCTAAGGTTTAACCTCAAATTCCAGTTTTTTAACCTCAAACTCCATTTCTTTTTAACCTCAAATTCCATTTCTTTTTAACCTCAAACTCTTTTTTTTTAAACCTCAAATTCCTTCTTTTTTAACCTCAAATTCCTTTTTTAACCTCAAATTCTTTTTAACCTCAAATTCCACGTTTCTTAACCTCAAATTCCATTTTTTAAACCTTCTTTTTTTTTTAACCTCAAATTCCATTTTTTTCTGAATTAGCTCCCTAAAGCCTGTCTGGAGTTGGATGTCCAAAGGCAGGTACCAGGAGTATCTCAGAGCCCAGCATTTCACAGGCCTTCAAACCAGGATGAGATTTATATTTTTGATGGGATTTTTCATTAGAGTTGGACACATTTATTCTGGGGCTGATAATCCAAGTTTCAGATCAGATTGGCAGAGTGGATAAAAAGGGCAAAGTCTCCCAGTTCCCAGACATCCTGGAACATTAATGTGTAATAATTCAGAGTTCCTGGGTACTATAACATTGCAGATAGAGAGCTCTTCAATAACCCTGCTGTCAGAGCCACTTGCTATCAATCCTTTGTGAGGAATGCAGKGGTGGGAGGCCTTCAGCAAGGAAATAAAGGGGRAAAAAAAGGGAAAAGTGAACAYTTAACAGCAACCAGAAGGTGGAATAAACATTAGAAAAAAGGAATCGTCTTTTTAGCAAAGTTACTTGGTATTAATACTCTTTTTTTCTCCCCAAAAAATGCCACTAGGAACGTTCTGAATCTCAGAAAATAGAACTTATTTTGCTAATATAGTCCAGCTTTTTATCTGCATATACTGTACGGGCAGAATTTAATGGAAACGTATTTGAACTGCTGAGAAAAATAATTTGATTTCTATCTGGTTGCTATTCACTGGACTTTAAAACCAAGAAGAAATGTCATTCCCCACCACACCTCCCTGTTCCAGCCCAGGATCAGCAGCTTCAAAGTGAAATTAAGGTTCAGGACTTCTCCAGCAGATTGGCTGCAGGGACACAAAGGCCAGTAAAAGCAAATCTCCACAATTCAAATCTGGAAAAAACTGCTGGAGTCTATTAATGAAAGACTAAAAAAAAGCATAAGCAAACAATATTATTGCTAAATATATCCATAGGAATTACCATGGATCAGAAGCTTCCCAATGTCATCAAGCTGCCCAAATCAYATACCTGCAAGGAGAGTTTCCCTGCTAAATCAGTCTGGTTTTTTTAAAAAAAAAGAGGATGACTGAAGGTAAGGAATTATGAAGTTTGCACAATTAGAATAATCCTTTAATAACTGCAGTTTGGCTGTTGGCAATATCAGAATGCAGAGCCRCGAGCCTGTAAAAATGGGACCAAAATGAGCTTTAGAGTGTTAAATTTCTCACTGCTGTTCCTTCACCAGGAGATGAAACAACTGATTTCTAATTGACACCTCCTTCTGAGCCCGTGCTTGCACAAAGGTACAATTATCTCTTATCCTGACTGAGGAAAAATGGCAAAAAAAGAGCAAAAAGACTTGTCTGAAGATGGGGGTGGCTTTGTTTTTAAACTGCAGAGGCTCCAGCTACCCCAGGTTCCAGATTTGGGACAGGCTTAAAARAGCTCCTTGAGTAGCACATGTAGGAAAGTGAAGGTGAAGAACTGGGAGATGATGGAGACGTGAGCTGGGTTCAGGTACCTGGGGCTCGGATGAGATGATCTTTAAGGTSCCTCCCAACCCATACATCTGGGATCTGTGGCCTGAGGAAAATCGMAGTGAGGAGTGTCCATCCTCCCTGACCCCACCTCTGTCACTGCTGGGTCTCTGGTGGAACTGCTCTCACTCACACCTCAACACAACTGAGGWGTCCACACTGTCCCACAGCTCTTACTGCTTTTGCTCTGAGCTTTGCCAAAACAGAGGAATTCTGAAGATGGATGAGCAATTCCCTGCCATGGAACCATTTTTTCCAYGTTAAACAGCAGTCAGTAAAACACTTCAGTGAAACTGGGCCAATTCTGAGCTTTTTGTGATGCTCTGTTGTGATGGCTTTTGCATGTCATGGAGGGATCAGTGCTCCAGGTCAACGAGAAGGAAACCTGCCATTCCAAGGAAAGCAGAAATTCTGTTTCTGTGTTTGGACCTCTTTTCCTAATAGGATGATGATGGGGATGATCTCTACCTYGCATGAGCCAACCAGAAGAGGACAGACACAACTCTGTGGAGGAACACTGGGATCTTTCCCCTCAATTCCAGGGTCAGAGAATCCCAGAACGGTTTGGGTTGGAAAGGACCTTCAAGACCATCCCAATTCCACCCCCTGCCATGGGCAGGGGACCTTCCACWKYSCMRG
>JACDOX010000286.1:49807-102340 GCA_014549065.1 Cardinalis cardinalis
AATCCCTTTGGATATTTCCCTCAAGCCCTGTTTGCAGGGGATTTTTGAGCGAAAACCAGCTCGGCTTTGTGCCAGTTCAGAATTCCTGCTGCAGGCAAGAAATCAGAAAGCAGAGGCACAGCAAAGCAGGGGAGGCAGGAGCAAAGGGGATTATGGAGACAGCATAAGCCAGAAGGGATAAACCAGGAATTCACCGATAAAAGCAGCCCTGGGATGTCCTACAGGAACTTCTGARCACCTCTGGGAAAAGGGCAGCAGCTCCTGAGTCAGGCTGGGATGAAATCCAGATGCTCCTCTGCCAAGGGACTGCATGGAAAATGCTGCAGGGAGTGACCTGTGCTCTCTTTAGGGCAGAACAGCTTTTAGGAACAGAAATTAAAACTGCTCAGGCTGCCAGAAATCCCTGAGTTCTTGGAAGGCACTGGACTGTCAGCAGGAGGTTCTTAGTCTTGAGCTCTTTTTCCCAATTAACATAGGAGACAATTAAAATATATATAAATAGAAAAATAAAAATTAATTTATCCCATACACATATATATTATGTATACATACACCATATATATGTAAAATATTTATTCTATATATAAAATTAATGTATATAATTAATTTTATTGTATACAATTATATTATTATAATAAGTATTGTATTATTATAATAATTATTTATATAGAATTAATTCATTCCATAAGGGCATTAATATATAAATAATGCCCTTATGGGATAAATCAATATTTAAAGAGAAATCCTTCACTTTGCCTTTAATTGATTTCGTGGGTTTTTGGATTTTGATTCCATTTTGAACACTGTAACACCAAAAAAAAATTTTTACAGTTGTTTCAAATTTTTATTTTCAAATAGCATCTTAAAGGAAKTATTAAGTTACCCAAGTGCATCCTGTGGTGCCAGGCAGAGTACAGGAGAGGAGGTAGAAATTCATGGAATTAAATTCTTCCTCTCAAGATGAATTTCAGAGTATTGATAYAATGGAGCACAAAAACCAGAGACAGTGGGGAAGGCAACAAAAAAACCTTGCTGTGCTTTAAAGGGTTTTTAGCATCCAAAATACCAAATCTGTCAGGAGTAAATTCTAAGAGCCTTTTGGGAATACAGTTATTTTGCATATTAAATTTAATTTTCTGTTAGAATTAAAAATCTCTTTTATATTATTTTGTCTTTATATTGAGAAGAAKAAATATTTCTTAATACTAAAAAAAKGAAAATCAGATTATTTTATCATTTTTTAAAATAAATAGGGAAGTGATCAAATATTAAACAGTTTCAAAAAGACAAATTAGCAAAACCTGAAGCTGCTTTGAAAATCAGGAGGAAAAGAAAGACATTCCCATTTGGATATTCCATTTTTCTCAAAATTCTACTTATTTCTGCTATTTGTTCAGGAACTTAGAACTCCAGAGGCAGGAATCACTCAACTTCTCTCACTGCACCAGAGCAGCCACAGCCTTAAAACTGTCAGTAAAAAATATTCTTTGTAGGCATGTTCAGGTAGAATTTAAAACAGAAGCCAAAAATGTGATTAAATTGCAAAAAAACCCAACCACTTGATCATTTTATCCAGCAGTTTCTATAATCATGAGGTCACAGAACACTTCCAAAATCACCTGCTACAAACACAACACAAATTTCTGTCTGATGTTGATGCCCCATGRATATTTTTAAAGACAAAAGAAATTTAACTGGGGGTATTGCCAGGACAAAGTCAATTTAAACACTGAAGTATTTAAATAAAAATTCTGTATATGGCAGTAAATATGCAATTTTTACAGTGYAGTAAAATCTTGCTGTTAGGAAGGAATTACATTTAAATGTAGAAATTGTAGCAATTCTGAAAAACCCCAAACCCAGGTGGACTGGAAGCTTCCCAGCCTGTTTTATTCTGTCATTATCTTTTCCTGGACCTGCCCTTCCTGCTCCTATTTAATTCCCCATCCCACGTGAATGATAATCCTTGAGCAGGAATCTGCAGGAGAAAATGGRGTTTCTCTGGAATATCTGCTGGATTATTCTCAGGATTTTAGCAGTAATTATTTCTGGGAAGGAGCATCTTGTGGGATTCCCCTTTAGGCAGGAAGGTCAGGAATTTCCAACAGCTTTTACAAGGAAATTTCAGCTGMTGGAAGGAAACTTCTGGGAGCTGAAATCCCAATTTCTGACTTGGAAAGAAAACAAATCCACACTCAGTACTGTAGTTCTGTGGGGGRAAAAAATCACTCAAAGCTGTCTCAACCATTAACTTGGCTACTTTTTACTTCTTTATTGATTTGTGCTGCTGTGTTTTTACTTTATATTTAAGGTGGACTCTCACTATCCAACAGAAAATTTATTATTTAGAATCTATAAAATGGAATTCAGTACAAGAGGTCAAACAGGTTAAAATATGAGGATAAAAGCTAAGCAGGCAGCACAGAGCCCACATGGAAGAAATTCACTTTTAAAGGTTAGATACTTAAATATTAATTATTCAAATTAACAAATGTGGCAATAAAAAGTGAGCATAAGGCATCAATCCCTAGGATAGCAASAGTGTAAGAAAATCAGGTGGTTCAATGCTGAGAATAGCAATTTTCATCACCTTTTTATTTCCTACCCACATTAATTAATTTACATTTTCTCATCTTATCTCTGGACTATAAGATGAAAAAGGGATCTGAAAGGCTCCTGAGTGCTGGCAGTGCTTTGGATTCCAGGCTGGGCTGATTTTTAGGCCGAAATGGGAAATTTAGCAGAGATTGCTGGGAAGTGCATTAAGCCCATTTTGAAGTGATTAGTGCTTCTCTGGATCCCATGTTTCCAGGATGTGAAGCACTAATGCTGTGTCATCCAATTAACGGGACCCACGGGGTGGAATTCTGAAATTCCTGCTTCACCTCCCCATGGTCCAGCTGCTCTGAGAGCCTGGAGGATGTGAGGAGAAGGGAAATAATATTTTTAATAATAAAATAAAATATAAATAAAAATTCAGGTGTCACCTGAGGGGCTCAGCTGGAGGAGAAAGAAGGAAGGAAGGAGGATTTCCCTGGAGGCAGAAAGAGGAAAAAGCTGCCCCACAGCCTGTGCAGGCTCCAGCCTTGGAGGTGTCAAGGGACAAGTGCAGGAAGGAGCTGGAGCTGCTGGGATGAGCCCAGAGCAGCTCCAGGATGATCAGAGGATGGAGCAGCTCTGCTGTGGGGAWAGGYTGGGAGAATTGGGATTRTTGAGCCTGGAACAGAAGCTCTGGGGTGACCTCAGGGTCCCTTCSAGTGCCTGAGAGAGCTACAACACAGATGGAGGGAGACTACAAGAGTCTGAAGGGACAGGACCCAGGGAATGGCTCCCAGTGCCAGAGGGCAGGGATGGATGGGATKTTGGGAAGGAATTGTTCCCTGTGAGGGTGTAAGGCCCTGGCACAGGTGCCCAGAGCAGCTGGGGCTGCCCCTGGATCCCTGGCAGTGCCCAAGGCCAGGCTGGACACTGGGGCTGGGAGCACCTGGGACAGTGGGAGGTGTCCCTGCCCAAGGGGYTGGAATGGGATGAGCTTTAAGGTCCCTTCCACCCAAACCATTCTGTGATCCCATGATTCTCTGAAATCCCTCAGCAGCTGCATCCTGAACCCAGATTTCTCTGATTCAGCAATTCTCCAGTAAGCAACAGATCATGAGCAGCTAAAACCTGAAAATGATCCATGACAACAACGTGTGACTGTGCTAGAAAATGAGAAAACCCATCCATATCTCAGAGCCTCTTGCTCCAAACCCTCCCACAGTCCATATGTTTAATCCCAATGSTTCTCACTCCTCAAATTCTGCTCTCAATCCCTCATACAGCTCAACTAAATTAGAAAAGGTTCTCTGCTGCCTGCATGCAAAAGTAAACTCATTAATATATACTGTCAAACACAGAAAGCCAAAACCAGAAAATTCATCTCCCTGAAAGGGCTCCAGGAGAGCTGRAGAAAGACTGGAGACAAGGGATGGAGGGACAGGACACAGGGAATGGCTCCCACTGCCAGAGGGCAGGGATGGATGGGAGATTGGAAAAAAAATCCTTCCATGTGAGGGTGGTGCCAAAATAAAATCATCCAAGGGCTGCTAGTTGATTTTATTTGGCCCAATTTTCCTGGAAAAGACAACACTGATGCACAGGCAACTGCCCCAAAACGGGAAGTTTTGGTTGCAAACCTTGTGAGTCTAYAGTGATTCTGGGGAGAAAACACAGAAATATTTATCACAAATAGAATTTTAATGCTTGTAGTTGTTGATAAAAACAGCCCCTCTGTTTGGAGGAAGAATTAGGGATAGGCATTAAAGATGGAATAACTCTGACTCAGTGCTCCAAATTTAACAATATGAAGGGAAGTGAAGCTTTAGGATGTCCTGACCAGGTGTGTCAGGCCAGGGTTTGTGCTATTAAATAATATTTAAAAGTCATCTCTTGTTTCTGTAGGTCTTGTTCAGAATTGTCAGTCCATTGAAAAATATGATTCTATTATTAAAGAAAAAATGCTTCTGAAGCAAATAATTCCCATCTCCGTGTGTCATGCCAGGAGAACAGGAGAGTCCTGGATAATTAAATTAATGGAGTTATTATGGGCAGGCTTAAGGGACAAAATGCAAGTCTGAAAGTGAAAAGAGGCACATGGCAGGAGGATATTTCAGGAAAAGGTCATTTGGAGAGAGGACACCTGGAGATGCTGAGGGGACAGAAATAGCACTGAGCAAAACAGGATTGGCAGAGCTGTGACAGGTGACACAATCAAGCTCAGGAACACAGCTCAATAACAAAATTACCAAGAAGTCCTACAAATATGGAATATTTGCTGAATTTCATCCCTGGAAGTGGCCAAGGCAAGGCTGGACAGGRYTTGGAGCAACCTGGGATAGTGGAAGGTTGGAATGGGATCATCCTGAAGGTCCTTTCCAATCCACACCTTTCTGGGAATCTGTCATTGATCATGATTAGTAGTATTTCATATGATTGATATAAAATTAAAGAGTAAAAATAAAGTCAGCTGTAGATAACACAGATACATGAATTTTTTTTAATCAAGTTTTTGTGGTTTTTCTGCAACACAAAAATTAAAGCCTAAGTTTACAATCAAATAATTTGCCTGATGGAGCAATTCCATTAAAATACCTCCAATGCTGGATAAATTGATGCTGATAGGCCCCAATCAATTATTCTGCAAAATTTACAGTTCTAAATGCTAAAATAWCACAAATGTTTTTCCTTCAGCCTCTTTATACCCTTCAGAAGCAAAACATTTCCCTTGGAYGTGAAGAGCTGAAAGCTGATCTGTGCTGCAGCAGCAATAACATGGAGCTTGTCAGATGGACCAGAACTAAGATGCTTTTTTTTCCTCTTGAGGTCTATCTTTAATAGAAATTGATTATATAAAAAATTACTCTCTTCAGCAAGGGGGTTTTACAACAATTTCTTTTTTTTACAGCAATTTTCAGCAGMTCTTAAGAGCCTCCCTGCAAGAATAATGTTTGAAAGGAATAAAAATGAACTCTGGCAATGCCAGAGCTGAAAGGCCTTTTATTTCTTCCCCCCAAAAAAACTGATACTGAGAAAAAAACAGATACAACACATGCTAAATGCTGCACTATAAATGAGATTTTAGGGAGCTCTTAGAGAAGCATCTCCCTCATTCCAAGATTTTTTCTGTCTCACTGACAGAATTCCTGTGCTGGGACATTCCCAATGAGCTGATATCCACATCTCACCACTAAATTCATGCTGAACTTCTCTAACCAACTATTTTTTGCCAGCCACACAGCGCACAGAACATGTTAGCAGTGAAGACAACATTGTTTTTCCATTAACAAGGAGGGATATTTATCAGTAAGCCTGGAATGTGCTTCTGCACCAATATGTGCTCCTGAAAATTCACCATCCTATACTTCCAGCATTGAGCTGAATTTTTTTAAAATTATCTTTGATTTGGAATGGCTTTTTATTCATTATAGACACAGCAATKGGTAAAATACTCTATTTGAATTCTTACCTAATGTATTTCTCTTATCTTCTATTGAAAAGTTTATCCAAATCACTGAAATGCCAAAACTTTTGCTAAAAATGGATTTACACTTAAACCAAGCACCAAATTAGGCACAGCCAGATGTAAAAAGACCTCACACCTTTCCAGCATCCCTTCCTGGGGCTCCACCAGAGTCCTTGCAGTCAGAATCACCATCTCTTAAAAAAATACAAAGCACAAGATTCTCCTTATCCATCTCTCAGCATCTTTGATTCTTAAGAAGAAAATAAATCCCACTTAAATTAGCAGATGGTATTTACATTCTATGCTCAGTTTACAAAGCCTGTGGAAGGTGAAGTCCACCCAAACTTCACCCTGGAAATCTTGGAGGTCTTTTCCAACCCTAATGATTCTGTTGGAGAATTCCCCAGAAATGGCTGCAGGTGTTCTGTGCCACATCCCTGCTCTCCTTAAATCAGACAGGGCTTAAACTGAAGCCTAAAGTAATCTCTTTATGGATGAGACCTGGGGAAGCAGATCTCACTTCTCCAGTGTTTCACTCCAAACAAGCAATGGCAGAAATACCTCAGAAAACATATTTAATCCTAATTAAAAGTGAACTCAAGCTCAGGAGTGATAACTTCATATTTAGGTAGCAATAAAAGCAGCCAGTGCAAAGCTCAAGACAGCTCAGCAGTGGAGGGRGACAGGGAAGAAATAAATTAATCCAAGTGTCTAAATTCCCAAAATTTCACCTTTTTAAATTCAAGCTCTGACAATCAGAGGCCCTATTGCAACAGGAATCCTTCAAAAGTTCCCTCCAGCCCCAAATATTCTACACAAGACAGGAACAGCGTCAGTGCAGAGCGTGGCCAGAGGCTGCTGCACAAACCCAACCAAAACCACCAAGTTCTGAGGGGCCAAAATTCAGTTTCCACCATCAGACAGGATTTTTGCTCCATTTTATGCTGTGGTTCCTTTGCTTTACAAGGTGGTCTCAAAATGCTCTGCAGCACAAAGCTCAAGKAAGGGCTGGAATTTCATCTCAACTGTGGTTCTTAATTGCTGGAAGGATTYTGTAGCCGACAGTGCCTGGATTCAGGACAGGGATTTTACAGCTTCAGTCTGTTTTCTGAAGGCAAGGATGCACTATAAAGGAGAACTGCTTTTTAATTGATCTATTTATTCCACACATGCATAGGAGTCTATAAATACAACAGGAACTTGATGAAATTAATCTTTTCCGTGGTAAAAGTGGCAAGGAACAGCTGAGGTAAAGAATTTCTGGGACAGCCTCCTTGCTTTTGGCCAAGCTCTCAGCTTTCCCCAAAGAACAAGGATGCAGGTGCTTGGCTGCCACCCTGACCTCCCAGAAGGGAGAATTGAGCCTGGAAGCCCTCAAAAATACTTTCTCCACCAAAAACAAGTTGGATTTCTTGTGTTCAGCCACTTCTCAGCACCTCCACCATAATCCTCAAGACCCTCCTTAACAGCAGGGAAATGCTGAACAATGCCATTCCTATTTTTCTTCTGTAATATGTCCCTTTYTGAACTTCCCCTTTCCATTTTCATGCAAGAAGTATTTATTGACTTCCATAAATTAAGCACTTAGACATTGTGTTAATTAATTTTTATCATCATAATTAATGAGTGCTTTTCTCTTTCCATTTCTAGCGTGGAATTGGATTTTAAACAGCAAGAAGATAAACTACAGCCAGTTTTGAGAAAACTTCATCCTATTGAGGAAACTCAGGTTGCACCTTTGCCTTATTCTCAGGAGAGCTACTCCTCTACTCCCAAGCAAAAATCCAAAACTGAATCAAAAAAGCACGGAAGATGGAAACTCTGGTTCCTTTAACCCAAGTCCATGACGTGTGGAGTTCAAGGCCTTCTTTGACAAATATTTGGAGTTGTATCCATCGTCTCTGATGGGATCTTGGTGGAAGGAGCAGCGTCCTGGCCAAGGGCAGCGTCCTGTTCTCACCGCGCGTACCAAAAAGGCCTTTGCAGCGACGGACTCTGCCCAGCAGCACGGGCTTGGGAACCCCCTGCCCACTTCTACTTGCAGTTTGCCAATGTGGGATGTAAAACCCGAGTGGAAATTTGGACAAAGATGGGAAGTAAAACTGTCTCCCTCCCCTCCTCAGATCCGAAAGCGTGGCGCTCTGACCCGTGAAGCGTAGGCCGGCATCCTGCTCCCCCAGGAACGGTGGAAGCCTTTTGGGGGTCTGGGTTGTTGTCTCTGGACAGCAACGAGGGGGAAGATCAACAGCAAGCCTTATGTTTGCAGTGGTGTTGAGTTTTACAGCTCCATGTTGATCGGGGAGTGCAGTTTTCAGCACAGAATTCCTGGACAAAGCACAATTTTTGCCGCGGCCCGCGGCCGCGCCGATCTCCGAGATGTGACTGTGGTGTATTCTCTGCCTTCATGCGATGTAGACTCCAACCAAGCTCTCACATTTCAACCTCATCTCTGGTTTAGCTGTGTCCTCACCACCAGAAGAACCACTCTGCTGCTCAGCCCCAGCAGGGGAGCGGCCAGAAACCTCCCAAAAATCAGGCCCAGCCTTTAAGCACCTCCAGCTCACAGGGTCCAGGCCATGGACAAGCCCTCRGTGTCACCTTGGAAAGGTCTCAATCACACAGGAACAAAACCCAACCCCAAAACAGACCCATCCCAGTCTGGATTGTTGGCCTTTGCCATGGGTTAAGTATTTTTTTCTAACCGTCTTTGGAAAAACCTCTCCACTGCTGCAGAAGGTACCAGGAAATGTGCAGGCTGCAGCACTGCTTGGAAGGAGCTGAAATTGGAAATGCTATTTATTTATTTATTAATTAAGCTGCTCAGATGGGTTTCCCAGCTTATTATAATTTATATCTCAATCTATTAATTGTACTCAGTAATTGAAACACTTAGGAGAGAGATGTGAATCAGATTTTTCCTAATTTGGTTTGGTTTCTTTGAATGGCACTAAAAATTTTGCTCTGACTTATAAACTGCAACTTTTCCTTTAAGTATTTGCTACTGCCATTAAACTTGCATCTAAAATGACCATTGGTGGAAAAATTCCTCATGCTAGAAGTGGCCAGGGAGTGGGAATCTTGTCTTTTCTTTTGGTTTGGGATTTTTCCCTAAGGATTTCAGATCCTTTGAGTGTCATGTGACAAACTGGGTTTGAAATTGCATCCCCTGTAGCAGCAGGAAGGTACAAATTCTTCAGCCTTTAGGTGCAAGGACCGTGATCATTAATTTGCACAGACTAAAAATCTGGGGAAGTGTTTTTCTTTTTCACTGTTTCTCCTCTTAGCTCAGCATCCAATTTACTCCTGAGAGGAAACTGGAGGAAAATAACCTATTTTTTTTTTCCCTTCAAARAGCAAGAAAAGCAAATTAAAATGGGAAAGGAAATGCAGAAGATGCCTATGGCCAGCTCAATATTTGCAGTAAACCTTCAAGAGGGCTACGAGCTCTTGCACAGAAGCAAATCCTGAAATCCTCTGGTGGGAGTTGAAGGATTAGGAAGGTGATCCTGTACACAAGGAAGTGCCATTGTTTCATGTGGAAAAAAAMCCCATATTTCAAGTATTTTATATTGCTTTTAAGTAAAATATAGAACTGTTTACAAGACAGCCCACACAACACRGCTTAGAAACCCAAATATTTCCAAATAAAAAAATACTTTTTTTTTTAAAAAGCAGAAAGGAATCTCAAAAACGGTCAGAAAAAGGAAAATACAGCAGTATTCATTATTAAAAAAACAKTAATACCTAATGCTCTCCTCCATGCTAACAGGCCAAGTGTTTGGGGTTTTTTAAAGAAATTAAACCAAGCATCTCTCCATGGCAATCAATTCCCAAATCCTCAGTGCCACCCCTCAGTAGCTTTGTGTGTGCAGGGACCCTGAGTGATCCAGAGCTCCTGGAAYCAGGGCAAAAGAGGGAGGAAACTCCAACTGGAGAAACAAAGAGCTCAAAGGGAAAGTTCTCATGGCGTGTTCTGTACATGTCCAGGCTATTTTCTTAAGAAGTTGCAAATTTTTAATTTTTTACATTTTTTTAAACCTGGGGAAAGCTGACATTACCATAGAGTCTTGCTTCCAACTGACATCTYGTGTTCTCTGGTACCCTCCGATGTACTTTGTAATAAAATGTTTTTGCAAGTGTGTAAAATGTATCATAATTGTATTGCCTTTAGAATCACTCAGGCTCAGGTTAGATAGACACCAAGAGAAAAAAAAAAAACAAACCTAATTCTTTAGAGCTTTTAGTTCAATGTGACAGCTATTTTCACCCCCATGCAGAAGATCTTGGAGGTTCTAATGAGGAAAATGCATTTTTATTTTCAGTGTGGCTTTGCTGGATTCACTGGCAGTCCCCTGCACCTCATACACTGATTTTCTAGCTGCACTTCTCCCATCTCCTGCTTCAAAATACTTTTTAGCYAATAAATACTGCAGTGATTTTATATCCCTTGCTCTTTGCTGAGTCCTTATAATTTCCACACAGCAACAGTTGCATTCTTTGGTTTAGAACTAGGAGGAAAACACTATTCCTGTGAGTAGCACTTGGTTTCTTAAAGATGAAAAACAAAAATAAAATGTAAAAAAAATACTTTTAAAAAACCAGGATAAAGTGAAAAAAATCATGATTAAAACTGGAAAATCCTACCATGGGTACAAAGTGTTTGCTTTTTCTTGCCTAAAATGCAAAACCACTGTCCATGCCTTTGATTTCACTCGATGTTTTAAAGGTTAAATCACTTTTTCCAATCAAATAGAGTAATTTTTCATGAACTTCCCAACCAAGTCAGCTGTTAGATTACACCAGGACCTGTGTATTACCACGTATTATATATTGCTGCTGGAATTGAGCTGGAATTGAACCAGATTGCCACTAAAAATCCAACTGCACCAACACCATTTTGTCTGGGAGAATGAAAGGGACCTGCATGAAGATTTTTAATATTCCATAAAAGCCATCTGTGGTTCATTAAAATAACTGGAGTGCTACAAATGTGTCCATTTGTTTAGGTGAGTGCAGCTCCTTGCCATAAATGTTGGTAAGGAATGCAACAGGGATGGTTTGACAACAGGAAAAAAGCTCAGTATTAGTGATGGAATAAAATCATGGCCACCATCCAAACACCACTTCAGATTCAGTGAAATTAGCTTGCAATATGCAATTTCAAATGATTTTGAAAGAGAAGAAAACATGTGACTCAATAAAGCCAAGTATTTTTACATGGAAGAAGTCTGGTGAAGAAAAYGAGGTTTTCTCTCCAATTTTGGAATCCATGAAGCCTGACCTGGGCAGATTTTAAGGCACAGGAAGATAATTTACACCCAGAGATTCAACTCCTGAATAACAACCTGCAGCCCCAGAAGCCTCCTGTGACCATCAATAACTCTGATTTCAGGCTTGCACCTGTATTTTACATCCTTCTGGAGAGGCCTGCAGCCTGGATGTGCTGAGAGATGGACAATCCACCATGGTGATCAATTGACTGATTGATTGATTGATTGATTATCCAGGGCTCCCCCACCAGTGCCACTCTGCTCTACACAACCCTCATCACTCTACTTGTGTCAGGTGTCACCTGCACCCCAGAGAGATTCCCCTCCTCAATCTCCTTCCAGAAACCTCAGACAGATCCCACAAATTYCCTTTTTCTCCTTCTGATGGCTCCWGCATMATTYCTGTTCTGGTTTCACCTCATCCTCTTCCCAGAGCACAGAGGGGAAAGCGGCAAAGTGGAGAAGAGATTCCACTCATCAGCAACACCACCAAGTCCTGTCCAGTGCTTCCCACTCACACACCCCAATACCCAAAATAATCCATTTTTCTGCTCCCAGCACTGACCTTGCTCCCCATACACCTTCAGATGTTTTCCAAAGCCACTCTCCTTAAGGACACTCATGGAAGTTAACACCATAGGAGCACRGAATGGTTTGGGTTGGAAGGGACCTCAGAGACCATCTCATTCCAACCCAATCTTACTCTAAGCCAGGAGATTTCCCTTCAGAAACTACAGAGCTTGGTTTCCTTTGGGAATGAGGCACATCCCAAGCTGCTGACAGGAGGAGAAGGAGCAGCCATGGATCATTCTGCTGCTCTGTCCTGATTTACTGGAGGAGGCCGAGATGCTGCCTCACGTGGAACCCAACGTTTCCCAAAAGCCACCAGGACAGGAAGGAGAAGGTTTAATACCATCCTTCCAAAGGCTCAAGCAAGTCTGCTCAATTTACTTTTTCTTCAGGCAGCATGTTCTTCAGTAAGAAAGGTTTTGTGTTTCTTCCAGGTGATTTCTCCCTGGGCCAGGAGCAGCAGCAGCTCAAGGCAGGAGCAAAATTAACCTAAACCAGGCAGTTTGGAGCAGCAGGACAGCTCAGCACCCTCAGGCTGCATCCTCTACTAGTAACAGAATCATTATATAAAATAAATATTAATAATATTAGGATCTTCTGCTCAGAAAATGGATCAAGTAAAAAACACCAGTGAGACTTACAAAGGGAAAAGCAGTCCAAACCAACGAGGATTAAAAATTCTTTTGCTAACACAATTATTATCAAACCAGATTTTAAACTTCTCATCTATACTTCACTTTACTTAATAGCTGGTTCTTCTTGCAATTGGTCTCTTATTTCAAGGTAATTCTCTTTTGAAGGTATAGGACAAGACTTGCCTTTGATTTTATCAAGGAACTCACATTTAAGGAGGAAAAATCCAAAGGAGACTACTGGAGAACCCTTCCAGTTCARTGCTGCAGAAAAGGTTCATCCTGTAATTAAAACTTCTCACTTGAGCACTTAAATCATTGACATTCCTCCACTGCTCATGAACTGCATTATGCAACAAAAGGGTTTTGGATGGAGATGGTGTCAGTAAGTATTTTTCCAGGRACAAAACATGCCAGCTTTAGGACACCAACACAGTTATATTTATAGAATAAAATTGGTTATGTCCTGTATTTTACTTCTTTTAAAGAAATTACCATTACTTTAACTCTGTCAGATATTTTAAATTCCTTCCTTCCAGTCATCCTGTATGGTTAATGCTCTACTACAGGTAAAACTAAAAAAGGAAAGTCACTGCATCATTTCAACCCAAATATCTGATGWAAGAGAGGTCAGGCTGTGCTTCCTTATTATTACTATTATTATTATWATATTTACTGCTCCTACTTTGCTGACACCATAAAAATGAGTTGTGGCTGGTTATTTAACAGGGGAATCTCCTCAGCAAAGGCTGCATTGTAAGGTAGGAGTAAGTACTCATTAAAAATACCCTGAAATCTCAGTGTTCATTAGCTGATTATGGAGGCTGTGCTCGGGAGCACAATGCAGATCTTTAATATCACTGCTCTGAGTTCAAACACACACACAGGTTTTCAAATCTACTCTGCTAACTGCAAAAGGCATAATTAACGTTTTTAAATATCACCTGCACCACCCTCATCAAAACAATAATTAACTCTCATTCAGCCTGAAACTGAGGAAGTTAAAATAACACACAAGTCTTTCAACTTCCTTGCACTGCTGCATCCCAGCACTGGAATATTCTGCAGGAATGTTCTGCTTGGAACCAGTTCCCCACAGAGGTTGTGGATTCCCATCCCTGAAGTGTCCARAGCCAGGCTGGACAGGGCTTGGAGAAGCCTGGAATAGAGGAACTGTCCCTGTCCCTGGAATAAAATGAGCTTTAAAGTCTTTCCAACCCACACCATCCTGGGATTCTGTGACTTCTTACTCCAGCAATGGATCTGGATATCCATTATCCCTTCCTTACAGCAAAACCCCAAGTGATACAAGTAGGAGACCAAAACTAAGCTAGTAGATGATGCACCAAAAACAAAATGAAATAACAACAGATTTGCCAACATGAGCACCTCCAAATGCCAAGGAAGAAGTGCTGAGGACACAGAGATCTGTAAAAGTCAAATATTACTTTGTGCAATTACAGGGAGAATTTCAGTTGGGAAGGAGAGAGGAGATCAAAAAACCAAGTTGCTGATAGACTCATCTATCTGACTAACAATTAACCCCATGGTAAGAAATCAGTGCATTGAGCCAGACTGACCCAAATTGATGCAGAACTGAGGGACAAATGCTCAGACACAGCACAGACCTGGCTCACTTCAACCACTTCCCTGGAGAGATCAGCTGCCAGCTGCAGCCAGCTAAAAGAACACAAGAGAAAGGCAAACACACAGAGAGGCTCCCAAAAACACACAGAGACCCCCAAAAACACACACAGATCTATCCCCATCTCAGATATCAACAAGCCTCACTATTTTTTTCATTATTTAGTCCAATATTCATTAATTAATAGTGGAAAAATTCAAGTGTAAGGCTTTAAAATCACAGTGTTAAGTCAACAGGGTTGCTTGCATCAGGCCTTCCTCTAAACATAATTTTGGGCTCTGTTCTTCAGTCATTTGAACACTCCCCTTTGTTATCTCAGTTTAAGTCAAAAAGACAAGTAAATGCTTGTAAAGCAGAAACAACAGCCAAGTCTCATTTCCACACTTCTCAGCTGGCTAATTACCAATACTACATCATTTTGGTGCACACAGATATCAGTCCTGGCTAATCACCTGCTCACAGAGATTTTTCAAGCTTTTTGTTTTCTTTTTTTGCTCTTCCCCTGTGTCAACCACAGCAAAATTACCAGGCAGTGCTTTGCAGCTTCCTGAGCACGCAGAGAGAGGAGGTTTTGATTGCTTTGGGTCACCTGGGATTGCAATCCTATTACAGGCAGGTTCAGGGAGATGTGACAGAGGTGTTTGAGTTTACTTACAATGAGCTCTGAGTCCCGGCCCATGGAAATCACAGTTCTGTTCACTGTCCTCAGCAGGTTCTCCATGATGATCTGCACATGGCGTTGTGTGGGGCCCTGAGGACAAGGAATAAATCACTGATAGCTGCAAACAACAGACAGCAGCACAACTGAACCACCCGTGCTGCCTTTCAACCCACCTGTCTGGTGGAAATTAAGTAAAACATCACTTGCTGTTGATCACAAGGARGGAAGGGGTTTAACAAAGTCTTATTTTGGTAATATATGTCTCTGATAAATTAAAATGTGCCATTACAATTCCAATGGAAATGAAGCTTATTACCTATTAATTTTCTTCCCCCAAGACATTTTTCCAACATCAAATCCCCACCTGGTATTACCACACCTGGGGAGGGGGGGCTGTTCTGTAACAGCTCAATTAAAAGGAAGAGAAAAGCAAAGCAAAACTTTCATTAGGAATTGCCAATTTCAGTCAATATTAGAAGCAAACTACCACTACTTTTAAAAGAGTTAGAATGAAATATTTATTCCAAGAAGCTTTTAAGGACGAATCCAGAAATCTCACATGGAATGATGGGCAAAAAACAAAGCCACAAAAACACTACAAGGAGAAAGAAACAGATGAGCTTTGCTCCCATCTTTTACTTTATGGATGAAAAATAGATCTGCATATTTGAAGGACAATCTACCACCAGCACAAACTCACCCAGGAGCTGGTCCTGCTGCCAGGATCAGCCTGGGAGAGGGTGGAGCTGCAGGTGAGCCCCTACCACAGAGAGAAAAGCAGCCAACAAAGAGAGACAGGAGCAGCCAAGCTGCCAGAACCAAATTCCTCCTGTAAAACAACCCACTCTCTGAAGCAGCCACACAGAGCTACTTCCAAAAACAAACAAAATCAGAGCAAAATCTAAAAAAATCCCAATTAAATAAGATGCCAGAGAGGATGTGAGTAGCTGACCCCTGAGGTCCCTTCCAGCTGAATTAGTGTATGACTCTACACAGCACTGAAGGTTCAGGCAGCAGCAGCAGCACAAATTTCAGGAGAGCATCAAATCACTGCAGCTTTCTGGCAAAGCACCAAWATTTGTATGTTTGTTGAGGTCAAGAGAAAGCAAAAGAGAGACCATTATGCAAAAAAAGGGATATTACACATGCTGCACGTCTGGGAACYGTGTCAGCAACAATACAACTCAAATGCACATTTCCCAAAATGCCCATGGGAGAAAAGAAAAAGCACMAAAACAAAACATTTTCCACCTGGAAGAGGCCAGGCACAGTAAATGAGGAAGGTTTAACTCCTAAGGACATGTAYTTCTTCACTATCTAACCAGAAAAGCTGCACTGGATGAGCCTCAGAAACATAAAGTGCTGTGCTGGATGTGACGTGTGAGATGCCACACAACAAACRCATCCTCATCATCACTGGAGAACTGAGAGTTAGGAAAGCCTGGTTAGGAGGTTATAAAAAAGAAAAATAAAAATCTAAAGCTTCAGGAGTTACCTGCTTAATTCACTTTACTAAAACAACTTCTGGGAAGTGTTACTCATCACAGAGGCAGCCCACACTCACCACGTCTTTCTTGTAGAGCACTTCCAGGATGTTACTCAGCAACTGGCAGCAAGCCTCCAAATCTTCTTGTCTCTCCAAGTGATACTTGAGCTGGTCTGTCATTGTTGGCAGCAAGATTTCCCTGCAGTCTGCACACAAAACACGAGGTTACAAACACAGCTTTCAGGGCCTCCAGGCTGATGTGCTTCAGTGCTTACATAAGACACAAAAAAGTCAGGAAAAATAAATTAACTTCCAGCCTTTCAACCAAAGCCTCACCTCACCTTAAAGACTTCTGCCTCTGAACTGCTCCAACCTTTGACCATTTGCTGCTATTAAAAAAAATTAAAATTCCCCTTCCTTGCTCAAATACTCAGACTGTTCCTACATGGAGGGAATCACCAAGTCAAATTTAATTACTAATTATCCATATAAATGTCAGCCCAGTGAACAGCTTGGTTCTGCAGATCTGCCCCAGAGATGCTGTGTGATCACAGCCTCGTGCCTCTGCATTTGGGAAACTTCAGGATGTGTTGCTCCCTGAATTTTGGACTAACATGGAAAGGAAACAGCAGATGAAGCCAAACCCCACAGGGCAGAGGGGTAACGTGAACTGTCCCCAAATGCAGGGGAGGGGAGGAACCCCAAAGCCCAGCTGCTGAGCACTCCAGGAAAGCACAGAACGTGTCTTTGCAGAGCCTGCGAGGTGAATCAGTCTTYAATAACTTAAAAGGCCCCTAATTAGAGGGCTGAGAATGCTCCAGTGCCCTGCTGAGCCCCACTGGCAGGGAGGGGGCAAAGATCAGTTTAATATCTGAGTCACTGTGAGTCCAAATGCAGGGCTGGAGCTGCTCTGATCAATGGGGGAGGCTGTCAAGCTGCATTTCTGAGAAAGGGAAAACTGATTACTTGTCCCAGTGCCTGGTCTGCAATGACACAACCTGCACAGAACACTCGGTTCCCTTGGGTGGAGCTGAGCTCCTCAGCTCCCACCCGGGGCTGCTGAGAACATGGGGGGAAGCAAAGAGGGCTGGGAACTCCACAAAATCATCCCAAGGGTGAGGAGGAGCAGCTGAGGGAGCTGGGGGGGGGCTCAGTCAGGAGAAAAGGAGGCTCAGGGGGGATCCTGGGGCTCTGCACAGCTCCTGACAGGAGAGAATATTGAGTGAAGGACACAGAGAAAGGCTCCCAGTGCCAGCGGGCAGGGCTGGATGGGATATTAGGAATGAGGAATTGTTCCCTGGCAGGGTGGGCAGGCCCTGGCACAGGTGCCCAGAGCAGCTGGGGCTGCCCCTGGATCCCTGGCAGTGCCCAAGGCCGGGCTGGAGCCATTGGGACAGTGGGAGGTGTCCCTGCCCGTGGAATGGGATGACTTTAAGATCCTTCCAACCCAAACCAYRACTCTGTGATGTTCCAACCAATGCAGGGCTGTGGTGACACCTCCCACACGAAGATGAGCTTTTCAGTGCATCTTTGCTAGGAACTGTTTTGAAGAGCACTGAGCTGCTGCACTCTGCACTGGCTACCTGGAAGCTCAGAGGAGGAAAGGAGAACCCTCATGGCCCTGCCTGCCACAAACTCCCCCAGCCCTGATTGATGGCAACGTTCAGGGCCCAGAACATCAGCTCCTGCTCCCAAGGCAGCTCAGGATCTGCTGCACAGTGATCACAGACAATGGTAACCCCAYATCTGTTCTGGAGCACAGTCCAGCCCGTGGTGATTTAATCTCAGAGGCAATCAAATATTCATCTACAGCAAAGGATGCTCAGCAGGAATTACCAATTAGTAACACCCAAGGAAAGCCTTCAATGGACACAGGTGAATACACACCATAAATTTGTGTCAATAAAAACATTTCATTTCCTGGGACACTGATAAATCYGTTTATTTTGTGGTTCATTTAGTTCCTGTGGCCGAAAAAATTTAACCTGTGCTCAGTAACTTTGTTTCCAACTCCACATTCTGTGAGTTGAGTCATAACTGAACCATAASAACTCTTATAAATGCTGGGTGTTGTCTACTAAAATTCAACAGGCTCCAATTCCTCATGGAAAAATCCCTGGATTTTCAAACTCCAGCAGCTCCACAGTTCACTTGGCAATCAGCTGGAAGTCACTTGGAAAACAAAGCAACAGCAAACCCAAACAGCTCCATAGRACAAAACAAATCAGACAAATCACTGTTTACATGAACCAAAACCTTGATGCTTGCAAGGACAGGACACTTCATTTAACTCCATCCATGAGCACTGAAAATATTCACTAAATTATTATTAAACTGCTCCACACTCAGGGAAAAGTTATATCTGTGCCTTTTTGTTTAATGTTTAAGTAATGGAGTAAAAATTATATATAAGATTATATACATAATGTTATTATATGTTGGTAGGGATAAATGTTATTTATATACTCATTTCTTCTGGAAAAGTATATATATTCATTTACAATTCAATACATTCAAAGTATTAATATATTAATTTACCTCTACTTTACTATATGGAATAATTACTTATTTATATAATTACCACATGTTCCTACTAGTGTTWATAAATATGAATAAAATAAATTTTACTACTATATTTTAAACTATTACATTATTATTAAACTATTACTATTTTTACTATTATACTACTTTTTTTTTAAAGATATACAAACCTCACCACCAGTCTCCATTCTGATCCAAGGTCCCAAACTCTCCCCATTTCCAGGTGAATCATCCAACACTCAACAACATCACTAAATCAAAATGCTTCAGCAAACTGCTTCACACACTCCCCTCTCTACCCCCAAATCCTTCAAGCTTCACAAATTCATGTATTTTGAATTTTAATTCCTCTGGAGACGCAAATAAATCTTCCTTGACCTCTCCAAGCACAGAATTAGAACCTTTTTTCTCCACCAGAAARAGGCTGATGAAATTTTCTGTGCATTTGCCAGCCTTCCCTAAGTCCACAATCCAGCAGTGCATATTGCTTTTAGAAAAGAAAATCTCATTTTTGCAACAGGATCCAGGATTAGKTGACAGCTTATATGGAAGTATTCCMTATCAGTTTAAAATTCCTCAATCAGTGAGAGGCAGGAGGGGCAGCCAAGAACATTTTAGAAATGAACTCCAACCCACAGAGCGAGGGACAGGAAAATCTGAATTTTAGAAAGGCTGTGGAGAGAGGTTTGATTTATTTTCAAGGGAATGTGAACGTTTATGAAACTTCAGAGAATGATCACGATGAAGAACTATGATGAGAAGATCAGAGGGATGGAGCCCCTCTCCTCTTCAATAAAAGCCTGGATGTGGCACTGGGTGCCAGGGCTTAGTTGAGGTGTTGGGCTGGGTTGCACTCAATGATCCTGAAGGTCTCTTCCCACCTGGTCATTCTGGGAATTCTGTGAGGAAAGGCTGGGAGAGCTGGGGATGTTCACCTGGAGAGGAGCAGCTCCAGGGAGAGCTCAGAGTTCTCCCAGGGCCTGAAGGGGCTCCAGGAGAGCTGSAGAGGGGCTGGGGACAAGGATGGAGGGACAGGAGCCAGGGAATGGCTCCCACTGCCAGAGGGCAGGGATGGGTGGGAGATTGGGAATTCCTGGCTGGGCTGGAATTCCCAGAGCAACTGGGGCTGCCCCTGGATCCCTGGCAGTGCCCAAGGCCAGGCTGGAGCACCTGGGACATTGGGAAGTGTTCCTGCCATGGCACTGGGTGGGATTTGAGGTCCCTCCCAACCCAGTCTGGGATTCTGTGATACCAATGCCAAGAAAAGCTTTTAAGGCCACACTTTGTTTACTGAATAAAAAACCCCAGACACCCATGGGAACCCCAGGGTGGTTTGGGTCAGTGCAGGTGCCTGGAATCCCATCCCAGCCCCAGCAAAGGCTGCTGGATTTAGGACCTTCCTAACAGGCAGTGACAGGAAAACCCACTCGAGGAGCCTCCTGATAAGATCTCAGAGCCATTAAGCAGCAGAGATCTGTCAGCAAACCTGCCCTGGGCCCTGATTAATCACCCTCCCATTAACACAGATCCATTCAAATTTCTCAGCAGCTCAATAATGTTGGACTGCACCAYTCCCTGCGCCCTGAAGGGCAGAGTTTGGGAGTCAGGTTTAAAAAACAAACCAGCCACACACAATTCCTACCTCTCCCTCTGAAAATGGAACTGCTCCAATAAGGGAGGGTAGAGATCAATATGGGAAATGCACCACAGCCTTTCTCAAGAGTGTGTTTTACACTCAGGTTCTTGTTTTAGCTGAGTTATCTCCATTTCTTCCTCCCAAGGAGAGAAAAGGATGATCCCTGATATTACTGACGTCTGCCCCAAAGTCCTGGCAACCTGAGAGCAGCCAGGAGAAGGGAAAATCATCATTAYACAGTGAGCTGAGAATGAATGAAGCAAATGAGTAACACTGAAACATTARATTTACCCAGGAAACATTAAATTATTCTTGGAGACACCATTTTACCCAGGCCCYAACATCAGCAACTCCATTTGCACTCCTTTCACTTGTTGAAAATCCAGCACTTCAGGGCTGAATAATTTCAAATCATTGCAGAAGTGAAGATGAAGTCTGGACTTGCTGTTTCTACCAAATCTCCACACATGGTGACACAGGTGGTTAACTGTTTTTCAGAGATTTTAAGAGTGGTATAAAACCACCACAATGCCAATCCACAAAGATTTTTTTAAACTGGAACCAGCAAAATTTGTTTTATCAGCACTCAGCAGTCTCAGCTTTTGTGATCTGAGAGCAGAATCCTCCCAAATCTCCTTTCCCACTGAAGCAGTGCCTATTTGCTCCCTCATTACCTTCCCTGACAGCACACAAACACTTTGTTTGGGTCAGTTTAACCTGCAGCCAGCCTGAAAAAGAATCAAGTGCTTCACCTCAAAGGAGGAAATCTGTAGGACAAGTGCCTGAGCTTATCTTTCACTGGCCCATTRAAGGGAAAGCAGAAAATAACGAGGCATGGATGAACAGCACCCTCTGAAAGGTTTCTGCTTTCCTTCAGCCAGGGAACAGCTCCAAGGCACAGAGGACATCCCAAAGCTCCATTTCCCCCACACAACTTCACTGTGCACAAAAGATGAATTAATGATTTTTGATAAACCCCAACACAAAGTTACAACAGAGCTCAATACCCTGGCTGCTTCATGCCCTTTGAAAATAACAAATCCCAATTTTTTTTTTAATTTTGCGCTTTCCTAATTGAGACTGCAGGTAACAAAGGTAAATAAGTGATTTTCCTCAAGCCTGAGGCCAGGCTGGATGGGATTGGAGCAGCCTGGGATAGTGGAAGGTGCCTGTGTGAATTMGAAAAACAGAAACTCCCACAGACACTGAAGAGTTTGATCTGCAGCCTTGGATTGATGTAAAAATACAATACACAGATATTAAGCAGAAAAATCATAAACTCATATTTCTATAGTTGTAAGTAAGAGTATGCCTGAAGGAAGTGAGGAACTGCACTGGTAAGATGGTGAAGGGTTTCTAATGTAGGGGTGGGGCTGGATGGAATGAGCTGAGAGTTCAGAAGTTAGAACAGARGCAGATGTGTGCCTGTGAGACAGAAGCCCACTGGACAAAAGCATCCTCAGTGCAGCAGAAGTGAGTAAAGGTGATGGGTCAGAAAAGCAAAATAAACCCTGTGGCAKCTGTCCATTGGGTTAGAARGTTCTAGATTGCCTTGTAACAAAGAACTTGTGACTGCTCCTGAGCTATGGCTGAMTGCTTGCTCCTCTGAAATCTCAGGGCCTCTGAGACTGATGTYTGTCTGAGCARTAAATCSTTCYTAGCCTGAAAAKAGTSCCATCCCTTGCTGGAGTTCTAGATGYTGAGAATTTCAGACTTTCTGTGCTGCCAGGCACTGACCCCCAGGAGAACACTGCATTGACCTGGGGCCGTGGAGAAACTTCCAAAATTGATTGATAGCACTGGGATTGTGTGTGTTTGAATAGGAGTGTGTAATGTCACAGGATGGAAAACTTTGTGGTTTTAGCATATWGCAATATATATGGGGCAAGATGGAGGTTTTTGAGCAGAGGTTGGTCCTTCTTCTTCACCATGGGTTTGGGTGGTATTTTGTTATTGGGCAGAAAAGTCCAAAGTGTGGACCTCAAGGGATTAGTTATTGGGTTAAAAGTGAAAATAATTTAGGTGTCATTTCTTAATTGGACAGTTTAGCCTTAAAAGGCCTTGTAACAAGAGATTGCTGGCCATTTTGTGCCTTGTTAACAAAAGATTGCAGAACTCATTGCTGTGAGACTGTAACATTGATAAGAAACAATAAACACCTGAGTCTGAAAGTGAACTGTCCTCTCAAGTGCTTTCAATCCCAACCTCCACAGAGGAGGAAAAAGGAAGCCAAAAACCAGCAATCCTTTCATTTCTAGAGGCAACAATGATAGGTGTCCACCAAGCCAAGGGCAACACTGGATGGGTTTTAAGGTCCCTTCCCACCCTAACCAGTCTTGGGTTTGGATTTTCCATCTTGTCCTTCCAATGGAAGGCCCTTAACGTATCCCAGGCTCCACAGGGACGGCAGGAGGGCCCAGGCAGGGCCCAGGGASAGGAGCAGAGCCTGGGATGGTGCCTGCTCACCGTGCTGGGTGAAGAGGTCGCTGTGCACGATCTCGATGAGGCAGTAGAGCTTCTGGATGGTCAGGCGGCTCACGGGCACGTTGAGGATGAACTCGGTGAAGAGCTTGCTGCACACACAGGGAAAGCAAAAACCCACTAAATAAAAGCAAAACCCAACTAAATAATCCATCCAAAAACCCATTAAAAATTCATAGGAAAAACAATTGGGCACAATCATCATAAAGAACCCGACACGCAACTTCCTGCTCTGGGATGAGCAAACTCAATTTTTTTGAGATACTGAAAAAAAAAATCAGACACTCATGGGCGGTTTTCAATAAATTTCTTTAGTTTTTAATGTCATTTCTTTTGTCCCCTCCCTTTTATCTCAGTTTTAGACTCTTTGYTCATGTTTCATTTAAGGTTTTAGGTTTCAAGTTTTCCCTGCCTGTGCTTCACGTCAATCAGCACATTYGTGATTATGGATGCCAAAAATAAGGTGATAATTAACATTGCAAGCTACCAACAAAAAATAATTAATAATTAAAAACCCCCAGAAACTGACATTTTAGGAAAAGGTACCATCACACTCATCAGCTGAGCTCCCACCTAATGTTGACAAGACTCTTCAATAATTTTCCATCCCCTCCTAAAATCTTGGGTTCTTCGCTTTTCCTATTGAGACTTAAGTCAACCTCAATCTAAATACTGCTAGTGTTTAACTGCAATTTTGATTGGTAAAACCATAGGAAAAATGCAATATCTGAGGTAAAACAGGCCAAGTTCTGCATTTTCCTTTCCCTTTTCCCAGGGATTTTGCTGTCACATATCAAAATTATTATTTAGTCCAGAAACTCTACAAATCTGGATTTCCTAAGCCCAGGGAAGTGTAGATGTAAAACAATTCACAGTCCCCAGGCAAGCAGAAGGTAAATGCCAGGTTCCTCAGGCCACTGGAACGTTAGACTAAGATTATATTTATTTTTTTTACTCTTTATCTCTTTTCCTCCTTCTGACATATCAAGACCATAAAAATAAAGCTAGACAAAATTTAGAAGGGTTTGTGCAGTAAAATCAGATTTAAAACATTTTTTTCAGTTTGTAACAACAACATAAAAAATAAAATAGTATGTTTCTCTTTAAGCTAAAAGTTCTGCTGAAATACCAGTTTTTATTTGGTTTTTCCACTTTTTTTTGTCTTAAATATCCTGTCATTGTCCTTTTTATTTACTAACAACACTGCCATGTTTATGAGCTACTGAGACATCGATCCAGCAGCTGAATCACTGAATTATTTATTATTTTATTATTTACATGAAATTTATACATCAAAGAGTGAAGCATCATGGTCCAGCTTAAGAGTTTTGATGGCAGCTGATTAATAACTCTTGCTAGTGGTTTGTACTGTAAAGTTTGTCAGGTATTTCTTAGACATTATTTTTTAAAAACAGGTTCTTTGTGTAACCCTTAAAAATACCTGCAAGGGACAAAAAAATGCAATTAAACCAAAGTGATAAAACTTCTCAGGTGATCTTTATTTCACTGTCTCAGTATATATTTATATATTTTTATATATCTTTGTATCTTTATATATAGTAGTAACACATAAAAATGAAATATACAGTATGTTTTTATGCTTATATATATATTAAATGTATTTTATATATTTGTGTGCATATTTTATATGTATCTTTACAAACTAAAATTATCACTCCACACTTAATTAACTCTACTTACCTGAGTTCCTTTGGATCAAACACTAATTTCACATCATTRACGATTGCTGGCAAGTATTTAAGTGCTGCACCCTAAAAAAAAAMMCACCAAAAAACCCAAATTAACAAAATTAAAGAGYTTAAAGGTGATGCAAAGACTGCAAGAAGAGAATTACTCACGAGGAGGTGACTTTGGTTTCACCATTTTCTGTGACACCTGAGCTGAAATTCAGCAAAAATTAAACTTTCAAACTGATTTAAAATAAGACAGAGGCATGAAATGTTCATAAACAGGAGAAACCCAGACCAAAATTAGAGATTTATAAGCTTCTTCCAACATTTTATAGAAACCTTTTGGTTCCTCTAATCCCTTTATCCCCATCTTCTCTTGAGCACTTTCTCATCCTCCTCCTCAGCTATGCTAGRGTTGTTTGGGTTTAATTTTCACTCCACTGCTTAAAAATTAAACAAAAAACCTAATTAGCATTTTTTCCCTGCAGTAAATTCTTGGTAGCCACTCATGAAACCCTGGCTCTCCCCAATTCCCCTTGAACTCAGAGCTGCCACTGCACAGCACATGAAAGGAGCTCAGAAGATACAAACAGATGTTTAATATTTTAACTGTTTGTGGGGATTTTTACTCATTTTATCTTTTTCCTAGGAACAATTCATAGGTATTGCATGCACTGAGCACCACACTAGGGAAAAAACTCAGAGTAATTGAAATGTAAGCCAGAAAAGTCAGACTTGTCTGCCTTACCTTGTGTTTTATGATTAAATCAAATTGTTTGGTAACAGGTGTATTTCTGCCTGAGGAGAGGGAAGGGTTGGATGGGATAYTGGGAATTGGGAATTGTTTCCTGGGAGGGTGGGGAGGGGCTGGGATGGAATTCCCAGAGCAGCTGGGGCTGCCCCTGGAKCCCTGGCAGTGYCCMAGGCCAGGCTGGACACTGGGGCTGGAGCACCTGGGACAGTGGGAGGTGTCCCTGCCATGGCTGGGGTGGCACTGGGTGAATTTTCAGATCTTTCCAACCCAACCCCCTCTGTCACTCTGTGATGTGAGCAGTGATTGCAATTCACACCCCCAGCCTGGACACACATTTCCCATCCCCAGTGGTTTCTGCARGCAGAGGAGCCACAGGAGAACAGGTTTGAGGAGCCAGCACAAACCCAATTCCTTTCTTTCCCAAAAGCTCCCCTTTCCTGCCACCACCCCTGTCATTCCACAGCCAATCCCAGAGCTCTCAAAAGCAACAAACCAATGCTTTGGTGACACCCAAGGAGAACCTCAAGAGGCCACCAAGGCCAAGACCCTCCCCAAAGGGAGCCCCCAGCCTGTCCCTGGGCTGGATGAAGATTGAGAGCATTCAGCTCTCAGTCACAACCCACTGAGGCTGTCAAGCTGGACCCCAACCATCCCACACCTGCTGGAAGGACTCCTGAGCTGGATGCAGATTGCAGAGCATCCAACTCTCAGTCACAACCCACTGAGGCTGTCAAGCTGGACCCCAACCATCCCACACCTGCTGGAAGGACTCCTGAGCTGGATGCAGATTKCAGAGCATCCAACTCTCAGTCACAAYYCACTGAGGCTGTCAAGCTGGACCACCAACCATCCCACACCTGCTGGAAGGACTCSTGAGCTGGGAACGCTGGAATTCTGCAAAGGGAGCAGTAATGGATGAGGGCTCTAATGACCAGTCAGGAACCACAGGCAGCARTGGGGGTTTATTTGCTGATCAGTCACATGCACAGAGCCATAAATGTTTAGTAACACATCTTAGAAGAGAGCTTGYATTTTATATCTTGAATTAAAATTTCACACCGAGCGTAAAAATTAACACTTGAATGGCTCTCATGAACTACTGTGGGGTAAAACTATTTACAACAGCCATTTACAGCTTGGAGCTGCAACAATTAGCAGTAACTGAGGGTCTASTTTATGGACAAACCAATTAAAGTTTAATTCTGGAGATTTAAAGATGATTGTGGAAGTATATTTCCCAATTTCCCACCTCAGCTGGCTCGATTATGTGACAGGACGATCAGACTATGAGGCTGTGCAGCCATGTGATTAAATCTGTATTTGTCCAAGCCAAAGGGCTACTAAAATAATTTTTTRTTGGTATTAAGTCACGTAGAAGGGCAGCTCTTGCTGTAGATCTCACTCTGCTCAAGCAGCAGCAGAAGCAGATTTTCTGTGAGCAGTGGCTCCATCGCAATACTGGTTATTCCCAGGACACTGTAATGCATAAATGAGGAATATGAAATGCAGCAGATAAAAAAACCCTGCTCTTGTCTTTCCATGTAAGATCAGGAAAAAAAAAAGCATCTGGTTTGAGGGGGTTTTCTCCCATTTAAAGAAATTAAATTAATTACTTTTCACTCTTGATCAGCACTGGACAAAGGTTCCAATTCCTCATTKCCACAAGAAGCACACAGCAAACTAAGCCCAAAATCTTAATTCCATGGTTACACAGGGATGCCTTAACCACTTGAAAATTCCAACCAGCATTAACAAACCAGAGTAGTGAGGAACCTCAGTGTTCACTCCAACAGTTTTCTGCAGTAMTTTCCCTGTGATCTCACGAGCAGCACACCCAAAGCTGGCAAGATCAGCCTCACACACGCACTCAATAATTACACACAGTTTCAAGCTGGGCTGCAATAAAAATCTGACTGCCCCAAGGGGCTTCTCTCTTTGTGAAAAACCAGTGACAAATTATTCCCACCCTTATCAAGTCACAAAATCAGTCRTTTCCAGTACTACAAAGCACACAAATAAAGCAGCAAAGGGGAAGGATGAAAAGGAGTGAAAGCAGCAATGAGCCAGCGCGTGCCATAAATAATGGATATATTCTCCCTGAGCTGAATTTCCTCGTACACGCACTGTTCTGTTGGCTGTGGGGTGTTATTGGGATTTTTTTTTTATTTTTTTTACCCAGGCTGTGATTCACATGGCTCAGCATGACCTCAGCAAGGCCATGGCAGCCTGCAGCCAACTCAGAGATGCTGTAGCTCATCCTCTACATCCCAGCCACACAAACACACATTAATTTCCCCTCCATGAACACCACAGCTGTGTGTAAAAGGAATTATTCCACAGCAAGTATGGGAAGAACCATGAGCTGACACTCGCTCTGAGCAGGAGCTGCCAAGAGAAGCCATGGAGCTGCTCAGAGCCTCAAGGATACCTTTAAAAACTGTGAAAAAGGCAATTAACTGGGCCAAGAAACACAACTCACTGAGTGAAAATACTCAGGGCCAGAAAAGTCAAAGCTTTGCCTTAAATGGAATAAATTAAGCAATAATTGATGGGCACAGCTCTCTGCAGAGCCAAGGCAGGGGATAGCAATTCCCAGGATTTATCCTTCCACGGACTAATTGCAGCTCATTCCCTAAATCATCCCAACCTGCTCTCTGTCTGGAGCARGACTCTTTGAGAAACTTCAGATAAATTCATTGATGGGCTCCTAAKGACCTCCCAGCTAATTGTGCTCTCCTAAACCCTCCCCAACTGGCAGCCAAATCACGTTGATGTGGAAGGAACAGATGCAGTGTTGGTATCAAAAGATCATTTGAGTGCAAAAATCCTTCAGATGTGATAAAAAAGCCAGAATAATATCAGGAGCAATGGAATTGTTCTTTCCAACAGTGATCTCTCTGAACATCAATTAACTGAACAGCTAATTGTGCTCTCCTGGACTTGTCCAGAGCTGGCAGGGAAGTCACGTTCGTGTGGAAGGAACCAACTCAGTGTTGGTGTAAATAGACCATTTAAAGGGGAAAAAACCCCCTTCAAAAAGGCCACAATAAATAAGATCAGGAGCAATGGAATTGTTATTCCAACAGTGGCCCCTCTGCACATCAATGACGAGTCCCCTGCACTGCCCACACTACTCTTTCTCACTGATACTTCATTTCCAGACAGGAAATTAATCAAAAATGGGARAAGAATGGGATCTACCACGAGGAAAATGAGCACATTGCCCAGATCTAGAAGTTCAAAGAGTTTCTATGGCTAAAAGTTTATCATCTGAATTATCTACCTTGATTCTCTGAAAGGAATTTTTCCTGCAGTTTTTTGCTGGGTGGGTAAAACCTCAAAAAACTTCACTTTGACATGTGCATATTTAAATAAGAGTAAGCTTCATTTATTTACTGGGACAGAATGTGTCCCAACTTCTAAAACTACCAGGAAGAGCTGCTTTCCGAGGAAATCTCTGGAGTTTTTAATTTCTTCACAAAAGGATGAGAGGACAAGTAAAAGCCTTTTCTTTGTGCCATCAGGCAAATAAAAACACATTAAAATAAGACAGGGAAACCTTGCTAAGAACCTTAACGTATTTCTAATATAATTGGGGATAACAGCTAGAAAAATGAGTTTTACTCATTTACTTTTGTTTGTTACACAGTTGAGAATATGGTGAGAACTGTTAATACAAAAGAGAAATCACCTGTGTGATAAATACAGTAAGTCACTGGTGAGTGAAAAGCAAGCAGGACAGAAAAAGAATCTTATAACAATGGAAAATTATCCCATTCCTAGGTTTATAAATGGAATGACAAAAATAAGTGTCACAAAAGCTTCTCAGCAGCAGCTGTTTAAATAAAAACTAACTTAAGGTTGTCATTAGATTGACCAAATGACATTTGCAAAGTATTAAACAAAATGTATTCTGAGCAGAACACCACAGCTTTTTTTCTGGGGTTTAAGTTCAGCTCTTTGTAGTCCATAAAAGCCAAAAAAAAAAAACCTTAATTTAAAACTGTCATTTTCCCAAGCCATTCGTTTCCATCAGCACACCTGACCTCCAAATTAAGCACAAAAACYCTGTGCCTAATACATGATATTCTTCTGAACTCTTTTCTTTGACAAAGCAATAAATTTGTTTCACCTGACTCCATTTGAGAACATTATTTTAATGTTAATTTTCATCTTTTGTGCCATTCGACAAAGCACTTCCCTTCCACCCCAGCATTATCTTGGGTGCCATTCCATTAAACTCACCCTGACCAAATGAAGCCCAATCAGCAGCTGCATCAAACAATAGCCAGGAACACCTCAACTCAACGTTTGAGATTTGCCCCAGCCTAGAGCAGTTATTCAGCCCAAAAACTGAAGCAGCTTTTAGCCCAGCTGCAAAGCAGCACCCTGGGCACTAAATTCAGTGTAAAAGTGACCCACTTCAGGCTAAAAACCAGCCCTAATTCAGGCTAAAAACCAAGNCCTAATTCAGGCTAAAAACCAAGCCTAATTCAGGCTAAAAACCAAGCCCAATTCAGGCTAAAAACCAAGCCCAATTCAGGCTAAAAACCAAGCCTAATTCAGGCTAAAAACCAGCCCTAATCCAGGCCAAAACCCAGCCCTAATCCAGGCCAAAAACCAGCTCTAATTCAGGCCAAAAAACAGCCCAATTCAGGGTAAAACCAGCTCTAATTCAGCACAAAAAAAACCAGCTCGAATTCAGGACAAAAAACAGCCCTAATCCAGACCAAAAACCACCCCAATTTCAGGCCAAAAAGCAGCCCTAATTCAGGGTAAAAACCAGCCCAATTTCAGGCCAAAAACCAGCCCCAATTCAGACTAAAACCAGCCCCAATTCAGACTAAAACCAGCCCCAACTTCAGGCCAAAAACCAGCTCAAGCATGATCACAAATAAACATCTTTCGGAGATACTTCCCACACAGGTTCTAAGAGACACAGAAACCTCAGCCCACAGCTGCATTTTGTTACTCAGCTCATCTGAAGTGAGGTTTATTAAGAATTCCACCTGTTGGAAAAGCCCTGCAGATTAACACAGTTTTCTTCTCAGGCACATTATAKGTCCCTGCCTTCATTTCAATACTTTTCTGTGGCTTTAGCAATAAATGTTGAATATTAAAGTACAGACTGGACACTGAGAAATGTGTTAGAAGTGTGCAGAATTCTTAAGAACCAACAGGCACAGGAGAATTCACATTAAAAAAGGATCTCATTTACCACTCCAGCTCTGTGGCCTCACACAGGATGACTTTACACACACAAAAYGCTCAAACCTCCTAAATTCAGATTATTCAGATCTCCCAGCCATCCTTAACAAGAGCAGAACAGGAAATATCAGAAGGGCCCTGATGGTTTTTGGGGCTTGTTTTAAGGTTGGGATTGAAAGTGTTTGAGATGATATTTTGTGTTTAGACTTAGATGATTATTATTTTTATTTATATTATATTATAGTTTCACAAGTTCCAAGTTCTACATCATTCTATTAACGAGCTACAAAATGCCTATCTTTCCCTATATAGTCTTTTAAGGTTAAACTATCTAATTAAGAAATGACACCTAAATTATTTTCACTTTTAACCCAATAACGAATCCCTTGTGCCCTGCAATGCAGACTTTCCTGTTTAATTACAAAATACCACCCAAACACATGAAAAAGGTGGAGGAGAAGGTGGAGGAGGAGGTGGAGGAGAAGGTGGAGGAGAAGGACCAGCCTCCAGCCTAAAACCTCCACCTTGCTTAATATATATTGCTATATTCTGAAACCTTAAACCCTAAGTTTTCTACCATGTGATATTACACATTTCTATTCAAACTCCACACCCATAATCTCARTTATCAATCAATTTTGGAAGCTTCTCCACGRCCTCAGGTCAATGCAGTGTTCTCTTGGGGGTCAGTGCCTGMCAGCACAGAAARTCTGAAATTCTCAGCAGCCAGGGTTCCAACATCTCTCCTCTTGTTTTAATTATTAATATTGCTTTGACAGTTCTGTTAAATTTTTGTTGGCTATACTGAAGTAGATAATGTATTATGTTTTGTTATTTAAATATTAGTTTTTGGTTGATTTATGRGTAGGACTGTGCTATTTAAGGTAAGCAATGAAGTAATAAGGTATGAGTATGATATTTCATTTGGGGTTTTCTGTTGTTTTTTTTTAAGGTGGGYTTTTTCCAATTGTCTTAATTTTGTGTTGGGATAAGTTAAACATAATTAAAATTTTCATGAAATTTGAAAATGAAATTTTCAAATATGAAATACTGATATTCATAAATTCAAATAGGAATTTTTGAATTGTAATCTGATTTATGTTTTTGTTAATAAGGTTTTGTTATATTAATTTTGATAAACATTATTTTATTTTTATTATTATGATGATTTTTTTTTTTTTGCACTGGGATAAAACCTTGAAGTTTRTAATTTTTTTGTGGGTGAAATATGTTAAGTATAGGTTAGAATTTTTGTGTAATTTATGTTTGCTGAGAAGGGTCCAGCTCCCTCCACTGCAGGAGGAGCTTCTGTGCCTCCCAAGAGATGCAGGAACCCCTAAGGAATATCTGCAATTTTGAACCATCACTCCCTGGCTCCAGCTGAGCTCACGCTTCAGCAGGAGAAGGTTAAGGAAATAATTATCATGCACCAATTAGCAGAAAGGAGGAATAAACCCAGGAAGGCTCAGCACACTTGTAACCATTAAAAATGCATGCACCCACCAAACGCTGCTCACCTWACTGCAGCAGCTTTAACCCTCAAAGTGCTGCTTGGAAATCCAAGWGGAACCTCCCCTGCCCAAGCCATTGCTGCACTCAGCAGGAGAGGGGAACTGTCTGCCTCCACTGAAACACCAAAAAAATCCCTAAAATTCTATTTAACTAACTAAAAAACCCAACTTCTGCATTGTTTCGAACATGGTAATTTTTAGCAGTTCACCTTTCCAAATTCACACCCACAGGACTGATTATAACCTGGGGTGAAAGCGGGTTTTAGTTGATCTTGCACCTCAACATTTTAATTCCAATATGTTTGAGTATATAAAAGGTAAAAGAAATGAGGTCTAAGCACCAGTAGAGTGCTAGCAAAGCTCTGCTCAAAGCACATCCCAAGATCAAATGAAATTTTACCTATTTATTGCAAAAATCCATAGCTGAAGTAGTACCAGACAATTCAAAAATAACCTTTTAATGTTATATATATATATATATATAAATAAACCCTATAAATTCCCCCCTACCTAAGACTTTTTGAATATCCATAATTCTAAAAGAGTTACAAATTCCAAGCCTCTTTCTGTGCTCTACAGCCTTAAATCCTTGTACAATGCTGAGAGTTTTCTTTTGAGGAAACTTTTTTTTTTCCCCATGCATGCACCCAAAGCCTTGAAAAATTCAAATAAAAAAAAAATTAAAAGCAAAATATTAAACAACTACAGTCAACAGCTCCCACAAGGACATAAATATTTGAATAGATAAAGAGGAATTCTTGCTAAGAACACATGACTGCAGTCYTTAATTCTGTGTCAGTTTGAAAGCTACTCCCCCAGCAGATAAAAAAAAAATACAGAATATCCAGCCCAAAAWGTTGGAAACATCTCTGAGAAAGTTTCCAGTGGCAGTTCTGCTCCATGGTGATAAACTGTAAAGGAAAATTCCAGTTTTTGCAAGGAGAAATGGGAACAGTGGGATGGGTGAAAGAAGCATCTGCCTTGCCTAATGTAAAGCACCTTAATTTTCTGTGTAGGTCTTTGCAACTTCTTATCTCTCTCCAAACACACTTATYTTGTCTACACTTATTTAGCTCCCCCAATATTTATAAAAATCACTGTGAAAAAAAGCCTGAAACTGCTACAYAGCAAGATCTGCTGATCTCCCTCCACAACACAGGGACCTGGGGACTTATCTGTTAAAAATCATTGATTTTCCACTAAACTTCAGCMAAGTATCCAACAGCACCAGAACTCCAGACTGGTTTGGGTTAGGAGGGACTCAAAGCTCTTTTTCCACCCCTGCCATGGCAGGGACACCTCCCACTGTCCCAGGTGCTCCAGCCCCAGTGTCCAGCCTGGCCTTGGGCACTGCCAGGGATCCTGGGGCAGCCCCAGCTGCTCTGGGAATTCCAGCCCAGCCCCTCCCCACCCTCACAGGGAACAATTCCCAATTCCCAATCTCCCATCCATCCCTGCCCTCTGGCAGTGGGAGCCATTCCCTGGGTCCTGTCCCTCCATCCTTGTCCCCAGTCCCTCTCCAGCTCTCCTGCCAGGGGCTCTGAGCTCTCCCTGGAGCTGCTCCTSTCCAGGTGAGCCCCCCCAGGTGTCCCAGCCTGGCTCCATGGGAGGGATGCTCCAGCCTTTGGAGCATCTCCTTGCCCCGGAACCCCTCCCTGTGCCCAGCCCTGGTCYCCRGCAGKGCCCCCAGGAGATGCCAGCTGTGCTTTCTGCCCTCCCTCCCTCAGAGGCTGCACCCAGCACATCCCAGCACCTGAGCTCTGGCCCTGGCTGCCCCCACAACCCCCTGGAACAACAAACTTCAGAAAGGATAAAAAAATCCCTATATTTCCTTTTAAGTACCCTCCTAAGGCTGTCAGCAATGCCTGCCCTTGTGCACAGCCCAGAGCACAGGAGATCAGGGTTTCACTGCTGGGGAGGTGCAGCATTCCCAACCCCCTGCACCCCTTTGGTCCCTTCCTGGGGTTTGGAGCCAGCAGAGAACCCAGTGGCTGCTCCAAGGCTCTGTGACAGCAGGGTGACAGCCCTGTCACCAAAGCTCTGCCCCYGATGGCTCCAAGGTGTCCTGCCCAAAGTGCCAGCTCCATGCAGGGATTCCTTCACTCCTCCTGGCAGCAGYGTCCCCCCCTCAGCTCAGGGGTCAGCCCCAGCTCTGGGAGCTCCAGCTGATGCTCCTCTCCACCAGCAGAGATGGAGATACTGGATGTGGCCTCTAATGTCACCCCACAGTGCCACTGCACCTCCTGCAGCTCTGCCAGGCAGGATGCACAGAACCACACTCACTCTCTCCAAAAAACCCCCACATTTACCCAACCATTCAATAATGCTGTTCTCAGACAGAGGCACACATTTCTGCCTTATAGGATGCACAGAACCCACACTCACTCTCTGAAAACCCCCACATTTACCCACAAAATTCAACAGTTTTGTTCTCAGACAGAAGCACACATTTCTGCCTTATAGGATGCACAGAACCCACACTCACTCTCTCCAAAAAACCCCCATATTTATCCCCCCATTCAATAATGTTGTTCTCAGACAGAGGCGCACATTTCTGCCAGGCAGGGTGCACAGAACCCACACTCACTCTCTGAAAACCCCCACATTTACCCACCAAGTCAAGAGTTTTGTTCTCAGACAGAGGCACACATTTCTGCCTTATAGGATGCACAGAACCCACGCTCACTCTTTGAAAACCCCCACATTTACCCACTCAATTCAACAGTTTTGCTCTCAGACAGAAGCACACRTTTCTGCCTGGYRCTCACACTACACAGCTCCAGTGGATACCTGAACATCATAAAAGCAATTTCACAAGCTGCAAAAAGCCAATAGTAGCAATGATGTGCTCTGAGAGCTCAGGAATTAGAGTCCAGAGGAGATGAAAGCAATAAATAATGAATGAAAGCTTGTCAAGGCTTCTGCAAGGCATCCTCAAGCACACTGAACCCACCMTGCTGATCCCTCAGAGCTTCATCTGCCACCCTACACACACACAGGAGCTGTGCTCTCCCCAACCTGCAGAGCTCTGAATCTGCTGGTGGGATCTCCCCAGTCCTTGCCAGGCAGTTTTCCTTCCTGTATCTCAGGTGAACACAACCAAATCAATTTTTAGCTTTTCTCCTTTTTTTTCCCCCCCCATCAATTGTTAAAAGCAAAAAGCTCATGTTCATCTGCCTTCCTGCAGCAGGCCCTGCAAGGCAGTCTCAGGAAAAGAAATCTCCTATTCCACTCCTGTAATCTGCAAACTCCCTGCTTGYAAAACCCCAGAGAGCACACTCTGAGCTACCTGCCCATTTCCACTCAGGACAGATGCTTTGGCAATGGAATGAAAAYACAGCTCTCCTGAAATGTGTAATATCCCCACTTGGTTATCAGATGATCCAGTCTTGGCCTCTCTGCCTACAATATTCCTCCTCAGCTGCTTTGTCCTCACCATCTCCTTTGCTGTGTGCTCAGCATGGCATCAGGAGCCCCAGAGCTCAGCTACAAAGGACTGGGGGGCTTTAATCAGGACTTCTCCTGCTCCAGGAACTTCTTCCACTGGCACAGGGATTTCCCACTGTCTGTCTTGGCAATCACCTGAGCAGAAAGAGCCCAACTGTCCCCAAATCTCAGCCCCTTGATCCTCTCTCAACTGATTCAGCAGGGCTGGGTCAGGGCTTTCACCTTTTTTATAAACTCTGGTTGGAAGCACGAGGAAAAGTTCAAGGTGCAGCTCATCAAAGACACATTTAGGGCAGTCTCTGTAGTTTTCCATGATGAAAAAGCTCCACTAACTTCTGCATCCAGCCTCCTCTGGATACTAAAATCTGCCAGTCCTACAATTCAGAGCTTTTKCTCTTTGATATCAGCACCCTTAGAGGGCACAGACCCCTTTCTCAATTGCATGAGCCAATGTTCCCAAAAGCAGATTTAAAGGGACACAATAAAAGGTGTAACTGATGAAAGGTGGAGCTTCCAGCCTCTCTCACTGTTAATTTTCTTCTTTAACATATGTGCTAGGACTTAAATCCTATATTAAAGTTCCTGAATAGCCTCAGATGTAAATAAATAAATATATTAAAATATGAGGATCTACACTGTCAGCAGCATCTTAAATATAATGTCTTTAAAACACCTTAACTTTAAGGTTATACAAGTTAAAAAAGCCAAATACCACTGAACCAAAATTATGTTCTCTTTTTAAAATACAAGTGAGGGTTTTGAAGTAATTAAAGGTTGGACTCAATGATCTCAGATGTCTCTTCCAACTTAAATAATTCTAGAAWTCTATAAATTTACTTGTTCAAAGAAAGCTCTTTACACAGTCACAAACCCTTCAGCAGAAGCACCAAGAATTAACCTTGATTGAAGCAAAACCCGCTGTTAAGCACAAATAAGCAAATATTTCACTGCCTTGTTGTGGCTGAGGATGCAAAACTGGAGATGTGGAAAGCACAAACCTTCACTATGACAGTCTGGTCAGAGTTGCTGCTCATCATCTCATTGATGGACTTAAAGAGCTGCAGCAGAGACTCCCTGAAGTCTGCTTCTCCTTTGTTTTCATACAGCCTGAAAAACAATTCGGTTCCATCAGCACAAACCACAATGGAAATACTGCTTTAAAAAATCTGGTGGCTTTTCTAACAATCAGGGGTGAGAGGAAGGAGAGAGGAAGGGAGAGAGGAAATCARCCCTCTTTCTGCTAAGAAGATACATTTTTTCCTGTGGGGAGGAAGCACTGAGGTTAAATGGTGTTTCAGCACTAATTTCAGGCTCAGTTGGCCATGGAGTCAGCACAGCTGACACAGAGCAATGACTCAGCCCCAGCTCAGTGCAGAGCAAGGTCCCTGTGCCCCCAGGCAGACTCCTCACAGCTGAGCTGYCCACTGGGATCCCCCTCTCCCTGTCTCAGATGCTTTCAGGGGGGTAAAAACTGCACAGAGGCACCTGRGCAACACCAGAGGCCAAAACCACACAGGCAAGGTGAAGAACTTGGGCCACTGCTACAATGAGTGCTCCTGGAGTACTCTGCAGTGGTTTAAATGCAGAACCTGCCCTGCTGCAGGCGTAGGATGGCACAATCCTCCCTGGAAAACCAGGGGGACACCACCACGGGCTCCACATCATCCTTGAAAACCTCCCCTCCTCGGGCAGCACGTGGGACTCACCCACACCCGGGTTAGCCACACTTAACATGGCCAAAAAAGAGACCTGGAACCCAGATTAAATCTGAACAGGGGGAGTTCTAAACATCACATGGACTTCCAGAGCTTGGGGCACCCTGGGACAGTGGGAGGTGTCCCTGCCCATGGCAGGGGTGGGATGGGATGGGATGAGCCCAAGGTCCCTTCCTGYCACCATGRTATTTTCTGAAAAACCCTCTTTGCCCAGGATTTTGTCCTGGGAACTGAGAAGCCTCAGAGAGGAAGGCAAACAATAATTATCTGATTGCTTCTCCCTGTTCTGCTGCTTTGGAATGTGTATTGGACATTGTTTACCAACGGGTGAATGTTTGATTGGTTCCATGTGAATTGTTTTTAATTAATGACCAATCACAGTCCAGCTGTGTCAGACACACTGAGCAGTCACAGGTCTTTATTATTCACTCTTAAGCCTTCTGATGTACCTTTTCTCTTTCTTTAGAATAGTTTTAGTATAGCATAATATAATATATAATGTATAACGTATAACACATAATACATAATATATACTAGACTATAATACAACATAATATATAATACATATCATAAAATAATAAATCAGTCTTCCAAGAACTTGGGAGTCAGATTCTCATCTCTCACCTCATCCTGGGGATCTCACAAACACCACACCTTCCCACCCAAACCATCCCATGACTCCTTCCCCCAGTTAAACCCCACCTTCACCCAGTCAGCTCTGGTGGATCAAGAGCCTCACCCAGCAACAACCACTGGGCTCCCAAAGCCCTCCCTGGTCCCCCTGGCTCTGCTCCCCACAAACACCTGGCACCAGGACCCACTGCAGCAGCTCCCAGCACGAGTTCAACTCCCTTTTACYTTCCACAGTTTTCTCCTGGAATTAAACCCAGCAGGAAGGTCTTGAATGTAGACTGCAGCTCAGAAAGGGAATTTCACCCAGGAGTTCACTAGGTACAATCCCTGCACAATTTCTTCATGTTCCAAGATCACAGAATCATGGAATGGTTTGGGTGGAAGGGATTTTAAGTCCCACCAAGTCCCACTCCTGGGACACCTCCACTGTCCCAGGCTGCTCCAGCCTGGCCTTGGGCACTGCCAGGGATCCAGGGGCAGCCCCAGCTGCTCTGGGCACCTGTGCCAGGGCCTGCCCACCCTCCCAGCCAGGAATTCCTGCCCAATATCCCACCCAAAGCTACATCATGATGGATCACATATTGCAGCTGGAAATGGGCTTTTCTTGGGATAAACATGGAGCTCAGGATGTTCCTGCTGCTTTACACTSAAGTTAATGTGTATCATTTTTAATGCTGTGCTCATAAACTGTGGGAAGTCCCAGATATGAAAAAGTTGATTTTAACCTGGACACAGAGGAAATAAATACTACAGGAAAAAAAAAAGCCCCAAACCACTAAACTGTGTTATTTTGCTGTGCACACTTCTATTCCCCTTTTAGGCTTAAACTGGGGGTTATGCAGGATAAAAAACGTGTTAAGTCCCCATTTCCATAATGGATTTCAGTGTCCCCCTGAACAGATTACAGAGGTGAAACTTATACCAACAGAAAGAGTAACTGAACCTGACAGCCCAATAAATCAAAGTGCTCCAGACAAAAAACACTGCCTTTCAAAAAGGAAGTTATAATAAAAATAAACAAGTCAGTCACAAATGTGTTCCTACTGTCAGTTAATAACATCTATTTATTTAATATACCTGATAAAGCACAAAATCTCTGCAGCTGTGAGAAATCAAGGCTGGTGCTTGCAGCACTGCCTGGAGGATTTTAAGGCTGTAGTAAATACACCACAAGCACTGGGATCACTACTGAGGAAATCAGAGATATTTCTAAAGGTCACTTGCAATTTTTTGCCTTTCTCTACCTTTGCTGTAGTGAACAAATAGATGTGTCACCATGCTTTAAGTGGATGAAGTTCCATGGATTTATCCAGAACTCAACTGCTAAAATGCTCCATCCATCCATGGAGCCCACCAGCCTCTCCCTGAAGTTAAAAATATGCCATATTTTGGAATAAAAACTTCAGCTTGCTGCTTGTGATTCCTCAGTGGAGCAGCAGCAATCCTGCATTTTAATCACTCCAAATCACACCCCCAGGCAGGGCTTCAGTCCTGCAGCAGAACAAATCAGGCTCTTTCTGCATTCAGTAATTTTGCTGATTAATCCCTTGGCATGGAGGGTTGGTCTCACTCTGAAGGGCTGTGAATTTGTGCTTCCCACAAGGAAATCCCACAGCCAGTCCTGGAGGGTCAGACTGTCTGTAAATCCAACCTGCAGCCAGAGGGAATTTTATTTTTTCTGTTTTCAAGTGATTTGTAGGCCCTGCTACAGCCTCAGTGACATCCAGTATTTCATGAATCTCACAGCAAGGCTCCTGCAGAAATAAATTCCAGGCCCTAAATTAGAGGAAAGGGTGGTGGAGATGGTAACTGAAGAGCTCTACATAAATCCCTTGCAATAAGGTTGTTCCCACTGCTAACAAGCAGTAAAAGGACTCAATCTAAGTGAAGATCCCATCAGCTTGGTTTACAACTTCTGTAAAATCTTGTGTATAAACCACAATACAGGAACAGGAGTTTCCCCAAACAGTGCCAAGCTTTAATTGTCCAGGGACCTAAACTATGATGATKTTACCAATTCCCTGCTACAGAAAATAGAGATCTCTGCTAAAGAGGGAAAACCCTTCTCCTGAAATAACTTCTCACAGCTTCAAGCATTTCTAAAATAGTGCAGTACTAAGCAGTTTCAACTGCTGGACTGTAAAATGTTGGCAGTTTTGGGGCATTATTGGCAGTGGGAGGTTGAACTCACTGGTTGAACAATATCCTGGAGCGGACAATGAACTTGAAGATGTATTCCAGGGCTTTCATGGCTTTGAAGAGTTGATCAGTGATCCCACACTTCTCAGCATTGTCCACGTAGGTTTTTAAAACCTTGGTCAGTTTCCTGTTTAAATAAAAAAAAAACCCACATAAAAGTTACAAGTATTCTCACAGAATTTCCATTTTGAAAGGTTTAATGAAGAATGATGTGCCCACAGAGCTACAAAGTTAGTTCTTCAACTAATGCACTCATTGTGGTTTTGTTTTGCTGCAAAATAAGAAAAATCACAGACCATAACCTCATTTAACACTCAAGCAACACAACAAAGCTCAATAAGGCTGATTTTCTGCTGGATGTTCAGATTTAGGCTCTGAGAAAGATGCACCCACTAATAATAATAATAATAATAATAATAATAAATTAAAATAAAAAATTATAAATAAGTAAAAATAATGAAAATAATTAAATACAAGCATGCTGTTAGAATAAGCACAAAGTATGAGTTCCTTCATTCAGCAAGGCTTCCCCTTTAGAAAGCTTTCCCATGAATTTTGAGCAGAAATTTGTAAAATTTATTTCTCAAAGTACACACCACCAGCYGGAAATTCTCTTCTTCCCCATTTTAAAGCCTATCAAACTCAAAAGTGAAACAATTTTCAAAATAATCCCATTTCAGCTCCCTCCCTTCCAATGAATATAAATCGGGGCTTTAATGCAACCACGAGCAATTCCATTTTAAATCATCCCAGCTCCAGTGCATGATCCAACATCCCCACTCCAAGTAAACAAGCTCCACATTATTCCCCACTAACAGGAAACAACACAGAGATCCTGCTGCCTGGGGATTTGTTGGAGCAGGAGCAAACTGCCTGAGAATTTCAAGTAAGCACTTAAATACTGCCAAGGCCACCTCTCTTTGCTCCAGGGCTGAAGGTTGGGCTGGGTGATCTTGGAGCTCTTTTCCACGCTGGATGTTCCATGAATAAAAGGCAGGGAGAGGGCAGGGATCTGTCACATCCATGGGAACACCTCAAGCCAGAATTCAGCTCCTCCCTGTCTCTGCCTCCCTGCACTTGAGGAAGGGAAGGATGCTCTCCATGCCACGAGAGGATSACCCTCAGCTCTTCCTGAGAAGTGCAGGTGATGCAGGATGCTCCACATGAGTGATCAGTGATCAAAATATCACYGGCTCAAAGCTTCTTTGGGAATTAAAGAAGGATCAGGGAAAGGTTCTTCCCCAGAGGGTGCTGGGCACTGCCCAGGGAATGGRSACGAGGCTGCCAGAGCTCCAGGAGTTTGGCCAACATTCCCAGGGATGCCCAGGGTGGGATTTTGGGGTGTCTGTGCCAGGAGCTGGACTGAMGATCCCTGTGGGACCTYCCAGCTCAGGATWTTCTATGATTTCATGAYTGCTCACAATTTTAAATCAACATTTTCAGGTCCCTTAACAGAGACTCTGCACCAGCAAAGGGCACCCCAGGTGTCCTGGTTTGGGTTTGCCTTCCCCCCAGCACTGCAAAGGTATCCATCAGATATTTTTCATTCAGTCTAACACAGCAGCAAAGATTCCAGCTGTCAAAAACTACTCAAGACAACAAAAATAATGGGCCTTTTTTGTGTCATTCACTGCTTCTTCCCCACACTGACAGTAACRTGGATAATTGGGGGACAGTGTCACATAATGCTCAAAAAACCCCAGTATTTGAAGCATMCTAAATGGACATGATTTCCTTCCARTATGAGTGAGAATTGCTTTTGTTTTCCTTACAAAACAACTCCTGAAATTGTCAAATCATCCCCTTCTTCATTACAGCACTATCAAAACTTCTCATTGCACAGGACTGAAAGTTGTACCAATTCATTTCAAGAAAGAAACTAAGACCACCCCCAGTCTTCTTCAAGACCCTCCCAAGCTCATGGGCACATTCCTAATTAAGCTACATAAACAAGTCATTAAATAACATTACCTGGAAAAATTCTCCAAGTCACATAAGGAAAAATAAATTTTCCAACTCACGTGTAGGCCAAGGTAGCACTGAAATGCTTCTTGATGTAGGTCTCCAAGACAGGGTTGAAATGTTGAAATTTTCTGTCAGCAATCAGTCCAATGATAAATACCTGAAAACAACAGCATCATTAGTGTGTTAGTCTCAAAAAAATCYTTCATTTTTGTCCATTTCCCTTTTTCTCAGAGAAGAGACATTACTGACATTAAAATTTCTGTTCTTGTCCTAAATTCTGCTGTTAATCCATTAAAATGACTGGATGTGAATGCTTCCTTATTTCCTGAGAGGATGACATGATAGAATCCAACTCCCTCTGGAGCTGAACCTTTAAATACAACTTTTAAATTAAATAATAACTCTCAGCTCAGATCTCYTCCATTAATCAGCTTGATTCTATCATTAACTCCCCATTATTAGGAACATTTCAGACCCTCCCCACTGCAGACTCACCAAAGCATCAAACACCAAAGTGTCAAAGGTCTCACTCTCTGAGTTCTCCATCATGATGTTAAAAAGGGCATCCAGAGTATCTTGAAGGAACTACAAAGAAACAACACAGCTCTCATCATGATTTCAAAGGAAAATTAAATTGAGATTCCACATAGGTTTCTATGGGTATTTTTGCTAAAAGCAAAGGCATTTTAAAAGTTAGTGAAAAAAATGGAAAATCCAACACTCTTCTCTTCAGCAGATGATTTTTAGTGAAGTTGATTATCTATACACAGGTTATCAGTCCAACAGAAAAAATGAAGTCAGAAGTCACACTTGGCACACCTGGACAAGGACTTTAATCTGTGACAATGCTCCAACAACACCAATTTCCAAACTGCAGAYTCACCACACGGTCACCAGGCCCATGCATTGCTGGGAACTTGGCAGTTCCAGAGCACAAACCACACAAGCAACYGAGTCTCATGCCAGGGAATGGGAGCTGAGCCACGGGAGGCACTCAGAGCATCCCTGCTCAGGGCTGCACCACAGCCCCAAATCCCAGCGGGATCCCACATGCAGGGATGGGAACAGAGCCCCCCACTGCTGCCCCGGCCCCAAACCTGCCCAGCAAGGGCTGCACTGCCCCTGCCTGGGCACCCCCATCTGTGCAGCACAGGGGAACAGCAGATTAGTGCCAAGGGCTTCCACTGAAGCTCAAGGACAAAAGGTCCCTAATTCCAGGAGTCCTTCCAGAGCCAGGGATCCATGCAGTGCCAGAGATACTCATCAGTTCTGCTGGGATGGGCTTGTGCCTGAGCAGCTCCTTCCTCCAGCTGGCACAGACACCCAGGGGCTCCTCCAGGGCACAGCCAGGCTGCAGCACAGCTCAGGTGGGGTTGAGAGAGAAGGGGTTAAATGTGGATGGTTCCAGCACATCTGTCTCACATCACCCCAGGATGGTTTGGGTTGGGAACAGGCACAGAATGGGGAGCTGGGCTCATCTCCACTCAAATAAATGAACACCAGTAGCCCCAGGCCTTTCACTGGGAGTTTTAAAATCAGGCAATGGCTTAACCCTTAAATCCCATCCASTGCCACCCCCGGGACACCTCCCACTGTCCCAGGTGCTCCAGCCCCAGTGTCCAGCCTGGCCTTGGGCACTGCCAGGGATCCAGGGGCAGCCCCAGCTCTCTGGGCACCTGTGCCAGGGCTGCCCACCCTGCCAGGGAAATAAATTAAAAAAAAAAAGTTTTTGCCTTGTAGATGTGTGGTATTTGTAGGACAAGGTGAGAGATGAGTGAATCTGACTCCGTGTTCTTAGAAGGCTAATTTATTATTATTTGTACTTCTATTAAAGAATGCTATACTAAAACTATACCAACGAACACAGAAAGGATACAGACAGAAGGTGTAACATGAATGAATAATAAAAACTTGAGACTGATGCCTCAGTCTGACACAGCTGATGATGATTGGTCATTAAGTCAAAGCAATTCACAAGAAACCAATCAAACAATCCCCTGTTGGATAAACAATCTCCAGCCACATTCCAAAGCAGCAAAACAGGGAGAAGCAAATGAGATAATATTGTTTTTTCTCTGAGGCTTCTCATCTTCCCAGGAGAAGAAATCCTGGCAAAGGGATTTTTCAGAAAATATGACAGTGAYATAGATGAGACAGAGGGAAGAACATCTCAAAAAGCAGAAGGGAATTGATCCTGGGGTTCCAGCTACAAGAGGCATTCCACATGCTGTGAGAAGGATGGAAACCCAGCCTGGCTCCCACCTTCCTCCTTTAAAAATGTTTCCTTTAGAAATGTTCAGTGAGCCTCCTGGATCAAGCCTGATCCACCTGATCTCCTAAACCTCCAGTCAAATGTCAGGAGTTAACCCCATTCACAGCTGAATGTCAAACTCCTTAAACCAACTGAGCAGAGAGTCACAGTTCATGCTGCTAAGGATGAAAAAACAAAAGCCCAAATTCYTGCAGCTGATCTTAGCCCAGTCCTGGGGAAAAGCCAGCTCATAATTTCACCACGGGGGCAAAAGGAAAACATCACCTTCTCACAGCCTTACTCATCCCATTAAAGAAGATGTGCAAATAAAGCACATTAAAGGCTGGACTTSATGTTCTAAAGGTTGAACTCTGTGATCTCAGAGGTCTTTTCCAACCTAAATGGTTCTGTAATTCTAAATGACTCTGTGGCTGCTGCCAGCTGGCAGGGAGGGAAGTGCAAAGCACAGTTTGGRGCCTTGACAGGAGAAGTTTCTCTCCTGGTCTGAAAAGAAGTTGCACTCTTGGGTCCCACACACTGAGTCCCCTGGAAGCCAAAGGATGGTTGGGAGGCTGATCARGCCTTGATTTCACATTCAGGCACCTCAGCCTGACTTTCATGAGCACAGTTCAAGCCTGAAATCTGTTCACCAGGACTCGRTGTAGCAGCAGGAAGAGCACAGCAGAGATGCTGCTGCTGAGTGAAGGGGCAGGACATTTCTCAGGTGGCATGAATAATTCCTACACTATTAGTTTACATYCTCATACTGCACAGACTCTGCACAAATGGAGCCAGAGCCTCTGGGGAAGGGAGATAACATTTACAGCTTCCACACACTCTGCAACAGGCACAGAATGGGGAGCTGGGCTCATCTCCACTCAAATAAATGAACACCAGTAGGCCCAGGCCTTTTACTGGGAGTTTTAAAAACAGGCAATTCTTCACAGAAAATAGCAAAGTTTTTTATCACATCGATACTTTTTCTAAAGATATCCAAGCTGCACTGGGCATTGTAGTTAGAAACATGAAGGGTAAAGAGAGCTGGAGGAACAGAAAGGAACAGTTACAAACCAGGTCCTGCAATGGAGCAGCCCCCACAAAGATGGAACACTGCTGCAACAGATGGAGAATGTAAGCACTGGCCCTCTAAAAAAGGATAAAAACAGTGGCAGAAGCAATAGTAAACACTCCCTCTTCTGCCCCCTGCATGACTCCAGGTGTGCTCAGACCCCTGGGAGCAGGAGAAGGGAATCCCACTGGGTCCTGAGAGTGTGCCAGGTGCAGAACTCACTCCAGAACTGCTTTTACTCCAGCCCCATTTGTGGTGCATCCTGAGGAAGCCCCTGACCCCCACCCAGCAGGAAGGTGCCACTGGGATGTCACACTGGGAGAGGAGGGAGAACTCCAAGTGGCAGAGCCATGGCAGKGCTCAGCAGGAGCCACGGGCAGCATTCTGCTCTCAAATCACCCAGGACAAAACCACAGCAAGCAGAACCTTCCTAAAACACAAACCTGTGGGACCCCACCTTCCCCACCCTCCAAGGAGACCAAAATCAGCATTCCCAGGTGCTTGAAGTTACTTCAAGCTGAGGCTTCATTATGCTTCTGTTAAACAGCTAAAAATCCCTTGAAGTAAGGACACAACTCTCCAGGGTCACCTGTCCCCAAGAACATCTTTTGACACTCTTTCAGATTTGATTTATTACAACGCCTTCAATAAAGTCCCAGCCTCCTCTTTTTAAACCTGTCTTTAGGCAGCTCTCTGCAATCACTCAGTGGCCTTGGCAAATGTAAATAACTTGGCTCAGCTAAATGTTTCCAGAAGTATTTTTTAAGAGAAAACAASAGCAGCACACACTGGGATTGCATTCCACATCCATAGATCAAAAATACATTTAACATCACCATGTGAGACTTTCAAGATGGTCTAATCTTGCACAGAAAAACACCTTTTCTTCATGGATCTGTATATAAAAATTCACCAAAGTGCTAGGAAAAAAAAACAACCTAATTTTCAGAAATGTGCATTTGATGTGTGTTTTATCAGTTCTCAAACATCTGAAATGTTCCTGAGGGGCAGGGAGAGGAGCATCAGCACTCTGAAGTTTGAGGTTCCTGGTTGCAATTTAATGTGCAAATGGGTGCAGTGAAGTTGAGGGGGAAAGTGTGGGGAGCCAAAAAAGAAGACATCTCAAAATCAGGGATTTTTATAGACATTAACTTATTACCTTGACCACTTCACCACCATCAACTTTCATCAGCTGCTTCAAGTTCTGGTGCAACAGGCTCGTGTTGGATCTCCACTTCAGCAGTCCCAAGAGATCAACTAGGAATAAAAAAACCCAAAAATTATCTCCTGTAGGCTCTTTCCTCACTCTCCATCACCAGATGCAGGACAAAGCTTTATTTCCTCACTTCAGCCTTTTTCCCTGCACAACAAGGCATTTCTGGTACCCTCTGACACTGCAGAAAGCTGGGACAATCCCTCTGCCCTGACAGAACTCTGAATGGCTTTCAGAAAAGCAGCCAGCTTTTGAAATATCAGCAGGAAAATCTAGGCCAAGGAAGTCTGGTCCCTGGGTTTTTCATTTGCTGTACACAACAGTTGTGTGTTTAGAAAAAAATGCCAAAATGAAATTAGTCAGCCACCAACACAGTCCTATCTACAGGRCAGTGACTCCCCCAGCATCAATGGCTCCAGCTTCTCTGCTCTCCCTGCATCAACTGAAAAGAAAATAAAGCACAATGAAGCACAAAGAGCTGCAAACTAACTGAGAGTGGGGGAAAGCTGGGTGATGAATATCTGCCAGTGCCCACGCTGCTGGGCTGCTCTCCGAGGGCACAGCCCAGAGGATGCCAACGGTGCCATCCCCAAATCCTGCAGCCTAAAGCTGGGGTCACTTCAGCATTCCCTGATGAAGAAGGGAATACAGGAGGCCAGCTCTCTCCATCTGTCACTGCAGAGCTTCCTTTAGGGAAAGCTCCTGGGAGGAGCTCCCAGTGGGGTTCCCCTGCAGAGCAGCAGCTCCCTGGCAAACACCAACCCTGGAACCCACAGAGCCCAAACCCAGCACTGCCCATGGACCCCAAACCCAGCACTGGAACCCACAGAGCCCAAACCCAGCACTGCCCAGACCCCAAACCCCAGCATTGGAAGCCACAGAGCCCAAACCCCACACTCCTCCCTCCTTTTCCAAGCAGCCTCAGGGGAAGGTTCTTGCCCACGTAAAGTCAGTTTTCAGCACAAAACAGAAGTCCCAGCAACTCTGCTCAGGAGAAGCCTTCAAGAACAAACTGAGCACAATGATCTCAAAGGTCTTCTCCAACTTCAATGATTTTAGGGCTAATTTAAAGACTCACTACCTTCAGTGATTTTATGGCTAATTTAGAGACTCACTACCTTCAGTTTAGCCCCTGGCCCACCTCCTCACACAGTTCATACTGTGTGAATTCTGCCCAAAATCACTCAAAACAGACACTGCCTCCCAATAAATACCCCCTCACCTCTTTGCTATTCAGGCTTTCAAAGCAACCAACACAACATTTAGCAAGGCATGAATCTGCAGAGTTTATTGTGGAAATTATCTGCAGAGACTGAAAGCAGCTGCTATGCTTTTCTCAAAAACCTTTCATTTTAAGTAATAAATGAAATTACTTCTAGTGGAAAGCACTRCAGTACTCCTTGGAAAGAGTCCCCTCTGAGCAGCACTCAAACCAAGCCTTCTCATCATCTCTTTGTGAGGAGAAATCAAGAGAGTTTTACTACATTAAAGCTTTAAAAGACTTGAATCCAAGTCCTCCATTCCTTTTAATACATCCTACAAGAAGTCTATAGCCTGAACCCAAAGCCTTAGAAACTCTGTATTAACCAAAAAAAAAAAAAATTGCTTCTGGAAGCAAAGCAAAGATGCCTCCATGAGTTATCCAAAGTGTTTCATGGATGTATTTATTTCAGCTTTCCACCCCTGAATTTGGCTGCAGTCTGACTTCTAACAAGGCATCAGCCTGACAGAAGAAATGATGTGAACAAAAGCCAGCCCACAGACGAGCTCTGAACAGCATCATGGATTGCCCCAAGAAAACAAACCCACGTGGACTGCAGCGTGATGGCAGAGCAAATGCTAAATGAATATACATTTGTGAGCACAAAATGTCAGTGCAGGCCAGCTGAAAGGGAAAAATAACTCTCAGGCTATGGAAAAATGGGCACTGGCTGGTAATGCAAGCATTAATTAACCCCAGCAAAGCAGCAGTCAGGCACTAATCCCACTCTTTGCACGGGGTTGTGTGGAAAATAATGCAGAAAAAGGATGCAAAACAGGATTTCAGCCTACAGGAAACAGGAATGATGGAGTAAGCCTAGGTCAAGTGAAATCTGAGGTTACAAAAGATCAGGAGGAAKAGAGAATGAGGGTGCCCAGACAAACTGCGGCTGYCCCTGGATCCCTGGAGTGCCCAAGGCCAGGCTGGAGCAATGTGCATCAGAGGAAGGTGGCCCTGCCATGGCAGGGGTGGCACTGGATGATCATTAAGGTCACTTCCAACCCAAACCAGTCTGGGATTCTGTGATTTCCCACTGCAAAAGGTTTAAACAAACACCCAGACTGCAAAGTCCCCAGCAGCAACTTGGCTTTAATAATGTGATTTATTATTCTGCATGGATTGTTCTTTTACAGGGTATGTAACAAGTGGAAGGAATCACCCCACATTCCTGCCTATCTGCTTTTCTTAACCTGGATCTATGCAAAAGCTTCCCTATAGAAACATCCAAACTTTTCTCAAAGCCCAGCCACTGAATTCAGTTAGAGAAAATTTCCCCTCTAACTAAATTCCCATCTGTTCTTTGAAATTCTCTGCCTTCTTGACTTAAACATTTCATTTTCCAGTCTGTGTGATTTTTATTTTAATTCTGYGCTTACATCTTTAGTTTTATGCCACTATAGCACTTCAATCTGTCCTATGTGTGTGTTGGGTTTTTTTTAATTATCAACTGTGCTAAGTCAAATTCCTCCCAAGTGTTCTCCAGAATCCTGGTCTCCCTGGTTCCTCCAAGTCCTTACTCCAGTGAAGGAACAGCCACTACTGTCCAGAGATTTAAGCCCTTCAGGCAGAAGAGAGAATAGAAATTCTTGGAACAAGCTTTTGAGGTGCCCTGGATGCTTCCAAMAGCAAATCCATAGGGACAGCACAGCCAGCTCTGCCTATTGATAACTAARTATTTTCCCAGCAAGCCATTAACGCAATTTCAGTTCTGTTCCCATCACCCTGATAATAAAAGGACACCCTGGAAGTCTGGGAAGAGGCTCCAGGAGCATTTACTTCCACAGGCACTGAGGGTTTCTGCTCCTCCTCTKGGTCTTATGTCATCACTCTTCCTCAAAATTAACTGCAAAATCCAGGAAAAGGCCAGGGAATGTCCTGCTTTAATAAATTCTGCTCAAACCACTAAAAACTGGTCAAGTGTTAAACTAAATAGACACCTCACACCATCACTCTCTCTCCAAGTCTCAGCAGTGACCAAGTTTGTTATTTTGAAGACTTTTCCATGCTAAGGACATCGATTACGGGTGGAAAAGCAACAGTAAAAACTCACAGTTCATAGAGAACTGAAGGCAAGGGAGAGTTCAAATAGCTCAGACACAAAAAAGTCTCTGCACCATCAAACACCACAGAAAAAGCCAGATGACTTATCCACATACTTTCAGAATTACTAAAAATAAGTTTTAAAGCTGGTTCTAAGATAGTTTTGGAGGGTAAAGAAATAACTATTACAGGTAACCAGGAGAAAAATCTCCTTTGGCCCAACATTTTTGTAAGTGAGGATAATACTGGATTTTTATTTACTTGTTTTTAACAAAGTTAAAGGAAGAATATTAACCAACCATTTTACAAAGCTTCAAATCAGCTTCAGAAATCACCATCTGAAAATCACTGCCAACTTTAGATGAAAACTGATACTTGAGGGAGGAATTTAATGATGATTTTTTTGTTTTGTTTCTTTCCTGCTCAATGAGACATGGTGATCTTGCTTAATAATGTCACAGTACTTTGAAGAGAGAGAAAAGACTTTGGCAACTCCAAGGAAAAGTTTCCCAGACAACATAATTAACAGCAGCATTAAATAAAGATCAGGCCTTCAAAGCAAACACTATGTAAATCAAGCACCAAACAATGCTCAGGCTTAATTTTAATAGCAGTTCTGTGAAAGCCACATCAATATATTGATCACTGGGAAATACTTTTAACTACTAACGAGCACTAGGGAAGGCTGAAGGGAAAAACAGCAGCAATTTTCCAACAAAAAGCAGTTTAATTCCAGATGTTGGATCCTGCTCTCCAAGCCCCAGCCCCACCGTGCTGCTGCTGAAGATGTTTGTTTTTTTTTTAAGTATCCATGCCATGTCCCTCATTTTTTCCCCTCCAAGTTGAGTCTTCCTCCTTGACTTTTTCCCCTGTTTTTGCAACATCTGTGAGCTTAGTTTTGGCCTGTTTTGGTCCTTTGCACTGCAGCTCATTTCCTCATTTCCTGCGAGCCCATCTTTGCTGGGAAATCCTCCCAGCACATCCCAGTTTTTTAGCTGAACGCCCTGCCAGGCTCCAAGGCTGCCAGACTGCAGTGGATCTGATGTGCTCTGCATGAGAAACACCCAGGATGAGCTGGGAGAGCCACTGGAAAGCAGCACAGCCAAAGGGGGGCTGGAGCCMCAGCAGGCAGGGACATCCCCCGGGCAGAGGGGACTCTGCATGTGGCAGTGTCCTCCTGGCTCCCACCCAGCTCCCACAGCCCCTCCTGAGTCACAGCAGCTCCCTGCCATGACTCAGTCCCCATGGAATGACCCTCCCACACTCCCCACTGGAGCAGCCAGGAGAACAAGGGATGGCTCCATGGCAACCAGCACGGAGTCACACACAGGGCACACGCTGCAAATGGCAAAGGTTTCCTTTGGTGGCTGCCACCAGCCTCCCACAGCCTTGGGATGCACTCAGCCAGCTGACAAACAGCACAAATGAGGGAATGCAAGGCTGGAAAGGAACACACGGAGCCAAGGCCACTCCTGGGAAGGTGTGGGAACACGAGGGTGACCTCCATCCTCCCCTAACATCTCTTCTGCACACAGGGGAGAACATCAGAGCTGTCCCCAGCCCTGAGACATGGATATTGCACCTTGGAATAACAAACCAGCATGTTTGGGAGCACAGCCCTGATATTACCTGCTCTTGAGAGCAAACTCATCCYCTCCCTCAGTGCTATTTTTCAGAGAACAGTGAAATGCCAGAGCCTGTTTCAGTGCACTTCAGGGGAAAGGCCTCAACTACATAGGAAACAATATCCCTGGGTTCTACCTCACCTGGATTGTTCTGGTTTTTTCAGAGACATCAACTGCTCTGGAGCAAAACAGAGAAAAGCTTGGATGGCTCACACACCCACCCAACCCAACCCAGCAAACAGCCACATGGACTGGGGATGGAGAAGGCAGCAGAGTCAGCACACAGACCCCAAGCCTGCCGTGAGGAGCAGCAGCTCCAGCAGCTCTGGGCACTCACCATTCTGGGTAAGCTTTGTTGAACAGACCAGGGTGGAAATCTGGAAGGAGTCTTTGCTGATGGTGCAGCTCCCAAGGTTCTGCATGCTCTTGCCTGTGGCTGAGTGTCCCTTCTCCTCCAGCTCAATCTTTGTGGATGGCAGACTCAGATAGGTCGAGGCATCCTCCAGCTTCTTGGCCTCTGCCTACAGGGATGTTTGAAACCACAGCAGGAGAAAATATCCTGTCAAAATCTCAGCAACAAGAGAATTTTAACCTTTATACTGAATTTTCTTAGGTTTGGAGCTATCAAATGCATCTTTAACAACACTAATATAGCACTAATCTGGCTACATTACAGCCAAAATGGCTTAATGGCTWAATTAAAAGGCTACAGAATTCACTTTTCCCAACCTACAAAAAACTCAACAACAAATCTTGCTGAAATTACAACATATTAAAGGTTTAAGACTCARTCTCTCATATAAACCAACTGCTCAGGACTTGCTGCTTAGTTTGATTTAACAGCAGAGCTCAAAACACATTTTCCAGTGTAATTCTGGAACAGAATTTCCCAGAAGTGGAGCTTCCCTGCTGGGAAGTCAAAATTCTACCTTGTAAACTATAAGGTCGTGCTCTCCATCCCTCAGAGTTGTCCCATCATATCTCATGAGCTTCACAAATGCCAGAGCAAATATTTTCTCAGATTTGTC
>JACDOX010000286.1:102602-130785 GCA_014549065.1 Cardinalis cardinalis
AAAAAAAAAAAAAGCCAAATGAATACATCAACAATAACCAGATGCTTCTTATTTCCATATTCTGTCTGTTCTTTTTGGAAAGCTTTATAAAAGCAAATTTTAAAAAATAAACAGAAATGTGATGCATTGAGAAAGCCCAGGTTTTTTTTTAGAAGAATGGCAGTGTTTGGGAGCTGGAATAAAGATTAAACACCAGCACTGAGGATCTCATCAGAGCACAGAGCCCTGAGGACAGACATTTGCAGGGGGAACATTAGAAGCAAAACAAAAACTGGATCCATAAATGCAGATGAAGTGCCTCAGTATTTTGAAAGCTGACCCATTCTGCAGCCAACAGGAACTMAAAAAATGTATTCAGCTTCTTCTGGGTCAAATCTGTTGGCAAAAGTTTAAAACGACAAAGCAACAGATGAAGGAGAGATCACAAAGGAAGCAGAGAAGTAAAGCCAGAAGGAAAGTGTCATCACCTTSAGGCAGCCCAAGGAGCCTGGGAGAAAGCTCTGAAAGGGGCTCTTGTTAATATTTAGGAGTGACCTCTTTTAAATATTTAGGCTGTGGCCAACCTAAATATTTGAGTCATTCTAATAACATTTGTGACTCTAATAATCTGTAGCACAGAGTCATAATTCTGATAACAATGACACTGAATTCTAGAACATTGTTTTCCTTAAAAACAATCCTTGTCTAGATTATTTCATTAAWTTTCTTAATCCCAAAGTCTTCAATTACTGATGCTAAGCCAACTGTAAACTTTCACATTCCCATTTCTGGAAGATCTTTACTAGTCCCTACCTCTAAGATACAAAATACCACAACCCTCTGAGTTATTAATGAAAAGCTTTACTCCATTAGTAACCTAGTAAAAAATTCCATTTATTCCCTTTGGGGAAAAAAACTGGGCAGGGAAGGAAAAATTCAGGACAGGTAAGAGTGAGGAAGATGTAACAGGAAAAAGGAGCTGAGATATGACAAAGTGTCACAAATTCAATCCTGCACCAAAAGCAAATGGCAATAATCAGTTGTGGATTGGCAATGTGGGAATGGCATCCCAGCTCCAGGAATTCCCAAGGGTGATGTCTTGTGAACGCTGCCCTAGAGCTGAGGCTGGGCAGAGCTACAGAATAAAGCAGGGATTGATTCCAAGGATCTCCTCCATGGATCCACCYTGGGCAGCACCAGAGCCCAGCCAGGGCTGCACCCAAGATGAACCAAAATGGCCCCAAAATGCACCAGCGGGCACGGGGTCTGTCCCTGGGATCAGTTCTGCTCCRTTTGCACCTTGCAGTTCATTGTCCCATCCCAGCTTTAGCCCCTGCAGTCCCACCCTGCTTGTTTTTCTCTCTSCAGCCCAYGGKGTTTGTGCTCYKGGGCTGAGATTTGGGTCATTTGTCCTTGGTGCCCAGCTGGAGCAGGAATTGTTTTGTCTCCCTGCTCWGTGCACAGAGCTCASCATSCCCTGATGTGMAGCTCAGACCCACACACWAAAGCAGCTCAGAATCAGGAAAAYAGAAAAGCTGAACCTGAGGCATGAAGGAGAGGTGAGTTACTCACAGTCCTGGGAGGATCTGTGGCGGAAGGTGAACCTCAGGTGGCTGCGGTTCACGTCCTCAATGGGGATGGCAACCTGGCAGTGGGGAGAGAGCAAGGARATGGTCAGGGCAGCACCCTCAGCCTCCCCCAACCCCATCCAGACATCTTCCAAATGATCAGTGAGTGACAATCCCAGCAGCACAGCCATCCTCTGCCATTCCAACAGCCCTCTTCTGTCTACAGACACAATAAAGCACCTTTGGAGTGAAAATTCTGGTGTGGGGAGCAGCTGCAAGGCCCTTGTGAACACACAGCCCCTGCTCACAGACAGACTGAAAGGATTCCAGGTTTGCAATCTCCAGACGTGGCAGTGGAAAAAGTTATTACTCCAGCAAAATGAGCAGGCTTAAAGCACAACCAGCTCCCCAAACAGTGATGAGCCCAACACTATGGCAAATGTGTTTTAGCCTTAATATCCTGCTCTCCTCTAGGTCAGCTTCATGGAAAGAGAGCAAACCATTCCTGAAGAGGTGCTGCAGTTTCCCCACACCACTCATCGTGAGCAATGGCTGAAATAAAATTCAATATGCAATAAAAGTCAAAGCCTTTCTTAGCTGAGCTATTCCTTGCCCTGCTGAACACAGGCACTGCATTTTCCCACTTTTGTTTCCCACTGGAAGCTGTATTAACGGCACATTAACACCCAGAGAAGTTATTTTAACAGTTTAAATACCTTTACAGTCTCAAACCAGCGAGGCTGCTTTACTTGGTAATAGATCACTGACTTGTACTCTGAGATGGCTTCATCACCAGCACCAGGAAAAATAACACTCTGCAAAAACAAACAGAAGGGGAAGCATTTATGTCACTTAAACTCCACTTTTAAACAAAAAATAAATCAGTGAAGTAGGTCAGAATAAGAGAGAATGCTCCTCATKAAATTGGTACCAAAATGCATGCATGGATAAGGAAAGATATATTTAATGATGACAAAAGTTTGGTTGAAAATAAAACCTGGGACCTTAAGCTGACAAATACAGCCGTTGAAAAGGCTTAACATGATATGTATCAAAATCAAAAAGCCCCCAGACATTAAATACTTTAATACCTCTAATCTCTTGCCATCTTCATCATAAACAGACACTGTGACTTCCACATTCTTTGCTGTGGTTTTACTGCCTTTGTCAAAATCTCCCTGCACCAAGGTGACATAGATGTCATTTCTAACATCTCCTACAAGGGAAAGCAAAGCACAAAATAACCCACAATTCTCACAGTAAACCCAAGCATTTGGGAAACCAAGGACACACAGAAACAATGGCAAAACATTTCAAACACCACATTTCCATTTATTTTATTTTTGCACAACTTCTTTCAGTATTCACTTGAAAGAAAAAGTTTCAACACATTTATCCCACACAAAGGTATTTTGCAATTTAAAATATTTTAACAGCCTACAAGAGGTCTCTAATTTTTACAGCAGGAAGAGGTTTGATGTTTTTGCTGGCCTGGGGGTTGTATTTAGATTTATGGCTAAAAATGCTCCTCAGCTCCACYCCAGTTCAACTGAAATTTTGACAACGAGCTGGGGAAACAAGGGATTTCCAATAATTTTATGAACCAGCACAGGATGCAAACAAGGTGCTGAGGCACTCCCACTTGTAGAAGAGACTGTAAAGCWTCTGACAAACATCTGTCAGCAGCCACAGGGGGACCTGGAACTGGGAAGGGCTCTGGAAACATCTCATGGATCCCCAGAGCCCATCAATCTGCAAAGGACACTGCAGGTTCTGCTCTTGCTCATGGCAGTTTTGATTTTGAGAAGCACCACGTCTTTGGGTTGGYTTTCGTGGCTTTTGGTTTGTTGTTTATTTTTTTGTAAACACCTGAACTGAACATGCACGGAATACATGTGTTTTTAAAAACATGATGTGGCTCTCTTGCAAATGCATTATCCAGATCTGGTACAAACCCTAAGAGAGCTGCTATCTCTAAATCAAGCCTGTCCCTCAAAAATCTGCTTTGGATTCAGCACAGGAGAGAAGTTTTACATATGCCCTTGCTGTGGGGATAATACAAAGTGTGTACTTTGTGTACATTCTTTTTAACTGGGGAAAAAAGGGAGAATTTCCACTCTCACTGGGATTTCCTGTCTTCTCGATGGCAGTAGGAGCTTTATTTATTGATGCTGGTTTTACCAAAATATTTTACATTTATTTTTAATTATTTTTAACTTTTGATGWTTTTTTTTAATGCATACCATACCTTAAATCCATCTTTAATTATTTTTTCCTCCAAAACCTCCCATACATACAGACATTTAAAGCAGGTTAAAATATAACAAAGCAGCATTAATTAAGTGCCTTACCAGGCATGATAATCTCAGGAAAGCCCATTTTCCGAGCCACTGCTGTTGACCTGTCCACTAAGTGTGGAAACTCTTTCCTAATCTGATGGATATCTCCTGGAAGAAGTTTCAAAGTCACCCACAGACCTGTTGTGCAAAAAAATCACAGTTACGAAACTGCTGGGATTTATTCCTACTTACTAAAGATTTCTTTCTAGAACTTAAAAAACGTAAAAACGTTAAAATAGTTAGGCACATTAAGATAACTGATCTTCCTTTACTAAAAAAAATACKAAATATTTTCAAACACTCAACAGATCTCATCACTTCACACAAAAATATGAGTACAGCACACAGAATTATTTCTGATTATGTTCCATGTTCTTTGTAATGAGATGTTTATCTTCCATRGGGAAAAAAGAGAAGGAGCAAGGATGATTTGCATGAGGAGACCCAAGGATTCCRAGCAAGCAAGAGCAGCAGATCCATGCCCCAAACTGATTGATCACCATCCCATAAAGCTGTTTTTACTGCTCTGAGCACACAATTCTACAGCATCAGCTTCACACAGCTGATATTTTTCTGCTCAGCAGAAGAAGCCACTAAAAAGCTGCTGCTTGCCAACTAACATCAGGCACATTTGTTACAGGAAAAAGAAAGATGCCAAAGTGGAAAAAAACYCATAAAAATAAAAAAGAAACCCAACCCAAAGAAGCCTCCACTTGGTGAAGTGGCTGGCAATCAAGTTTAAGCGCAAAATAATCACAGCAGCAATTTGCAGAAGAAAATCCTAAAATTAAAAGCTATGAAAAACACCCCAAAAATATTCATCCATGAAATAAATTGTGGGTTACCCTGTTAGAGAATTAACTGTACATTCATTTTGTGTACACTTGGCAGCTTGTCTTTTCCATGGTATCTCTGTAAGAGCTTCTGGGCTGATTTGCTGCCAGGGACGGTTCTGACAGCTGCTACTTCACTGAGCTGCAACTGTACCTGCACTGACTGGCTAAGGAATCCTTTCTCTGTTTGCTTGGGCAYTCTTTTTTAGGGAAATAATCTGGAATGAATCAAAGACACTGAAATGTTTCCTCCTGTGGGATACACACTGGCCACAGGTGAAATCAAGGAGGGGAAGCAGATAAAACTTTTCCTCATTAGCTAAAGGAGAATCTAAAAAGAAGGTTTATGTAAAATTTTGTTTGCTATTGATTAGTGCAAAAATCAGGGGAAAGTGTGTCRTTTTCCTGGGCTTTGGCCAGATATGGAGTGATACAGATATTTACAGAGTGTTTGGTGGAAACTCTGTATGAATCAGCACAACTCCCCATTAATCCAGAATTCTAGAAAATATTGAAGCCAGTGGTGGAATAACTGGGCACAGACACATCATGATCATGGGATCATACACAAAAGTAAATCAACCCAGAGCAGTGGCCTGGAGAAGGTACCAGGGAAGGCTTCAGAGGGGTTGCCCTGCTCTGGCTCCCTCCTCACCTCCTGCCAGCTCAGTTCACCTGGGGAAGGAGCAAAAATATCCCAAGTGCAGCTGTAGAGAACAAAAATATGGGAAAGGAAGAGAAGGGAGGGAATATCCCTTCCTTCAGCATGGAGAAGTAAAAATCCACAGCTCAAGGGCACAAGAGGTGAGTCCTTGAGTCATCACCTCCAGCAGAGGATCTGTCGTGGGATAGGTGGGGTTGGAAGGGACCTCTGGAGATCATCCAGTCCTGCCAAGGGGAGCAGCTGACACAGGAACGTGTTCAGGTGGGTTGGGAATGTCTGCACAAAGGGAAACTCCACGTCCTCCCTGGGCAGCTGTTCCAGAGCACTGTCACCCTCCATGGGAAGAAGTTCTTCCTCATGGTGAGGTGGAACTTCTGTTTTAGTTTATGGCCACTGCTTCTCATCCTGTCTAGGGGAACCACTGAAAAGAGCCTGGCCCCATCCCTGACACCCTCTGGATGTATTAATATGGAATAATGAGATTCCCTCTCAGTCTCCTCCTCCCCAGAGCAACCAGGCCCAGCTCCCTCAGTCTCTGCTCATCAGAGATGTTCAGACCCTTGATCATCTTGGTTCCTCTCCAGCAGAAATATAAACACATCCAAGAGCTGAACAATGCTATAACATGCAGAGTCCACACTGGGAAGGGGAAAAATTATGTGGAAGGGAGAAGAGCAGGCTGAGCCCTGAGGAATGGGGAAAGGAGGAACAAAACAGTACAAACAATTTTTTGATCCCAAAAATCAAAACCACCATGAGACGAAGCAAATCAAGGTGCACAGAAAGAGCAGTACCTACCCTGACCCTTGTGGTTGACTTCTTTAGCAGCAATCACTTTGTTTATAACAGTCTGCAGGAAATCATTCTCCCCTGCCACCCTGGGTGAAAAACGGGATGATATGTTCAGCTGCTTGTGTCGAATGGCGTCATCCAACGCTAGCCTGGAGGATGCACATGACGACCAACACCAGGAGACAAAGGGGCACAGAAAACCAGAAGTCACAGTGACAAGGGAACACAAAAGATCGTATCATAGTTGTGACAAAGAGTATTTATTAGTCAACGCAGGACAGAGGACAGGAAAGGTAACAAGAAAGACAGAGGGAGATCATTAATCAGAAGAACGCTGATCTACCACAGAGAGTCCAGCACACCTGTGAGGGCTCTGCTCCCTCAGGGACAGGGACAGTCCTCAGGGAGCAGGGGGAGGTCTCCCACATGGGAGCCCCCAGTTACTCATGAAAACCCACACAGGCAGTTCTCTTTTCTATAAACGTTGAAATATAGATATATTCATAGCAGACTGGCCCTGCAACACCTCCAGGGTCACCTCTGTCATTGCACAGGTGGAGTGCCTGAAGGAAAAGCTCCCATCAATCTCACAGGGAAAAGGAGGAGAAGAGCAGACAACCCAACTCAGTGAACAAATGAGAAGATGGGGACGATAAATAAACAGCAGCATTAGGTGGCACTGAAGTAAATCTTGCCAAGTGCTTTTGACAGCCATTGTGCTGGTGGCCAGTGAATGAATACAAACAAAGATATGAAAACAGAATTCATGTGGTACAACAGAAACAAAGCATGGGATGAGGAGAAAAATGTGCCTCATATACACAGCCCATATCTATGTTGGAAATAACACCAGCGTTCACCCCTGCATTGGTTTCCACCTTATTCATGTCCTTTGGGATAGACTTTTTCAGGAGAATGTTCTCATTTATTACAGGGGAAAAAAAAATCACATTGTGCATCTTTCTGAAGCTCTGTGTATATGGAACAGGAAAAATGAATCAGTGCTAATGGAGCAGAAAACTGGATGTTCCATTAGCACCCCCTCTGAAAGGTTCATTTTCATTGCATACTTCCACACGGGCTAAAAAATAACTTTGCTGTTGTTTACCACACAATAAATGTATCTTTCTCTTCCCCAAACCCCATTTTCCTTGAAAAATGGAACTGTACTTTGATTTTGTCATTAACCTGTCAGGACCTGCACACTTTGCAGTCCTCTCACCAGCCCTACACCTTCAAACCACAAGAGCTACCTGAATTGTGCCTATTTCTCAAAACAAAGTTAATTTCTGATTTTACTATGTCAAGCTTTTAAAAAATATTATTAAAAACCCACCCATTAATAAAAATATTATTAAAAGCCATCTGAATATCTATTAGTGTATTAATCATGGAATTTAGCTCCCATAACTATGTTATGTCTTTTGGAACAGATGGCAGTCCAGCATATTCCACAATGGGAAAACTAAGCATCCATATAAATTTATTATTTATTTATTTACTTCATGTAAATTTATTTGCCTTATCCCTTCTACCTTTCCTCACTTCACGGAAGGAAAAACTTGGGATTTATGGATGGAACATGATCTCTATTGATCTCAGGCAGAGCTAAACCAGCAGTGAACTTACTTTAAGCCCTTCACCTCTTATACATTGCCACTSTGACATCTTGAAACAAAAAGGAAACAAGGCTGCAAAACTGGGAATGGATGTTTTAAACTCCAAAAACCCTAAAGTTTCTRGGGATATCACTGTTGCAGCTAATGGCAAATTATCAGGGAAGATATATTAACAGTATTACTGAAGAGAAAATATCCCATGGAAATAAATTAGCTTAAAATATTAGCTTTTTTAAAAAATCAAAGTTTAAATCTTGGTTCTTTCCTGTTTGCTCTTGCACCTGCTCCCTACTTACGGCTGGAAGGGGATGAAGTGCTGCTTGTCCTCATCATCAACCTTCCCRTTAATGATGTCAGTAACATCCATCACTGCAAAGACAAACCAAGGGCACTGAATGAACTCAGCAACGTGGGAAGAGGGAACCCCCCCGGGGAACTGAAGCCACAGTGACTCAGAGGAGGGGTGGAATTMTCAACTGTGGAATTTCAGAGTTGTCTATGGAGTAACACGGAGCAAATGAACTTTGGAATCTCAGCTACACAAACCCTGGTGGGGGCAGGATACAACCACCAGTCTGATGGGATTTGAATAACTCTGAGTTTATACAGCCCCACAGCAGTTCCACCACCCAATTTCCATGGAAGGACTGAAGAGGAGATGGAGAGATGACCCCAGAGGTACCTGCCACCCCGAAGGGTCTGCGCAGCCCCGACGTGAGCTTCCTGGTGTTGTTGTCCCGCAGCTCCATCCTGCCCACACGCACGATCTGACACACAAAACTGATCTTCTCCCTCTTCAGGTCCTTGCTGCCCAGGTCCTACAAACAGGAGTGACATCAGGCTTCTTTCTAACAGCTGAATTTCACRTTCTATTTCAGTAGGCAGAGGCTTTGCTGCTCAGAATTTGCCTTTGCTGTGCAAGCCTCTAACAAAAAGTGCTCTCAGAGCAGAGCAGCTTTTGTAAGAGTACTTCAACATCTTACTGGAGTTCAGTGCAAATTAATTCCTTAGGAGGTCAAACCATTTCTAGTAAGTTCAAAAATTCACTTTGGTTTTTGCCAGGTGTTGAGAACATTTAGCAGCCATTTAGGAGCAATGTCTCCTGCAAGCCCCCAGCAGCACAGACTTGCGGAATGGTTTGGGTTCAAAGGGACCCTCAAAACCATCTTGTTCCCACCCCAGCAATSAGCAGGGACACCTTCCACTGTCCCAGGCTGCTCCAACCTGGCCTTGGACACTTGCAGGGATCCAGGGGCAGCCACAGCTTCTCTGGGCACCCTCCTCCAGCTCTTCCCACCCTCCCAGGGAACAATTCCTTCCCAACACCCCACCCAACCCTGCCTTCTGGCAGTAGCAGCCATTGCCCCTTGCCCTCCAGGCCCTCCCCAGCTCTGTTTCCCSCTGCAGGGGTGCCCCAGGCTGGTCCCACCCAGCTCAGCCCCAGCCCTGGGCAGGGCACACTCACAGTGAACACGGCCCGCAGGTTGTGCAGCCTGTCAATGTCCTTGGGRAGGCCACAGCTCGACCACCTCACCAGGTAGTTCTCACTGAGAAAAACAACATTTTGAAGACTTTTTGTTTAAATCATAGAGCAACACCTCATAGAATGCTTTGGGCTGGAAGGGATCACAAGATCATCCAGGGCCACCCCTGGCATGGCAGGGACACCTTCCACTGTCCCAGGCTGCTCCAGCCCCCTGAACCTGGCCTTGGACACTGCCATGGACTGGGAGTCCACAACCTCTCTGGGAAACCCCTGCCAGTGCCTCACCACCCTCCCAGGAAAGGATTTCTTCCCAATATCCCATCTAAATCCACCCTCTTTCAGCTTAAAGCCATTCCCCCATACCCTATCACTGAATGCCCTTTAACATAAGCAGATAAAATCAACTTCAGAATTCACAGGAGACTTTTCAACCCAGTTTCCTTATCCTAAGGAAACAACCATCGAGCAGAGAGCTGGCATTTCCCTTAGTGCACACAATTTTTATAAAGAAAGCAGCTCCTCAGCAACCAAGTGTGGGAATTCTGCAGCTCAGCAAGGGCACAGCCCTTGCAGGTGTGTTCACCTTGTATTTCCATCTGCTCTTGGGGAACCACAAGCACAGCACGACCCTGAAACCTGCTCCAAGTGAAGGGACCTGCCYCTGCTTTTCACAGAAATTTGATTTTGCTAAGCCCCAGAAGTCCCTCAGTACCATCCCTGAGTGAGCACAGATAAAAATGGCCCTGACCTGATGAATTTGGATTCCAGGGGGTCATACAGAGACATCAGGACTTCAGCATCTTCTCCTATTTTACACACGACGTTTTTTAAATTTACAAATAAAGCAAATGAAGGAGTGGCAGCAAACTTGGCTTGTCTGTTGATATCAATATTCTGCTTCTGAGACTGCAATTGAAGAACAAAATAAAGTTTAACTTATCCCAACAGACATCCAACTGTTATAAAACTTTCCTAAAACCTTCCAGAAAGAGGAGGAGGTTTCCATTGAGTGTCTGCTCCTGTGATCTTTTTTCTGTTAAGTTTTATGACAGATTTTCTGGATCTGTCTTGAAGTGCTGCACCATAAGGAAAAAGTTAAAATAAAAAWGAAGAGAAAAAAGAAGAAAAGATGTCTTCACTTATTAAGGAGAGAGAAACAAATGGAGAAGAAACAGGGCCTCAAACATACCTGAAAAAAATCCAGCAACACACAATAAAAAGAAACAGAAAAAAGTTCTTCCTTTTAAAAATAAGGATTTTGAACTGCAAAGGTGCTGACAATTCAAGATTGAGAAGGGCTTTAAATTTGCCCCTTTTATTTCAACAAGTTTTTAGGATTGGCATAAAGCAACCACACAAGAACAAGGATTTTAGTCTTTGTGATTCTCAAAYAGAAACTCTGATGACAAGCTAACTTACAAACCTCTCACATGCACATCTGATATTAACCTACAAATGCAGCTGATTTATTCATACAGGTCTGAACCATAAATTCTACTAAAGCCTTTAAAGGATGAAAAAAAACCCAGACTAAGACAAAACTTCTTACAAAATTTTTAAGCCTGATAATTCTTCATAAACACATCAAATCCCTCATTACCAATGCTAAAAATAACAGTCTTTCAATTAGTTTATAGACTTGTGTTTCCCAGGGAAAAGCCAGAGAGTCTCTCACTTTTTCCTCCTGCAGCCTCTCCTCCACTTGCTTGGAAGCTATTTCATGTGCTCTGAAAAGGCTGATGGTGCTGGTCTGCTCTGGGTCCAAAATGTTGCCATCTTCATCTCTAACCACCAGATCTAAATCCAGAATTCTAAACAAGACAGAAAATATGTTTGTGGATTAACAGTGCTGAAAGGAATGCCTAAAAAGCACCTGCCAAATGTTCAACCTGCACACCTGACACGTGATGGAAAAGAAATTATCCGAGACGTGATAATGCAATTTAACATGTCAGCAACCTGGGGATCCAAGTCACTTATTCCCACAGCACAGGGAGAAGGGATGGAAATGAAACAGCACAACAGCTGGGGAAGCAACTTCTTAAACAAATAAATTTGCCAGAGACTTGGTCTCCTCCTCTGATTTATCCAACAGTMTGAACAAGTCCCACCACACACAGCTCATGTCTCCCACTCCCAACTCATGTTTTACCCACACCCCACAAGCAGAAGCCAGATCTCTGTCAGCAGGGTGTTAACAACCATAATTACCTTCTGCAGAGAGGAAGCTTTCTGCCACAATCAAATCCAGGCTCAGGAAAAACCTTTCACTTTTCTCCACATTTTCCAGCAGTACCAAGGGTTACAAAATCAGTTCCCCTCCCTAAGACTGCCCTTGTCACCTGCACCCCAATAAATGTGTCCTTATTTCCTTCTAACTCCGTGGTCAGCTCTCCCAGTGGAGCTGCTCTAACTTTACAGCTGAAATATGTTTGATCAATGAGCTTAAAACAAATTTTCTGTGTCTGGTAAGTCACACAGGGTTCATGATTTACCTGAAAGTAAATTCCATCTGGGCACAACCTGCAAGGACTTGGAAACAGGAGCTGTGGCACACAGAGATATTCCATGGACTTGGAGGATTCCTCCTCACCCCTGGAAGTGTTAAACCCTTGAGCGGGGTCAACACCAAACCCTTCCAATTAACAGCACTGCATTAATTGCAGAGGAGACAAAGATCACTCAAGCTGCAGGGTGGAGGCAGCAGATTTTGAAGCTCTGCTCTGGAGCCASACCCAGCCACCACAAAACTCCCCAGCACCCCCAGAACATCTCACTCCCAGATGAATTTTCTGGTGAGAAAATGGTTTCATCATTGAAAGCAAACAGAAAACAGCCAAAGTTGTTTTCTTCCTCCCTACTACTGTTTCCTGGACAGCAGCCACAGCAGGGGAAACACCCACAGAGCACTGGAACTGTCAGAGCCCTTCCACGGGAGAAGCTGCCTGGGCCAGGGGAAAAGCTCAGAAATTCAGGCAAAGTCTCATAAYCCAGACTAGAACACACCAATGTTTGCACAGGCTGTCAAAGGAGTCAAAGAAAACCCTCCTTTGATTCAATTCCTTTGTTTTAGCCTTTAACTTGCAAATGATGCTTGGGGAAAAAAATCTGATTTTTTTTTCCTAAGTGTCCCAGTTACAGATATTTGCAACTGAACAAAAAAAAAAAAAAAAAGGCATTTTCACAACAAAATTACCTGACCCAATTTCAGAAAGATATTAAAAATACAGATTCCTAAGGCCGTTTTTGCTTCCTCAGTTATTCTGACAATATGCTGCAAAACTNAAATTACCTGACCCAATTTCAGAAAGATATTAAAAATACAGATTCCTAAGGCCGTTTTTGCTTCCTCAGTTATTCTGACAATATGCTGCAAAACTYCTGTCTGTATTTACAGAAGGAAAAAAAAAAACTTATTTACAAATCAGTGTTTCACAAGTCAGSAAAGGTTAGGACATGATTAGGACAGAAAACATTTAGAATTATTTGAGCTGGGACCTCAAAGGTGACCCAGTATTTATAAAGCTAATATATTTATAAAGATATTGAATATATTTATAAAGATAATGAATTCATTCTGTCTGGATCCTAAACTCCCCATTCATGTTCCTTTTAGGCACAAGTGAAGGGTTTAGGGTTTTATTAGGAACATATGCTCTCTTCCAGTGGTGAGCATTTACTCAGAAGTTCACATTCACCTCCYTCCTGCACTCCCCAGAGAACCTTCTGATCACTTAATTAGCCCATCAGAACATTACAAATACAAAGCACAAGATGTTCCACTGGATCTGAAGGCTGAGCATCTGGAGGTTACTCAGAGCAACTTTTACCAACTCTTTGGGCAGATGGTGGAATCCAGTAGCCAAACAAATAATCCCAACAACACCTGGGTAATTGTCTGCAGAGGTACACTGTCCATACCTCAGGCTACAAATTATAATTACTGACTGAATGAAGTTACTGATTATTTTTTAATTTCTTTCTTTAATCACAGGTTTTGCTGATAAAGTACACAAGCAGAAATACTGCAAGTTTGGCAGTTCTTAAGGAATTAACAAAAACAAATGAAATATGGTGAGAGATTTSCATCACAAACCACTGAAAGACTGGGTTAATACAAATTTTTTCACTCCCCAGGTGTGCAGGACAACAGAATCCCACACAATGGGCAGGACTGGAGGGAGCACTACAACATATTTTGTCTCTCAGTATTCAAAACATTGCTTYCAATGATGAGGAGTAAGATTTGATTTCTCTTTTTTGATCAAAATGCAAAATCACAATTGTACAGACAAGTTATAATCTAAAACTTGTAGTTACAGAAATTGTCTTTAAACCCAGCCAACCATCTGGGGAGAGAACACATCTGAATCACTGAAATATCCAACACATGCAACCTGCACTGCTTTTTGGGGCAATATTTCCTTCCCAACTTCCACTCTCTTGTGCTAAATMGCTCCTTTCTTTTATGAGATCTCCCTGCTCATCTCGTGCCACCAGCTGGATGCTGTGGAAGGAGAGGAACCAAGAGCTAAATGGTGCTTCTGAGCCAAATCCTTCAACATCACATTACAGCTGAGTGACTCGAGGGCACAGGCAGCTGGTGGTGCTCAGAGGGTGACAACTGTTTGTGCCACAGAAGCAAGTGGAGTTTAAAATTCTATTTTCAAGGCAGGCAATACTTGCACTTTTGAATTGGCCTTAAAAAATTACAGCTTCATACCATTGTCAAATTGATGATACCATCAAGAGAGAGAGATGGATTCCACTTTACATATTACACTTTAAAGATGCTGCCTCAACTTCAATCTTTATCTTGCTGTAACAGAAGTGTGAATACACAAATATTTCATCTACAGCTCCAGGGGAAAAAAAAAAGAATCCTCCAAGAACTCACTGACAGCTGATGCGTCTTACACAGGGTGATCTGGATTCAGGCAGAAAAACTTGGGAAATGCTGTTCACAAACCTGTTGCCATAATCAATTTTGGCAGTCACTTTCTTTTTCAGCTCCTTGAGCTCATCTTGGGGCAGGGTCCCAGAGAGGATTTGGGATCTCCACTCGATCAGGTCGTAGATCATGTGCCGGACGCTGCGGAACATATCCCTGTTGTCCTGCTGTTGTGGGGGAAAAAATGGGGGAGAAATCAGGTTTGAAGGCTTGGGAACACACAGGATAAACTSCAATTATCAATAGGAATTCAAAGGGAAAGTCTACAGCAGCTCTGGAACAGGAGCCTCGCCTCCTACAGCACAGAACATTGAATATTCCGAGCGCTGCACTCAGCTTTAAGGAGCTAAATAGGTGCAAATGTYTGGGTTTATGTTATCTTAAAACTTGGGTTTTCAGGCATCCAAGGGGAAAATGTCCATTTATTGATTCCCRGGGTAACTTTGTTCAGTGACCCTCTGCACTGAACGGGACTGAAAATGGTGCATTTTAACAGCAAGAGGCTCAAGTTCTGCAACAGATAGGAGAATCCTTTCTCTCCCTGCTTAAACCTCCACAACAACACTTGAAAATCCCTCACTGAGCACATCAGTGCCCTACAAGTCCAAAGGTAACTTTAAAAGGACAGTGAAACACCAGGAAAGACCTAAACTTGACAAGAAGTTAAATAACTCAAGTGTTTACAAAGCCTGGAACTGTGGATATTAAATACTGCCAGCAGCATATACAAACTTTCCTTGGCAACACTCAGCTAAGCTAGGAATAATTAAATAATTACAATAAAATTCTCCACTTAAAAAAAAAAAACAAAACAAGGAAAAACTGCAGAAGATGCAGGAAAAGAACATAATGACTCCAAGACTCTGGAAAAAGGATATCTAACTGTGAAACTTAAAGACTTCAGTCTGTTCAGATTATCCAAAGTTGGCTTGATTATAGTGGGAGAACCTTCACAGAGAGAAAATACCCATTATTAAAAGCTCTTTAATGCAGCAGAGAAAGACACAACAGGCACATATGGCTGGGAGCTAAATACAGACAAACTCAAATGGGGAAGAGGTTCCTGATTTCTGAGGCTGCAGGGAATCATAAAGCAGAGAGATGGGAAACATTCCACATCCCCTGCTCCCTGCAAACAAAAACTGAACACCCATTCAAGATTAAAACACAAATTATGAACTGAATCAAGGCATAAATGTGGCTGTTTAATGGGTTTTGATATGCAAGATAGGGACAGCATGGAATATCCCTCAAATCTGCAGACTGAAACCAGTTACCTCCAGTAAACCAATCCTGCCCTGACTGCCTGCTCTTGGATTCAAAATCAGCAGCAAAGAAYTGAAGTATTGTTTAACATGGAATCATGGAATGGAATGGTTTTGGAGGGACCTTAAAGCCAAGCCAGTCCCACCCACAAATTCCACTGTCCCAGGCTGCTCCAAGCTCAGCTCCACTTCCTACCCTGGCAGAGCCCAAGGCCAGGCTGGACACTGGGGCTAGGAGCACCCTGGGACAGTGGAAGGTGTCCCCACAGCAGAGGGTGGCACTGGGTGGGATTTAAGGTCCCTCAAAACCCAAACCATGCWGGGATTCCAAGGGCAAAGCTGTTCCCAGTGCCCTCGTGAACTTCTGTTCCTCCTGCTTTATTTCTGCCTTTATTTCCACTCCTTCCGTGCTCCTCACCTCACAAATTCCCTGCTATTCCAACTCCTTAAAGCTCTCTCTTTAACACATAATCTGTTTCTTTTCATAGAAGATATTATCCTTCATCTTCTATATTGCCACAGTACATCACTTCCATTACACTCTTACTCCTAATCTTTATTTTCATGGGTGTGATTAAAAGCCACATTAGTCAGCACAAACGTCTTCATTACACTCCGTGTCTTCATTACACAGCTTGCACTTTTATGATACAAGATTTCAAACATATTTATGGGAAACAGAGACTGCATTAAACCCTGCTTTAAATAAAGGAATTTCATGTTCCCATTATCTTGTTACAGTGACCTTGCACAATGAGAGCATCACAAGTGTGGGCCAGCTTCCTTAAATCCCACAGCAGGCCTTGCTTCACATCTGAACTGCACTTTTAAATAGAAATTTGAACTCTTGATCTTATTTATGTGCACTTTCACCTCCGGTTTTGTATCTTCCCACCTGAGAGATTATCAATAATTATCACTGCAAATTCCTAAGAATATATTCTGATCTGGTTGAAACATTAGCATATCAAAATAAACAAGTATGCAAATTAAGGCGACAAAATTTGGTAACAATCAACTTTATATAAAGGAATACTGAGAGGTTAACTGCCTATACAAGCTTTCAGTTTACACCCAMAAATTCAACACTAAATACTCAATTATTTCCTAACAGAGACTGACAGCCTTATGAAACAGCCTGATGACAATTTCTTTAATAAAATTACATGTTAAATTACTCCAAATCTGTACACACCTTAAAAATAAAACATATATATATAAGTGTTTTATATCTTCTATGTTTTTATATGTTTTTTTTATATCTTCTATGTTATATGTTTTATATATATTCCACGTTTTATATATATATTCTACATTTTACATATACAACACAATAGAAGCGACACAAAAAAGGGATTGTAACTGCTCAACAAACTATTGCTAGATCAAGGTAACACTCTAAAAAGAACCTGATTCTGCACAAGAAAATAAAGAGATTTGAGCAAACAGGCCAGAGATTTGTGTTTTAACAAGCACAAAATCCTACTGAGATTTGTGCTTTAGCAAAGATGATGCTACATGGATTTTCAGCACTGAAAGTAACTTTAGAAGCAACAACAGAAGGGGAAATCCACTAAGAATTCCTTCAATAAAGAGCAGCTCCTTCCCATTTCTCCCAGTACCTTYCCCAGCACCACTTTTCCCATCAAACCCTCCCAGTGTGAAGGTTTTCCTGAGCTGGCCTCACCACATAGAGCTGTCTCCAGATGATGGACCATTCCCTCAGCGTGGTGGTGACCTCCTGGATCAGGGGCAGCTCGTTGGGGATCACAGTCTCGTGTTGGCTGAAGAGGAAGAGTTAAAAAAAAAAAAAGGACTGAATTAAGCAGCAGCTTCATTGGGAATGAAGAAGCACAGAAYTGTTAAGGTTTGAAAGGAGCTTTAAGGGCATTGAGCACCACCATGGTCACTACTAAGCCATGTCCCCAGTGCCACACTCACACAATTTCTAAGCAATCCCAGGAATGGYGACACCACCACTGCACAGAGCAGGCTCTTCTATGGGAATTTTTATGTTGGTATCTAATCAAAATCACCTGATCTAGAATAATTCCTGAGGAAGAACTGTTCATTTCCAAAATGAACTGAGTAGATGAGGGTTGTAATTAGCATCACTTGTAAATTTATAAGTAAAAATAAGATGTTTTCAGATATTGAAGCACTGGACACCTGTAAAGCCACACCACATAAAAGGTATTRGATGTGCTCAGATTATGGAATCATGGAATGGTTTAGGTTGGAAGGGATCAAAGATGATCTTGAACTGGTGCCTTGTGAAGGCTGATCTAGAACAGAGATGGACAGAATTCCAGAATAAAGCAGGGATTTATTCAAAGGATCTCCTCCATGGATGCATCTCAGCCAGGGCTGCACCCAGGATGAACCAAAATGGCCCCAAAATGCACCAGTGGGCACGGGGTCTGTCCCTGGGATCAGTTCTGCTCCATTTGCACCTTGCAGTTCATTGTCCCATYCCAGCTTTAGCCCCTGCAGTCCCACCCTGCTTGTTTTTCTCTCTCCAGCCCACGGTGTTTGTGCTCTGGGGCTGAGATTTGGATCATTTGTCCTTGGTGCCCAGCTGGAGCAGGAATTGTTTTGTCTCCCTGCTCTGTGCACAGAGCTCAGCATCCCCTGATGTGAAGCTCAGACTCTCACACTAAAGCAGCTCAGAATGTGAAACACAGAAAAGCCAAACCTGAGGCATCATTTCCCCCCTGCCATGGCAGGGACACCTCTCACTGTCCCAGGTGCTTCCAGCCTGGCCTTGGGCACTGMMAGGGATCCAGGGCCTGCCCACCCTCCAGGGAACAATTCCTAATTTCCAACATCCCATCTATCCCTGCCCTCCTTCAGTTTAAGGCCATCCACTCTCATCCTATCCCTCCACACCTTTGAGAATTTTTCCCACCCTCTCCTCATTTGTCCACTCCCAAGGATATCAATGCACACCTCACTATAACATTCATTATTGACTTATTTATTTTACAMGAAACAACCAAGATAAAACCCAGCTGAGCCCAACCTGCAAGGCCACCATACTGCTCTTTAATTGCTCTTTTTTCAAAATATTCATCTTGCAACAAAAAAAATAAGGATTCAATTCCTTACCACTAAGTTTCTGTGTAATTTGTTTAAAAATGAGGTGCCATGAAGGTAAGAAACACCAGCCAGATCTTTGAATATTGCAGAARTAGGGTGCTTAAAGGCAGTTTTGCAATCAGCAAGAAAGATGTCATTATGCAGCAATCTCATGATTAGTAGTTTGATCATTTACATATTTAACAGAGTATAAAAATAAATCAGGCACAAAGGAATAAAACATTTTAATCCTGTTTCAGTCCATTTCATACCTGGGTAATGATTTATTAATTTCACTCCACCTCCTTTTGCCTCTGGATTTGGTTGGGTTTTTTTCCTGGTTTTTAACTCAACTTTTATATTCATGTTAGACACTTCTAACTGCATGCCCAGCAAAGCTGATTTGATACATAAGGATCTGAAGAGCTGCTGAACAACAAATACAGCTCAAACCACTGCACACACCAGGGAAAGGAACAGGAAAAACACAAAATAACTTCTCAGTGAGGCAGAAAACTACATGGAAACAAGTGTAAGCTACTTGGAAATGCATTGAAATKATGTGGATAAAGCAGGAAAAAGGAGTTTTGCTCTTTTCAAACCCAACTTACCCTTTGCCTTCAACGATTGCTTCCTTGAGATGGATATAGGAGGCGGGGAATATGCCCTTGGAGAGGGAGGGAGAGGAAAAAAAAAAGTGTTATTTAACCAGCTGCACACAACAGATTGTGTTTATTACCTAAAATATGCCAAAACACTGCTGGGTGTGCAGAGCCATTCACATCCCCGAGCATCAGAAGAATTGTGTTTGGGACTTTTTTAATATATATTGAATTTTTGCATTGCCTGAGCTTTCAAGATGTTATTGGAACCTTAGAGCTTCTCTGAAAAAATATTCTAAATTCATCAAGATGCCAGAAATATGAGAATTTTTTTTTTTTAAATAATCCAAGTCAAGCTGATAAAGCAAATTCCACCCTCTCGCCCTTCAAGGTAGGAGTTCAGTTTTCTGATCATCTGGGAATGCAATAATAGAAATTCTTGGGAAGCCACCAGGGGAAATAGAGCATGGGCATGTGACTTCTTAGCCCAGTTAAAAAATATTTAAAAATCACTAAATTTAGTGGCAGCCAGACAAATGCAGCAACACGTGGAATTAATTTAAGGCAAGAAAAATGTCTAATTGCTTCTCAGACTGCAAAAAGCACGTTCATGAAATATGGTTTGTAAGAAATGCAATGTGTTCACACACACACAAAAAAAAGGCAAAGTACAAAAATAGAATAAAAACCCAGGCCTGGTAAGAAAATGGGTGGGATGAACCACCAAACTGTACTTTTAGACATGGAAACAACTAAAAACACACCTCTGGAGGCAGACATGGCATTTGCAGTGCTTCAGTGAAAAAGCAGCAAACCCTGAAGTTTAATTTTGTTTAATTACTACTATGAAGTAAAAGGCTCAAAAAATAAACCATGATGCTGCAACCAGTATTTGTGTGGTTTTCCCTCAGAAAAGCTGCTGTAAATGCAGCCCGTGAAACAAAATTCCAGAGCAGGAGGAGCCTCCTCCCCTCTCCAAAGGGAACAACTGAAAACTCCCAAGGTCAGGGAGCTGCATTTCAGCAGGAATTCAGTACTTAACAGAAGCAGTGTCAGCCTCTGAACAGACCAAGGAGAACATCAAGGTCTGAACTTTTTACTGAGGAAAGGTTTGGTGCAGCAGTTACTGCATAAAAAAGATGATGCATATCAAGATTTAGGGACTGATTTACCTTCAAAGTGCAATAACTGGGATCACAGAAATGTAAAATAGCCTGGCTTGGAAGGGACCTTAAAGCTCATCCAGTGCCACCCCCACCATGGCAGGGACACCTTCCACTGTCCCAGGTGCTCCAGGCTGGCCTTGGGCACTGCCAGGGATCCAGGGGCAGCCTCAGCTGCTCTGGGGATGCTTCTCCACAGAAGCTGGGGCTGCCCCTGGATCCCTGGCAGTGCCCAAGGGTGGACACTGGGGCTGGGAGCACCTGGGACAGTGGAAGGTGTCCCTGCCATGGCAGGGGTGGCACTGGATGGGATTTAAGGTCCTTTCCAGACCAAAACATTGATTTTGATTCCAGGAATTCCATCCCAGCCCCTCCTCACCCTCCCAGRGAACAATTCCTTCCCAATATCCCATCTAAACYWCCCTTCCTTCAGCTTAAAGCCACTCCCCCTTGTCCTGTCCCTCCATCCCTTGTCCCAACYCTCTCTCCATYTTTCCTGCAGCTCTTTCAGGCACTGCAAGACCACAATGAGGTCACCTCAAAGTTTCCCTTCTCCAGGTTGAACAACCCCAGCTCTCCCAGCAGAGCTGCTCCATCCCTGGGATCATCCTGTGCCTGCTCTGGGCTCTCCCCAGCAGCTCCACGTYCTCCCTYTGGACCCCAGAGCTGGATATGCCACTCATCTTTCAGGCCTTGCTAAAATCAGTTTTTATTAACTTGAAAAATTCCCACTGAGCAGAGGCTGAGGACACAGAGCAGCAGGGACCAGTGCACACCTGGGATCCAGCTCCATCAAACCCACACACCCAGTGCCAAAATCCATCTTATTGCAAGAGAAAAATGAGGACCACCCTTTGGCAACACTCACCTTCTTGGATTTCTTCCGTAGTGTATAACCCCTGTACCAACCTGGGAGAGAAAAAAGGGGAAAAGCATTAAAAAGTTCATTTATGGCACCTCCCAGCTGCTCCTCCCCAGCTCAGCAGCAGCCTAAGGTGGTTTCTGATCACGCTTCAGCCCTGCACATCCCAACTCAATTTCAATTTTCCACAGGCTTAATAAATATCCTGGATAAAACAARTCATCCTGGAAGGTGCAAAATCAGAGTGATAATGGAGAGAAGTACATGACAGAGATGGTGGCTCTCATGATATGTTTAATTGCTGTGCATTTAATTTAAATTATTGATTCATCAATACAAACAAAACCAACTTAAGAGCATTAWCTTGACAAAACATTACTGATATGCTACTTCCATTTCAAAACCCACTTAAACYCCACAAAACCAAGCCTTCAGCTGTTAGCCATCTCACCAGGAAACAGAAATACCTGGGAATTTAGAGGTCACATATCAAAATAGAAAAGCAAGGAGCCCTTTTGGAAAAGCGAGCCTGGATGCAGCATCCATCCCTCCAGCCTGGCAAAGAAGGGTTTGTACAGCACAGCATCCCTGACAAGGGGAGGATGGGGAGATCACAAAGCAGAYGTGGAATAAAAACTGCAGTCCCAGTCCTGAGAGCAGGGAGAAACTTCCATGAAAGCAACACATGCTGATAAATTCATTATGCACAACGTGGAGCCAGAAATCCAAATTAAAGGCTGAAGCACAGGGGGTTTTTCAGTCTGCTCTCCTGCAGCACAAGCCCAAGRGATTCATCACCTCCTCGCTGCAGCACTTGGGGCTGGGTTAGTGCCACCTCAAAAATCTCAAATTTGTAACCACCACACTTCACCTCCCAAGAGAGGCTGCCACAGCCTCACACCCCACACTCCCACTGCTTCCCAAGAACACCAAACTGCTGCTGAAACCAGCRCTCCCAGCCATGGCCAGGTGCAAAGGAGTCAAAGCATTTCTGCCTGTGCTCCCTCCACTGCCTGAAACCTCTTCACAGACTCCAATCCTAATAAAAAACTGAATTCCCACAGTTTCAGATGAATAAAGAAACATTTTGAAGTCCTGGAGTTTAAACTGCTGAACAACAGAACTCTGATCAGATGCACTGCACAAACTGGAGAACAAACAATCATTATTTCTTCTCTCCTGGGCTGCCTCAGGACATCCTGTGCAATAAAAGCCCTGTGGCAAAGATAGTTCCCTATGGATGAGCCTCTGCTTCCTGCAGTTTTGCAGCCAGAGCTGCCAGGACCATGGAGAAGAGAGCAGCCCAGCCCTGCCTTGGAGAACTGGCTGCCCTACTGCTCCTGCAGAGCTGCTGGTGTGGCCAGGCAGGTCCCACCAGGCTCCTGCAGGTGCTGGTGCCACCTGGAGCTGTGCAGGGAGCCCAGGGTGCCCCTGCAGCTCCCACTGGTGCAGCTGGGGACACTGGGGCTGCCCAAGAAAGGGCTCACATGGGGGCTGGGTCACTCAAAGGGTGAAGCCATCTCTAAACAGCTCCCCAAAAACATGGGAGAGCTGGGGATGCTCAGCTGGAGAGGAGAGGGCTCCAGGGAGAGCTCAGAGCTCACCATGGATGTGAGAATGAGCCCTTCCAACTCATCTCTCTTTGCAGAGACCCCAGCTGAGCAAGGATTTCCCATGAGTTTTTCTTGGCAATGCAGATTCAGGGGGAAAAAAGCCCAAAAAACAAACCTCTACCACTTCAAAGCCTTCCAGGGCCTGAAGGGGCTCCAGGAGAGCTGGAGAGGGACTGGGGACAAGGATGGAGGGACAGGACACAGGGAATGGATTTAAGCTGACAATGGGTAGATTTAGATGGGAAATTGGGAAGGGATTCCTCCCTGGGAGAGTGGGGAAGGGATGGGACAGTTCAGAACTCCCAGAGCAGCTGGGGCTGCCCCTGGACCCCTGGCAGTGCCCAGGGCCAGGTTGGACATTGGGGTTGGAGCAATCTGGGACAGTGGGAGGTGTCCCTGCCCAWGCCAGGGGTGGCACTGGGTGGATTTAAGGTCCTTTCCAGGCCAAAGCATTGGGGGATTCCAGGAATTCCTTCCCTGGGAAGGAGGTGATGCCCTGGCACAGGTTGTGGACTCCCCATCCCCGGACCTGCTCAAGACCAGACCTTGCTCTTAAGAAATCTGACACATCTGGAGATGTGCATCCAAGGAAATGCTCAACTAAGAAGACACCAATGAAATATTTCTGTCTGTCAAAGCTGCAAAAGACACTCAAGAATTTCCCAAACAATGCATCCATTCTGACAGTTCCACTGCATTCACAAACAAAAAAACTGCAACAAAAACTAAAGTTTCCCATAACATCAAGAATAACTTCTGTGAAAATCATCCCTATTTGGGAAGCCAAACTCCCTTCTCACAGCAGCACTAGGAATTAATTGATGCTCCAGCAGTTAATCTTGGTCTTGAGGTTGATTTCCTGTTACATTTCCCAGCAACTCCCCTTAATCAGCCACAYTTATTGATCATATGGTTCCATTTGCCTATTCCATCAAATAACATCATGAAACAGAATTAAAACAATAAAGATGTGGAAAGTATTAACCCAGAATGTGGCAAATACTTGGGTTTTAGGGTATCTGCTACAAAAGGCAATCCTCCTCTCCTGCAGAGCAGGATATTTGGGAATTCCTATGGCTTTCCTGTCTGGCTCTYCCTCTAAGGCTCAGATCACAAGGGCAGAGAAAGTTTTATAATTTAAAAATAAACTAAAATATTTCCTAAAAGAAAAAAAATAATTTTATTTTCAATTTTAATTAGTCTAGAAAGTAGCCTCATCTTTACTTTGGTTCCTGGAAGAACACTAATTTAGTATTTAATAATGAAATGTGTACMTTTATTTCCAATCTCCTCACAGCCATAAAAATAGGGGATGCTTTCATCAAGACTGAAACTTTACAGAACTTTACAGGATCCACACACTGAATTCTTTCTACATATTTTTTTTGCATTTCAGAGAAAAAAGTTTAGAATTAGAATTCAATTAGAATTCTATTAGAATTCAAAATGCCAAAACTTTACTAMTAAACACAAATTCCAAAATAAGTTCTACTCATGGGCAAAAGTAAATATTATTTTAAACACAGGAGAAAAGTTCAACTCGGAAATTAATTCCAGTACATGGTAGCAACAGATATCCTACATCTGTCCTAAAATCAGATCTTGCAGACCATGGATGTGAGACTGAGCCCTTCCAAGTCCTCATCTCTCTTCTGCAGAGACCCCAACCGAGCAAGGATTCCTCGTGAGTTCTTCTTGGCAATGCAGATTCAGAGGGGAAAAAACCCCAAAAAATTWATTTCTATCACTTCAAAGCCCACAGACCACCAGTCTTCAAAACTACACTCAGGACTTATTGCAGAAAACTAATTTAAAATAGTATCAAATCTATTTTGGATTGGGAAGAGATGGATACTCAGGATGGGAGGAGCAGAATGTGGACTCCAGCAGGTATCCATGAAAAAAAGCCAACTGCTTTTCTCACASGGAAAAGGGGCAGGAAAGGCAAAATCCTCACAAAAAAAAGGCTTTACTGACTCTCCCAACAACTCTTCTGTCCCAGGATTATTTAAYTAGAGGGCTTTCCTTTGGATGGGCCCATTCCCACCTCAGCCTGGCACACCCCTGGGAATTTGTAGGGTACAAAACCTCCCAGGAGCCCAATCCACAGCAACTTCATCCAGGGAAAGCAGGAGATCAAACAACTCAAATATTTCCCTGATCTTGGCAGCTCTGAGCACGAGAGGAGAGCTACAGCATCACTCAGATGTCTGTCTTAGGCTTGGTCGTTGTGGTTTGGTGATGGATTTGTAGGAATAGAAATGTTGAGAGTTCTTTTGTTTTGAGAGGCTCAGAGAGAGGTTTGGTCTTTGTTGTAGTTTAGGAGAGTTTTTTGAGGTTTTGTTAGAAATTTAGAGAAGTAACGTTACAGTTTTTCTTAATAAATTAAAAAGTAAAAGTTTGCCATTCGTAAGTATTAAAACAGCTTTAGACAATTGTGATCCGTTGTGTTCGACATATTCTGTTGAAGTATTGAATTGAGGATATTAAGAGCTTTTGTAGACTTGTTACCCTTTGTTTTTGTTTSATTTGTAAATTTTTTTTTAAGTTTCCCCATCTCAGGTCGGGAAGGAGCAATCAGAGCTTGGGAGAACAGGAATTTACATTTCTTTTACCATGAACTCATCCCATGTGCTCCAAACCCTGAGAGGGTGAAGGTTTTCCTCTGTTTCCAGCCCATCCCCACTGTCCAACTTATTTGGGAACWGTCAGCACTTATTAGGGTTTCAGCATCTGATAGGATTTCACATTCCCTGCTCAGTTTCTCCCACATTCATTAAATAAATCTATTTTTATATAGAAGTACAAAGCTGTGCAATATTTGAGTCACTCCATTTGCATTTAAAATCTTTGCATTATTAGGGGCTTATTAAAGCATGCAACATCAGATAGTGGAAAGATTGCTTTGCTCAGAGTCAAACTTGGCATTGCAGCAGCAAACTGAGCTCCAAGAAAAGGCCAGCGCAGGAATAATGAGAAAATCCAAAAATTCCACTTCAAGTGATGATCAACTCTTGTTGAAATAGCATTGTTTGTATCAGTAAATATAGTATTTTTTTAAAAATCTAATTAATCCAATAACTAAAATTAATTTATCACCCAGATCAACGTCTAGAGAAGCAAATTAAATCAATATATTAAAGTAAATCATGCTCCCACAAAACAATGTTACACTATTTTAAACACACACTTTAGTTCCGTGTTCTCCACACCTCTCCAAACAGCAGCACGCCATAAAATTCCAACTCAAGGACATAATTAAAGTTTTATTTTGCTTGGATTAAGAGCTGAAAACGTCGTGACAATTTCCACATGGTGTTGATTATCAAACTCAGCATTGGAATTTCCCTGGACAAGGATTAGGGAGGAAAGGTTTTGGTACAGGTGATGTTTGTAGAGTTTCACATCAAAGAGGCACCTGGAAAAGGCTGAAATCACTAACACAGGCACCCATCTCAGAAGAGACACATAAATAATTCAAGATTCAGGTGACTTCCAAATTCAGATTAAACTTCCTGTAGCACCAGGTTCTTTTGCATCACCCAAGGTTTCCCAAAAAGCATCTCCCATTTCTCTAACGTGCAGGAGAGGCTACAACTGATCCAAACCAACCCAGTTGTGGGAAAATTCTTCTTCCCCAGAAAATCCAGTGCTTATTCACCAGCTCACCAATCCATTCACTTCAACTTCCAGTTCAAGAGGGTCACAAACAGAAAAGCAATGCAATTCTCAAAAAAAATCCTATTTTTCAATTCAGTTTTTGCCATCTTACCCTCATAAGTTTCCAGGATGTGCACGGTGTCCCCAATCTGCAGGGAGAGTTCATCAGGTCCCCTGGCATCGTAGTTGTAGAGAGCTGGACAGAGGGAACACTGCTGTYAGTACAGGCAAGACARCAATTCCAGGTGCTTCATCACAYCACTGCTTTTATYACTCATTATTGCCATTCTGAACCRTTTTGTAAAAAAAAAAAAAWTAAATTCTATAAAAATTCAGCCAAGTTCTTAAATCCATTAATAATTCTCTTTGAAACAAAATAAAACCCTCACAAGTTCACTTTCTAAAGCTGTCCCTCACTGTGTTTATAATGTCTTGCTTCTTCATGGCAATAGACTCAATTTTTGTTGTATTTGCCAGCCTCYTACAGCACTTTGTGTCAATTTTAGGCAGTTCTACAAAGAACTGCTCTGTCTTCCCCTGTCAGCTCAACACACAGAAAACTTACAAAGTGTCTTTAGTAAACTCAAATTGCCACACCAGCATTAAAGGATGATTTCTCAGTTATTTCATTCATTTACTGCATGCATAGGATGTTGAAAAATATTATTTCAGAATTTCTGAGTGGCAGAGGCAACTGCAGCAACCCACTGTACAATGAAGTACAACAAATCCAATAGGAACTCAAAGACCACTCCTCCCTACCACTCCCAAAAAGAAAATCTGGGCAACGTCCACAAATTCATCTGACAAAGAATGCTACAAACCAGGTCTGGTTGGGAAAAAAATACTCATAATCCAAAAAACAAAACAGTTGCAACTCCTGAAGCCAAACTTTTTTAGGGTTTATGTGGAATAAGTGCTTTGCAGGAGAAAAAAAAAATCTTCCAATACCAAGGAGGGTCCTCATGATTGAAGGCAGAGAATTTCACAAGATTGAAATTAAAGAATTTTACTCAAGATGGACCCACAGAAGTTTCTTCCTCAATTTACAACTGCAGCTACTCTCTCCAAAGAAGATCAATAACACTGGAAATTCAGAATTTTTCACTACTTGTTGTAACTCTTCAGGAAACAAAAGCATTTTTGGAACATAATCATCACCTCTAAAGTTCCTCCCACCTCTGAGACTATCACTGCTTTTCCTTCTGCCTCAGTTTCCAGGGCAGGGCTCAGGGATGTTTTATTGGAACAGAAAGAGCTGGGGAAGGGACACGTGGCTGTCAGAGGAAATTGATTTCAGACCAGGAGTTCAGMGCATCCACAACCCATCCCACACTCATTACAGGAAACAAAACACTTCCAAAAAACCCTCAAATTCCAAACCTGTGGCAGAGTTCTACATGAAGCCATGAGAGGTGGGATCCAGACCTGCCTTCCCTGGCAGCTCCCTCCCACCCCAGCACCTCTCCTGCATGACACAGGAGACCAACACCACAAACAACACCTGCAGGAACTGGGAACTGCCCAAAACCACTGCTCTGAGCCCAATCTGATCATGTTCACACCCCAGGAACACCCCAGGGGGCACCAGGGGAGCTCTGATCCCACTGCTCCAGTTCCAGCCTCCAGGAATTCCTGTTTGTTCTGCCCAGAACCACTGGAATTCCAGCTCACAACCAGATCACCAATAAATAATCCATTGGCTCACC
>JACDOX010000286.1:131063-145846 GCA_014549065.1 Cardinalis cardinalis
ACATAACCAACTGGATAAATCAATACATAATCCAATGGATCACCAACCAATAACCCACTGGATTACCAATAAATAAATCCATAACTCATTGGATCACCAATAAATCAATCCATAATATATTGGCTCACCAATAAATAATGCATAACCCATTGGCTCACCAATAAATCAATCCATAAACCACTGGATCACCAATAAATAAATCCATAAACCATTGGCTCACCAATAAATCCATCCATAATCTACTGGCTCACCAATAAATAAATCTGTAATCCACTGGCTGACCAATAAATAACCCATTGGATCCAGTGATCACCAATAAATAATCCATAACGCACTGAATCATCAATAAATCAATCCATAAGCCATTGGCCCACCAATAAATAATCCACTGGCTTGCCCATAAAGCAATCCATAATCCATTGGCTCAACAATAAATCAATATACAATCCACTGGTTCACCAATAAATCAATTTATAACCCACTGGATCACCCATAAATCAATCCACCCAGGCTGTCTGGGTCCTTTTCTCTGCACAACTCCTCTGGCTTGACAGACTTTAGAGTGAAGAGGTAAATAAATAAATCTGAGTGCACAAGTGGAAAAAAAGCCATGGAAAAGCAGTTTGGAAAACACTGTATAACGTGGAAGATTATTAATGGAATTAAAACACACTACAGGGTAGAAAGAATAAAGGTCAGGTGCACTGCAGAGACCAATATCACCAGGATTTAAATGAAGCTTTTAGAAAGGAACAGTTTTTATTGACATCAAAACAAGCCAAGCAATTTGTGTTTTAATGTTTTCCTTAATTTTGTCATTATTAGAGACAGATAAACTCTCCCTCCCAGGTATCTGGCACAGGATATCTGAGWGCCATAAATACTACCCCTGCAGGAGAAGGGGGTTCTGAGAAAAACCTCCATAAAAATGAGCATTTTAAACTGTTCACAGCAGTGAACACAGAGCATGTGGGACAGTCTGCTTGGAAACACTCCCCAGAAAAATTCTCATTTCAGCTTTTATGCATAGCAGGGAAAACAAAGTTTCACAGCCCYAACTCCTCCAAACTTCTGTGGCTAGAGTGCAACACCAAAAAAAAAAATCAGAAACCAATCCTTGTGGTGTTTACTGAGATCCCTTCAGTGCTCACAGCTCAGACAAGGCCCCTGGGATGTTCACACATCCAGAAATGGATCCAAGGACAGTCTCCCACCTCCAGGACCCTGACAAGCAACTTCACTGACTCACACCAGACACCCCAGCCAGGAAAAATTTGCATTCTAACAGATTAAAAACCAGTCCTGTACTCAATTCACACTTCAGCTGAGCGTTTCTCCAGCATTTAAGTGGAAACACACTCAGGATCAAAGGCAGCTATGAATAAAAGGCACTAAAATTTATGCCCAAGAGTGCTAAAGCTGGTGTCTGTCACAACAAGGAAGGTCAGGCAGCAGGAGCTGCAGTGGAATGACCAATTCTTCAGACAGAAGATGACAAACAGCCATCAAATGGTAATTACTGCCCACGCCAGCTCCCACTGGCCTCAACTGACTGAGGAGCCAGGGAGGGGTGATTTATCATCAAAAATATATATATGTGTGAAAAATATGTCTGCAAGAGAAAATAAATCACATTCCTGGCTTCCAACGGCATTGACAGATCGTGAAGCAAACAACCCAAATAACTATAAAGTGCATTCCACCCCTGTGATTACAAAGCAAGGCTTGAACTGCACCACAAACTCCCCTGCAAGGGAGCAGGTAACTCCTCCTCACAGGAAGTCTTTTTMATGTACAGTGGCATCAAAGGATGTTGTGCTAGAAAATGTCTGATTGGAGCAAACAACAAGGCTTTAATTAAAGGAAAAGAAAAGTTTGGAGGAGTAAAGCATGAAACTGGTATGTTTGCATTTTGTCTCATCAACTGTATCCTGAGCTATCATTTAAAATATTTAATAACCTGAGGTATAAGTTTTGATTTTTGAAGTTTTTTTTTTTTACTGAAATATGTTCTGCTTAATTTAAAAAAAATCCAACATCCACCCAAGGGTGCCAAAGTGCCAAAAGCAAAGGATTAAGTGTGGGCAGAGAAAGAGGAATTTTTTCAGCTCTAGGAGTTGATAAAGAAAGGAACACTGAACAGGGCATTACAGCAATTGCACCAAACCCCCGTTTACCATCCAGGAACACAAAACAAACACCTCTGTGAGCTGCACTCAGTCTGCACACATCAGAAAAATGAGGGGGCTTACATTAGAAGAATTAGTGGTGGAAACAAAGGAGAAAGCAAACAAAGGTAACATCAATTTACACTGAAAAAGCTTTTTTCTAACTGTACAAAAGGTGAGATATCTTAAGATAGCATAAAAATGTTACAGAGTAAGATTCCCTGGTATTACTTTGCTTTAAAGGCTGTGTTAATCATTCTGAACTCCTGAATGAACCCAAASTACATTTAACACATTACCAGCTCTATTTTACACTGGCTTTTAAAAAATAAAACCCTAAATCCGAACTGTGCTTTTTCAATAAAAGCAGACAAATTGCAAAGGTGAAAGCAAAGTCTTTTGTAAATTTTCTGGTATTAAAAGACACCTGAAGGTTTTCCTATTTTCCCTAAATTCAAAGTGGATGATTTGAGTATTCAGGCAGATTCCTTATTCCTCTGCAACTCACCCAGAGGAGTTTCTAATTTCTACACCTGAGGCTAATGGAGAAGCAAAAGAAAAAAGTGTTTGAGTCAGGAGATGCACCTGAGAACTGTTAAAGACAATTATTTTATGTGTGCATTAACCAAGGGTAGATCCTCTCACCTTCTCCTTGGGTTTTGTCATTCCTGGTTTCAYCAAGCTTGAGTTAGAGTTGTTTATCAATATTTTAATTATTCTGTTATCCAAACACTCCCAAAAAATTAATTTCCTGAAGAGGGGAGAAGCCTGGATAAATTCTCAGATCTGAACCAGTTACCACCAAGCTAAAGGAGAAAATGCAGCTCAAGGTTCCTCCTGCCCAGTGATGCTCTAATCTTATTGATTAAATCCACAAATGTTACCTTTATCACAGGATTAGCCCAAATCYCCCAAGTTCAAGTAGATAGAAAGGATTTATCACCACTTTCCCTTACAAAGGTGAGACAGCTCCTTTCACTCCTCCTCTCTGGGAGCAGCAAATCCCTGAACCACACAATGGCTCACCTGCAAACTCCTCCATCCCTATACAGGGCATCTGCTGAGGGTGAGAGAACCCTGAACCAGCCTCTGGAAGCCCCCAGGGTGAAATCCCTGCAACGCCAGCCTGGTTCCCTCTTCCAAAGTCAGGACACACAGAGTGAAGGGCCACCAAGCCTTTCCAAGCACCAGCAGGCACCCCAGGCTTCACACCAGATGGCAAAGGCAGCGACGTGTCCTGCATCACATTTGGCGTCTCATCACTCACCACCCAGTGGGAATTAACTGAWAAACTGAGGAAACTTCAGAAATTAATTCACCCAGTGGGAATTAATGAATAAGCTGAGGAAACTTCGGAAATCCAGAACAATCCCAAACTCGGGGCCTGGTGCCTTCCCAAAGCGCAACCACCCTGCTGAGTCCGGCTGGCAGAGCTCGAGGAGGACAAAACAAGATGCTCACTTGTCCTTTCTGCACTCATTAAAAATACAGAAAGAAATAAAACCTGGAGAAAAGGAGGCTCRAGGGGGACCTTGTGGCTCTGCACAGCTCCTGACAGGAGGGGACAGCCAAGGGGGRATCAGGATCTGCTCCCAGGAAAAGCAAACAGAAGACAATGTTGCACCAGGGGAGKCTCAGGGTGGACATCAGCAGGAATTTCTCCATGGAAAGGGTGATTTGACATTGGAAGGGGCTGCCCAGRGAGGTCTGGAGTCCCCATCCCTGCAGGTGTCCRAGGAAGGGCTGGAGGCRGCACTCAGGGCTCTGGGCTGGGGACAAGGTGGGGACTGGGCACAGCTTGGCCTGAAAGATCTTGGTGCTCTTTTCCAACTTGAATTAATCTGGGATTCTGTGAAATAAAGAGTTCTGGATGAAGCCAAGATTTCCAAGAAGCAAGTTCAGTTTCTTGTTTTCCTTCCTCCCCCCTTTCAAGCCAGAAAGGGAGCTAATTTTTAGGGAGCTAATGAAGTGAGCTGCTCAGTCACCATTTTACCAGCTCTCCCCCCTCCTCCTGGCTAATCTGTATTCAGAGTACTTCAYCACCAAGAACTGAGGGTATAAAGCTGAAAGTAGTGCTAAAAAATATATATATACACATCATTATTGACTCTAACAGCATTATTAATGTGCCATAATGCACAGCTAACAAGARGCACAATCAAGAACATCCAAATTGATTTTTAATATTAAGAAGTCCATTAAGTGAAACACCCTGGATGCAAAGAGTAATCACATCACCCCGAGCTCTCAACACTGGCTCTTGCAGGAAAAGCAAGATGCTGATTTAGACTAACACAAAACATTATCCAGAGGCRGATGTTTTGGCATCTGTCTTGTGGTAACTCAGAATCACAGAGTGCGTGAGTTTTGATGTTCCCTCAGACCTCCTCCATTTCACTGGGGGCCACTAAGGAGCTGTAACTTAGCTCCTGCTCCAGCACCATCCTCAGGAAGACAAGGACAGCATCTGAGCATTGCCTGTGCTCACCCAAAAAAACAATTTTTGCCTTAAGAAGGATTTCAGTGCTCAGAATTAAGCAAAACTCAAAACCACCTTTACACGTGGTTATTAGAAAATGTGCAAAAGTTTCAACACTGCTGTGTAGAAAACGCCCCCAGGGTTCTTGCAGGGCAGAAGAAGGCCATGAGTTAAAGGCTGGAGAGAAGAGGAACTCAGCCAGCTTCTGGTCAGTGCTGGCAGAGCACCAAACGTGCCTGGGCTGGTGCTGAGTCAGGCCCCRTCCTCCAGCCAAGGGTCCCCAGGAGAGGAGAAATGACCATCACTGGCAGAGCTGCAGCTCCACACCCACTCCCCATCCCTGCCCTTCCCTGGCACCAGCACTGCCCCACCCCATCCTCAGCCAGCACTGCCAGGGACAGCAGAAACCCCATCAACACCCCAGGAGGAGTCCCAAATCCAGCCACAGAACCCCAAAAAATCAACAGCAGGGACAGCCTCAGGAGGAGTCCCAAATCCAGCCACAGAACCCCAAAAAAATCATCAGCAGGGACAGCCTCAGGAAGAGTCCCAAATCCAGCCACAGAGCCCCAAAAACTCCATCAACAGCAGGGACAGCCCCAGGAGGAGTCCCAAATCCAGCCACAGAACCCCAAAACAGCTGGGGTTGGAAGGGAGCTCTGGAGATGATCCAGTCCATCTCCCTGCCAAGGCAGGTGACAGAAGCACATCCAGGKGGGTTTGGAGTGTCTCCCTTGGAGAAGGAGGCTCCATGTCCTCCCTGGCAGCTGTTCCAGGGCTCTGCCACCCTCGTGGARAGGAGTTCCTCATGTTGAGTGAAACATCTCCTTGTTTAGTTTATGTTCAACACACACAGGTGCACATCCCAAATGTCACAAGCTCACTCTTAAATCCAGCATGTGAAACGGACTCAGAACACCTCAAGTCCTTCCCAACACAGTGCGCCAGGCTAAACCCACAGAAATTATGTCAAAGCTCCCCTAGGCCCAACTTGGTGTTCCAGGAGGCCACAGAGCTCCCTGTGAACATCCCTGAGGCATCAGGCTCTAATTCTTCAAGCCTCTCCCTTGCCATGGCAGGAAATCCCTAYGGCACTGAGCAGAATTGTGCTGAGGGTGTCTTTACTAAGCATTACTACAGCAGTGAGCTTAATGGCACAGCTATATTTTAATAGGCATTTCAATGGCTATAAAATCAAGATCAACACACTGAAACTCCTCTTGCACTGCTGTGGAAACAGGAAAAAAATGACACAATTCACTGCAACACCGAGCTGATGATGCAGAGCAAAGTGCCTAAAGCAAGGAGGAAATGAGGTGGTGGGAAGACGCTTTCATTTCCTACTGTTCTTCCTCCTCAGTATTTCTGCAAGGGAAAACAAAATCAAAATCCCTCTGTTCCTTTCTCAGGAAAGCCTCTGGAATGGGAGAAAAAAAGATTTGAGACTTTTAACACATCAAACCTAACTCAATTTCTTTTTCTTTGCCATCACATTATCAGGCTGCCGCCAACAGCGAGAGTACAAACCCCAAGTCAAAGAAACCCCAAGGAACTTGTTCTGCTTTCCCCAAAAGAACATCCAGAGAGAGGAATGACCTGCTGAAAGCCCCAGTTGGACCCAGCAACGCTTTCCTCCTCTCTCCCAAAACAGCCAGGCTACGGCAGAAATGGGAAATCAGCGACACTTTTCGTGAATTTGCACCTCACACCGGAATTCGGGGGAAAAATCACCATGGGAGCGAGTCAAACAGCACTGAATGCACCCAAAGATAAGAGCAGCATTTTGCAAAAACAGGGAAAAATTGTTTTTCTCCAGAGCAGGGGCAATCACATGCTCGGGGCRGCTTCCAGCGGACTTGGCTGGGCCACTGGCCCTAACAAAGGGTCACTGTCCAGCTCCCTCTCAGCTCCAGCCTGGGGCAGCTCTCACAGACAGCTCATATCCCTGTAATTGCAATTTCCCTACCTCAGAGACTCCTTTTAACCCACATCAATCTTTGTGTTCACTCTGGAGGAAATAAGGAAAAGTAACTGGTATGATCCCACTATTCATTAAAGAGCCAGCATCAGGTTTTACTCCTTAAATTCAGACTTCTGGGAAGGGAGAAATCCAGAGTAGAGGAACAGCCTAAATCTGTTTCCAGACCCTGAGCTCCACAATTTTGGCACAATAAGAACCCACCTGTACATTCACAATCATTCACTTTATCGTGAGTTAATTTCATAATTCTAAAGCCTTTTCTAGCCTAATCACAGAATATTCTGAGTTGGAARGGACCTATAATGATCATCAAGTCCAACTCTTTTTTATTATTATTATTTAAATTTATCAATGATTTTTAATACCTATATAGTGTAATAAATTTGTATCGTAAAATTGGTGTAGTCCAGTAATCCATCGCAGATGTACACAGGAATTCCCAGRTGAGAATTTGGTTCCCCACCACTAAGGCACCCTTCAAACCCACTGAAACACATCAAAAATAACCCTTAGACTTCCTTCCCTCACTGCCCTGAGCCTCCAAATTGCCCTTGTTAATTCAGAATAATTCAAAGCTGTAACTCCCTTCTTCCCAAGCACAATCATCCAAGGAAAACGTATTTTAAAAACCCCAGCAGTAACTCGCTCACCTCTGCTGTAAGAAAGGGAGTATTTGGATTATTCTTTGCCCCTTTTTGCAGGTTATTTTCCCAGCATCACTCTGAGGATTCCCTGCAGAGGGGGGAGGCATTWGCAGCCAGCACATGCCCAGGGCAGAGCAGGGGCCAGAGGCAGCTCCTGGCCAAGGAGCAGATCYAGGCTGTCCCCAGCACTGCAAACAGCAGCTTAAGGGGGACTGATTTCCCTGCCATGATTCCCCAAATCTGCTTCAATGTATGTTTGGAGAGCTCCAACAGGCAGCAAAAGATTGTGCTAGGCTAGACAGTGTAACTTTCACCTTAAAACATTTGCTTCCCTCGCTGAAAAAATACTGCATTCATCTAAAGTCAGTGGTTATTTCTGAACTCCTCAACTCACCTCCACTTGCAGCATCTCTACCTCAAAACAGAACTATCAAAAAACCAAATGAATACAGCCAGCACACTCCCCACTCAATTCATGTCCAGCAAACCAGCTTGTTTTTGATATAGAAATCACACATTTACCCTGGCAACGTTTGGTGAAAGCATCCTCAGAGACATCAGGAACACTCAGCAGTGGGACCTGYGCTGGAAAAGGTGGGGAGATTATTTGTGCCATTTTCCTGCAGGAATCTAACTCAGTTCTCTTGCTAAGCAGCCTCCAGTGTTCTGGAGAAAAACAATTTAAACTTTAAAAACAGTTCTTGCTCCATGAAAGGCCCAAGAGCAAGAGGAAGCTGCTGCATGCAAAGGTAACAACACAAATTCTGCCACGTGCAGATGCAGCAAAAAAGGAAACAACTGTAGAACTCAAGATTTCATTAATGATTACCAATATTTTACTTTTCATTCAGTTTACTCGGGTATTTCACAAAGCTGTCACTACCCATCTCCTGAAAACCTAAGCTGGCATGCAAATATTCTAGTTCCCCTCCACAAAATTATTTTATATTTTCCACACTTTTTATGTAAATGTTATAGAAGCATCCAGACAGCCCTTTATAAATATAATACATGAACTCCTGGTCTTAAAAGTTCATATCCTACTTTAAGATCATCACACTGTGTTATAGATGGCATCAACACTTGGACTGTAAAATCTTGCAGTTATGCCAATATTTTAAATATTCAAGCCCTAAAAGTATTAAAATCCCTGGTTTTCAGCCAAGAACACGTTCACCTTCATGTGCTCTAACTGTGGAAAGTGCAGCTGTTGCAGGAAGCCCAAACTGTACTTTCTGTGTTTAAGGCAAAAATCTGAACCAGTTCCATCACTCATCACAGCCCAGTAAATAAACAGAGGCTCCTCTGCAGCACCAGTGATTGATAAAAATCTGTTAATAAATCACTTCAAGAATACATTCAAGTAGAAAATCAAACCAGAGCTGAACCCACACAAAACTTCCAACAATGTCAGCAGCACCACAACTGAGTCATTCTCTCAAGTCTTGACTAAAATGTGCTTATCTGGCTATATCCAGTCTTTATTTTTGGGGAATAAGAATTCCCTCCCCACAGAGYTCAAAGCAAGATATCTTCAGTCACTCCTTGAAGACTCAGCTGATTCTTTAAAAAGGTTTGGGATGTTTTTCTCAAAAATACTTTGCTGATCTTAAAGGTCCTTTCCAACTTCAATGATTCCGAGATCATCCAGCCCAACAGTCAACCCAGCACCATGGTGATCACCAGCCCGTGTCCCCAAGTGTCACATCCACACCTTGTGGAAACTCCCAGGGATGGGGACTGCACCAGCTGCTGGGACCCCATTCCCAGTTTGGCTGCAGCATTGGTTTAAGCAAGCCTCTGCCATAATCTCACACAAGAACCACCTCCATCAACATCCCAAAACTGGGATTGAGCAGGAGAGGCACCAGACAGAATGCAAAGTCCAACTCCCATAATCAGCACTTTAGAGACAGATCAAGGCCTTATAAAACATACCCTCACCCACAAGCACCTCCTGGAGCTCTGCAGGGCAGCAATGCTCAGCATTAGAGCAATCCCATCTAACTGCAGATGTCCCTATTATCAGATAAACATCTAATGTGCTTTTTAAATCCTTTTAGAGTCTTAGTTCCAGTCAAACGCTCAAGAAGGCAAATACAAATAAAGTGTAGTGTAATAAATACCAAAATAATATCTGGCTCTGCATCAAAAAGTTTGAGGTTGGTGTTTTGTCCCATTTGACTCACCCACTGTGGAAATTACTGGCCAAGAAATATCTCTGCACCACAAAAAATATCTGTTCTCATCTCCAGCCACTTCAGTATCAGCAAGGACAGCTGTTTTCTCACCAAAGCAGCTCAATGACTGAAATCTCTGGGAAAAGGATCTTTATCCACTGCTTTGTCACATGTCACTAAATTATTTTTACAAAGGAGTCAATGCCAGCTGTTTGTGAGRCAGTCCCAGTGCTCCAGGAATTCTGAGCTGCCCCATGCACACTCCTGCCATGGCCTGCACAAAAAGTTTGGCTCCTTTATGCCCAAATGTCAGTGAGCAGCATCAAAAAAGGGCAGAGCAGCCCAGTGGAGGTGACAGAGGTGGCACACAGACTGTCAGCAGCTGCAGAGGTGYTGCTGACAGGGAAGGACAGAGCTGGATCCTGTCATACCAACCATAAACCTTCTGCAGATCAACTCTGATGTGAAACAGAAGCCAAAATACCTCCAAATTTAAAAAAAAAAAAAAGTCACAAACTACTTTTTTTTTTACAACCAGTTTGAGCCACCCTTCAGACTGGAAACTTCAGAGATCTGTCCACAGAAAGAAAAAAAAMCCAAAAAACAAAAAGCAAACCCACAAGACACACCAGGCTCAGAGAGAAGACCATAAAATAGGCTCTCAAGTCTTCTCCACCYAAGATTCTTGGTCAAATAAAGTGATGGATTGATGGAAACACCAACAACTGCCAGTCATGGCTAGAAAAATATAACAAGCAAGACTGAGGCAGTGTAATAATGGGGAAAAGGGTGAGCAGGARGGAAGGAATTCCTGCAGGGATGACAAGGCAACAGGTGATGCCTGCAGAAAACTAGTGGGAATTTGAAAGGACAAAAAAAGAGAAATAAAGGGAAAAAAAGAGGGTGGACATCAGGTAACATCACCACTACTTCAGGTTAGGCAGAGCATAGTAAAAGCTTGAGTGCAAGCATTATTTTCTATATTAAAGCTACAAATGAGCCACAGATTGATGCAAAAGAACAATTCTCCCAGAGCACCCCAAAACAGCAGGAAAAAGTCAATCAAACAACAGCTGCTGGACACATCCTCAAAACAGTAATTAAAGATTTCTAGTCATGCTGAGGTTAGTTTCCACTCATACACTCCCACTTTGAGAGATTAACCTCCTATTTATCAAGAGAAACATTCCCACAGGCCCTTATCTCCACTTTGCTGGCCCAAGTGACACATTTCACCCTATCTCTGCACAGTGCAAGCCCTCCTTCAGAGGACAGCATCTGCAGGGCATTCCAAGGCACCCCCTCGATAATCCCAGCCCTGGCAGGGCAGGATTTGCTCACTGCACTCACATGCACAGCAGATTTTCCTGAGAGCAGGCGTCCTTTTCAATCCTTCACCATCTGCCTCAAGACTCGCAAACTCAATTCTCATCAACAGCTTCCATCTGGCTCAGCACTGAGAGATTTCCTGTGGCAGGCTCTGCTACAGGAGCACTTTTTTCCTATTACCAGTTGCTTCCACTCCATTTCTGATCCACATACTCTGCATGAAGCAACTCCTCAATAAAAGCACCCAGCTCCCTGCCCTGAACCATTCCCTGCTGCCAACATTTCCTCCTGCAGACCAGCTGGCACATGAGGGGGATGCTCAAGGCTAAAGCAGCAGCTGGGAGGCAGGGAAGGCAAGAGTGGAGCTCCCCATCATCCTGTACCTCTGCCCACTCCCAGAGGCACCAGCAGCACCAGGCTTGGCCATGGGCTCCCTTAATTYTGGTTTTTCCTTTTTACTCCATGCATGAAAATGGGGAAAACCCTAACAGAGCCCAGCTGAAGGTTTTTGGGTACAGTGTGGACTCATCTGTTCCCTGTCCTCCCAGCACACTCAGGCCATGTTCTGAGTTCTGGTTTCTCCTTTTTATTCCACATATGAAACTTGGGAAAACCTTAACAGAGCCCAGCTGAAGGTTTTTGGGCACAGAGTGGACTCATTTGTTCCTTGTCCCTCTGGGACACTCAGACCCTGTTCTGAGTCCTGGTTTTTCCTGTTTATTCCATGTATGCAAATGGAGAAAATCCCCCCTACAAAGCCCAGCTGAAGGTTTTTTGGTACAGCATGGCCTCATCTGTTCCTTGTCCTCCAGGACATGGAAACGTGGCTCAGGCCCTGTTCCAAGTTTGATTTTTTCCTTTTTATTCCATGCATGAAAATGGGGAAAACCCCCTTAACACAGCCAGACTGCAGGTTTTGGGCATGGTGTGGCCTCATCTGTTCCTTGTCCTCCCAAGACATGGGAACATGGCTCAGGCCACGTTCTGAGTTCTGATTTTTCCTCTTCATTCCCTGCATGGAAATGGGGAAACCCCCATAACATAGCCCAGCTGAAAGTTTTTGGGTACAGCGTGGCCTCATCTGTTTCTCATCCTTCTAGGACACTCAGGCCCTGTTCCAAATTCTGATTTTTCCTTTTTATTCCATGTATGAAAATAGGGAGAACTCCCCCTAAGAGAGCCCAGCTGAAGGTTTTTGGGTACAGTGTGGCCCCATCTGTTCCTGTCCTCCCAGGACACTGGGCCCTGGCCCTCCACAGATGTTATTTTATGTTTTATTCCATCCAGCCCCCAGCYGGTGACGCCGGCACTTCCGTGCTTTGTTTGGATAAGCAGGAGAGGAAGGCAAAGCAAASACAAACACCTCAGGCTGCACTTGCAGAAGGCATCTGTGTGCCCCAAGAGGCTCTCAGGTATTCCAGATACCTGTGTTGGAAGCCTGGATGCTTAGAATTTCAGACTTTCTGTGCTGAAAGGCACTGGCCCCCAAGAAAACACTACATTTGAATTAAAACTGTAAAAAAAAACTTCCAAAATTTATCAATAACAATAAAATTACAAGTGTATAGTTTAAATAGAAGTGTGTATATCGCATAGTAAAAAGCTTAGAATTTAAAGTTTTAAAACATAGTAATATACATAAAACTACAATAAAAGTTTTAAAGCAGTAACTTCRAAGCTCATCCCATTGCACCCTCTGCCATRGCAGGGACACCTTTCACTGTCCCAGGGTGCTCCAACCCCACCCAGCCTGGCCCTGGACACCTCCAGGGATGGAAATACCAAATCAAACATCTTCAATCAGCCCCCTGACTACTGTCACTGCCATAAAGTGTAAAGCAGTAACCTCTTAATGAGTTTAAATAGTATTTTGTAATTAAACAAAGAAGTCCACATTACAGTACACAAGTAATTAGTTATTAAATTAAAAATAAAAAATAATTCAAGTGTCATTTCTTAATTAGACAGTCTTTCCTGAAAAAACTTATAAAAATAGATACTATTTTGTACAAAACTATTTTGTAACTTCTTGGTAAAATACTGTAAACCCACAACTTATAAATAATAACAAACATCTAAATCCAAACACAAAATACCATCTCAAAACACTTTCAATCCCAACCCTAACCCAAAAAAGAAAAAATCCCCATTAGCTCTGTGCTCTGTCCAGTCCCAAGTGCCCACCCTGCACTGCCAAATGCTCCAGAAGCTCTGCCAGAAGCAGCCAGGAACCCCCCAGGCCAAGGCAGGAGGTTCCTCCTCAAGGGAGACAATYCCTGCTGCCCTCCCCACGTGGGACTCCCCAGGGATAAGGAGATTTTCCCAAAACCCCCAGAGCTGCTCAGCCAGGCAGCTGCTCCAGCAGCTTTTCCACCTCAATATTCAATAATTCCTGCAGCACATCCACAAAAGTGGCACAGCCACTGCAAGAGCAGGGATGTTCAAACAGAGTGCCTCAGAAACCCAAGTGCCTACAAGCACAAACACTGATTATGTACAATTTTGCTGCCATTCCCATTCAGAAATTACACAGCAAATCCTGTTCCACTCACTCAYTGGTGTTTTCTACTGGGGAACACAAAGACATTTTGCTACTCCAACACCCTCAAGGCAAAATCAGCCACCAAAACCCTCAGCAAACATGTTCTAAAAAGGGTTGTGCTGAAATAATATGAGCAGCACTTGAAATAAAGCAGCAGTGCTAAAAAAAAAAAAACCTTCCAAAAAACCCCAAATTCATGTATGGCAGCCAGTGGTTGCTTCAGTTCTTCACCCATCTGTTTGTTTTGTTACATAGAGGGTACATGATTGCACATAATAGTTCTCAATGCAACTACTTTAGTTTAGTTACAAAGCTGTATGGAGCAGAAAAATATTTCCAGAGATATTTCATCTTTCTGCTGATGAAACTGAAATGCAGCAACTGCAGCTTCTTGTATTACAAATCTTTACATCAGAAATCAGATTTAATGCACAAATTACATAAACATGGGCAGATAATTCTATAAATATATAAATGTTTGCACAACTGCAGTCACAAAAGGGAGAGAAAGTTTCACAATTACAAAAATTCTCTCTTATAAAACACTTTTTTGGTTTAGACAGGGCGTGATTTCAATTCCTCCCCCCCACAAGCTAAATGAGGAAAGTATTCCAATAACTCATCAAGGAATTCATTAAAGCCTTACTCAGAAAATTACTATTGTCAGAACAGCCCTGGGGGCCACCACAGGCTAGAAAACAGAACTAAAAATGCTTTTAAGTTTAATAAAAAAGAAAAAAATCTGACTTGTCAGTGGTTCATCACTCTACCAAATAATACCCCTAAGTAGGAGCAGCTCCACTGAGTATTTTGAGGAAGTTTTGGAATTGCAGGAAGTCAAAGGGGAGAGGCAAAACTGACACCTTGGGTGGAATAAATACTTGAAAACTGGATTAGAGGCAGTTGTTGGAGCTTCCATCCATTACCAGGAGTCAGCCCCCGCTATTTATCTGCAGCTGGACACATCCCCMGGTGTTGAACAAGAGGTATTGGATTGCAGTCCTGCAGGACCACACTGAAGGATTCGACAAAGCAAAGGATCCTCCATGTGCTCCACAGCCAGCATGGCACAAACTCCAGGAACACCAATATTTAAAGGAAAAGTTATCCCAACCCTTGCTGCTGTAGCTGCAAGCTGTCAGAGGGGCTTCCTGGAGAAGGTTTAACTTTAAGTTGCCTCTGTTTTTTGTTTTTTTTTTTTCCTTTCCCTGAAAGCTTTGCCTTTGCAGAAAGGAAAATGCCTTTGTAACACAGAGAAACCTGTGCCAAGTGTGGCAAAGAGCCCAAAATCAACATTGTTTGAGTGCACCTGAGTCAGGCATTTCCAACAGAACACACAAAGGGATAATTACAAAACYCACCAAAGGGCTACTTGAAGTCAGAGAATCCCACAATGGTKTGGGCTGAAGRGACCCTAAAGCTCATCCCACTGCACCCTCTGCMWKGSMRGGRMMMCYTYC
>JACDOX010000286.1:160219-190668 GCA_014549065.1 Cardinalis cardinalis
AGCCAGGGCTCCAACAGAAGGTGTCCCTGCCCATGGTAGCAGAGGGAACTGGATGAGCTTTAAGATGCAGGATTCCTGGAAAGTGCAGACAGTATTTGCTGTGCTCTGCACGAGGCTCAGCTCTCCACGTGGAGCACGGAGCTGTTTGGAGTTGGCTGCCAGTGAAACAGCGCCTCGTTCCTCCCTGGCAAAAAGACAGGAGCTGATCTAATGCTCAGTGCCTTCCTTTTGTCTGGCTTAGGAAAACATCTCAAAATTCTCTCCTGTCATGTTGGAAAAATGTCACATTTTTATTTGCAGCAGGCTCCTGCACTGAGATGAGTCAAACACAATAAAGCTGATATCTGTATTCCTGAGCTTGCTCTGGCTCTGCCCAAACTTCAGCTTACAAACTATTTATGTGGAGTTGTTTGGAAATGGAAAGTTGTGAGTGCTGTTCCTGATTCTGTAATCAAAAGTTGTTTGTGTCAGCCACAGGAACTACTCACCAATGTGTGTTGACAGTGGTTGAAATGGAAATACAGAATCCCTTGTCTGAAAATGAGAAAATCATCCTGCTCATCAGAAGCCTCCACCTGAAAAACATTGATTTACTTGTTTGACAGAGAGAGAAACACTGATAAAACAAACCGTGTTCCAGGCCATTTTCAATGTTCATCATCTATCTGCCTATGAAAATGTACTTTTATCTCTAAAATACACATATTTCTGCAATAAAAGTATTAATATTCTGGACGGGAATCCAATTTTATCTTTAGGCAGCATTTGCCAGGGATTGTTAAATCATATAATGGAAGCTTTGTCTAGACATATTTCTCAGTGGCCAACTAATTTTTTTTTACTTTGCTTGTTTTTAATGTATTTCTCGGAAGAAAAGGTCCTAATAAATTTGTTTACAACCTTTTCTGGAAACTATGTCAGTTTTATAATGTTCAACTCTGGTAATAATTTTTCTAACCCAAGACCCCTATTCTTGGAGTCTGAGTCTTCTCCCAGAGAGCCCTCAGCTGAAAGTTCCCTCAGATTGTTATTAAAAAAGTTATTAGGTTTTGTGGGTTTTTTTGCAAGTGAAACATTATCAAGTGTATTACTTGGAAAGGAGCAAAGCTTTCTTTCAGTGACTGCAGGATGTTTCCATGTGATGATTTTTACTATGAATTATTAACATGAATTGCCTGGGTGTATTTCACAGTGGAAAATCCAAATTATGACCATTTTCAAACCCAGGACAGCCTCAGCACCCAGGCAGGGACCAGGACATGGCTTTAAAGTCTCAGCAGTGGCTGTTGGAACAAAGGACAAGGTATTTCTGTGCAGCAYTTTTAAAGCTGCTGCTTTGTCCTGTCGCCCCTGGCCTTGGTCCAAGCTCCCTGAAATCAATGGAGAGGCTCACGTGGATTTTGGGGGGATTTAGCTCTGGCCCAGCTCTTCAGTGAGCAGGTTTCAGGTTTTGGACCTCTCAATCACAAGCTTTCAAGCAAGCCTGACAAAATGTTCCTGCTTTCCACAGAGCTGCAGGTGCTCTTCCTGAGGCTCATAATGTCGCGTTTGCCTTTGTTCTCAATGCTCGTTATTAATGAAGTATTATTTTCTTCCACTTSCCAGGTGTGCACCTCAATCACCTCAAAGCCATTAAGAAAAGAACTCCAGGATGCTTCTAAAAAGCTGAAGTAGCTGCWTGAAGCTGGATTTTCACCAAAGGCCATGAGTTCATTTAGGACACCTTTCCKTGGTTTGGGTTGTTGGGGGGTTTAAGTTAATTTTTGAATCTTCCCCTGCAGCATTATCCTGTTTGAAATTTAATTCTGTGTAAATCCAGTCTGTTGCATGAGAACTTCTGCATCAGTCAGAGGAGGAGAAGTGAAACTCATTAATTGGGTGAATAAAAGCAGAAGGATTCTTTTCAGGATCTGGAGCTTCCTGCCTCCCACAGCTTTGGGGGATGTTGGAGCTGTCCCTGCCCTGCACACAGCGGGGACAGGGGACACGAGGGGCTCCTTGGAGGCTCCCAAACCTGCCCCAACACTCAGAGGGAAAACGTCGCTTTGCAAGGCTCCAGTCACCCCAGTATTCCCTGCTGGTGCTTGCTGGGGAGGGCAGCAGCTCCAGGAGGGCCCTTGGATTGCTCTGGGTCCATCTGCTGGGACATTTCCAAGGACACTCCATGGATGACATCACCTCTGCTTACAGGAGGGAGTGTGGTTTCCATGGCCACACTTCCATCCCCTCCATCTCCCTGCCTGTGCTGCCACCTTAAACACAAAGGATTCACTTTCCAATTTAGAGAGGTCTGAGCTTGTGCATCTCAAAGCTGTCACACTTTGATTGTTCTTTCAGTGCTTTAAAAACTCAACTTTTAGCTCGACTGCGGAGCGAGAAATATTTCTTCCTTGAACTCTCTGCATTTATACAGCCCTCTGTCTTTAGATTAGACAAGCAGATACAAGAATTGTCTTGTAAAATTGTAGTTTCCCTTTAATAAGCCACTCTGACAGGCAATTATTCATGCAGTCTGCTCGGTGCTAAATGTTTTTTCATGCTGTGCACCCCTGTCTCTTGATTGCAGGAATGCACTCCTGTGAATTATAATTATGAGTAAATATGAACTGGTGTGCAGGAAATGATTTACTAGGCCTTCCATTGCTACATGCTATTCATTCTCCTCTTCTAACAAATAACATGTATTTTTTTTCATTTTGTTGCTTTTTAAGTATTTACTGCAAATTATTTTGGCAGAAGCTGGTGAAACTCTGCATGAAAAAATCTCTTTTGGGGACAAATTGTTTGCTAATGTTTAAATGGCAAGAAGGTGTTAAAGATTGGTGCAGGAATATTAAATATTATACAGACATAACCATGTGGATCCAATTCACCTTGATAATTATCCCATTTTCAGATACTTTCAGACAAGCCACAGGCTTGTCATACTTAATAAACCAGATATTCCCTCATGATTAAAAAAAAGAAGTCTGATCTCACTCTTTGTAGATCTTTGTATATTTGGGGATTAGAGAGTAAAAATCTAAACTCTACAAAAACTCTGTAATAATAACCATTTTGCTCTTTGGCTTCAAATGTGAGCTGTGTGATAGAAATTCAACAGGAAAGCCCAAAAATAGACAGAACATCGTGAGCCTTTCAGGATCTGAAGTTTTCTTCCTCTCCAGGCAAATCCTGTTGACTGGGATATCGTGAATCCTCAGAGAAAACAGTGGAGGTTCTGTAAGGTTCAGAGTTGTATTTAATTTTAGAAATAGTATCACTTACGTGGGTATGTAAAGAACAAATCGTGTCAAGCGAAGATGAGTCCTTTTTTAATTAAATCCTAAATTAGTGGGAGAAGGCGAGGCAGTGCGTGRAAGCATCTAGAATGTACCAAAGCATTCGACACGGCGCGTCTCAAAATTGTGTTTGACAAATGAATCCAAGTGGATTATGCAGAAATGCAATTATGAGCCCTGGTAATTGGCTAAAGAATGTACTGAGGAGTGATGATCAACAGGGGAGTGCAGTGCTGGGCCCAGGCAGGACATTACTGGGGTTTCATCACACCCCAAGGAAGGAGGTTTGTGGTGATGATAATTTAACTTGCTTGTYGGGTTGTGTACCTGGCAGAGCTGAGCGTTCAGGGAGTTGGAGAGATATTCCTTCCTTTGTTCCTGTCGAGCTGAAGGTGTGGTGGGGAGCAGAAATGCACAGGGTGCCTCTGATCACAAATGCACTGCAGCTTTCCCGAGTCAGAACTGTTTCTCTGCCTCTCAGAGAAACATCTGCAGACAGATCTCAGCACCCAGCATCACCTCCAGTGCAAGGCCGTCACCTCTGGGGGCTGTTCCCCCACAGCTCACCTGTGAGGACACAAATGAAACCCTTCCATTTCCCATTTGTGGCAGGGCAGCAGTAACCCACAGATCACAGGGTTTTCTGGCCAGGGATATCCCTGGYGAGTGGATGCTGGGAATTACAGAATCATTTAGGTTGGAAAAGACCTCTGAGGTCATGGAGTCCAACCATTAACCCAGCCCTGCCAAGGCCACCACTGACCCATGGCCCTAATCATGAGGAAAAGGAAATTTCCTTGCTGAAAGGACAAATAAATGAAAGTCCCTGTGTGAGCTGAGCAGCTGCTTTCCCTGTGAGGCACAAATCCGAGTAAAACACAAGCTTGGATCACACATCAAGGAAGCAACAGGCTGGGGTGAGAGGAATAATTGGCCCATTTCCCAAATTCACCTTCTGTGTTTAGTCATGGCCCTGAAAAGGGAGGGCAAATTGCTGCAATTTGGGGTTGTGTCCCTGCTTTCCCTTTATCCTGCTTTGCTTTCYGCAGGTGCAGAGGTGCTGGGTTTGGCTCTGAGAATGCAGCGTATTTAGATGAGCAAGGTGAGGTGTAAAAAACCCCAAGTCAGCTCTCTGGAATATATAAATAGATGGAATTGAAGCAGGAGCTCTTTCTCATTGCTCAGGCAGCGCAGCACAGAAAGCTGGGAATGTTTATCCAAGAGCTCCAGCACTTATAAWGGGGAAAAATAAATACTGCAGCCAGTGTGGGATGTGGATTCTAGGCCCTACATTCTGCTCCAAGTGCTAAATTTGGTCCTTCAGGAGAATTTTATCAGGGAATTCCTTCAGGGGAATTTACCAGGGAGTTCCTTCAGGGGGATTTGTCAGGGAATTCCTTCAGGAGATTGGTCAGCCTTTGTGGGAGCCCCTCTGACGGGAGAGGAAGGGCAGGAGTGTTCTCCCCGTTTCTGTCAGCACAGCTTGGCCATGATGTCCTCACCCACCTAAMACAGCTCCCATGGTGAATATTTAGGCTGTGTTTTCACCCAGTCTCCCTCAGCAATCAGGGAAGGGAGGATAATACAGCTCATTTTTAAACATACAAATAAGTCATGTAGATAGAATGAGAAAACCTCTCTTTTTCTGGGCAGCTGTGCCAATCTGTGGGCAGTTCTTCAAACCTGACAGGATTGTTACCCACCTCAGCCCTGGTTTATTTACAAGTGGTTTATCACCACTGGCACGTCCTAGGTTGGTTTTTCCCTACATTTTTTGTCCTGCCTKCACATCCATTCTGCCATTCTCCCCTTCTGTAGGGCAGGGAGGGACACTGGAGGCCTTCAAGCAGRCTTGACTCCACTGATCAAACTTCAGAAATCAGCAGAAACCTTTTTTATTAAATAAAAAAAACCAAAAACACATATTTTCCCTTAAATATGGTAAATCTTTCCCAGGCTTTTGCTGAGGAAGTTGGGAGCAGATGATCCTCGAGGTCCCCTCCAACCTGGTATTTTCTTCCRCAGTAGTAAACTGGTAGAATGAAGCCTTCCAGCTGAGAATGCTTTCTGTATRTGAAAACAGAGCATTTAACCAGAATATTTCAATCATTCCTATGAATAGATTTCAGGCTGATTTCCAGGCTGATGGAAAAGYTTTAGGATTGTGAAGCTGATTGCCAGGAGTGTAAACCAGCTCCACCTGCCCACAGCTGAGGCTCCCTGGGCTGGGAAACTGCAGAGAGGCCTGAACTGACTCACACAGGTGGACGTTGCCATTCCTGGGATTTAAATGATTTCCCTGCCTCACTATTCCACACTCAGGAGCTTTAATGTTCCTGTATTCTTCATTTTTATTTCTAGATCAAGCAGCCACCAGCACTGAGCACTGCATTGTCACAGTTGTGAGTAATGAGCCTGAAAAGTGGACGCTTGGCTAATTTGCTAAAAATAAGATTTTAGATCTCTATAAAAGCTCCCTCTCATCCCTTTGGGTGATGAAATCAGCCCTGAGATGTTCTCTTGCATCAGTGTCCAGGTGGAGAGGGCTCTGTTTCAACAGACCTCCCAAAATTCACTCTTTAATCCTATTTCATGTGTGCTGGTCTCACAGGGAGAATAGAAAATGTGAAGGGTGGAGTCATAGTCATAAAATAAAGAAAGTAAAAGGCCTTAGCACTGGGACTATGAAAGCACTTTCCAAGCAGTCCTTATTGAAATTAGGGTTTAATCTGGTAAAAATAAAACATACATTTACAAGCATCTCTTTCAATGGAGTGAAAATACTGCAAAAGAAAAAGCTCTGCAGTTTATCCTGTGGGTTACTGTTTGCTTTGATGAGGATTTTGTCAATGACAGAACAAATATTGTAAGCATTTCCTGATTTGTTTTTTTTTTCCCTCTCTGCTTGGGAAAATAACAAAATAAAGAAATAATTCTTTATTTTTTTCCCCTGCCTGTTCTTTCTGATATCACTTTTCAAGCTATTTCTCTTCACTCTTGGTGATAAATGGGGCTTTSCAGGCAGCAGCCATAAAGCTCTCACAGTTTGTTTGTTGCACGTTGCTTATGTGGATTTTAAAAGAACATTTTATTGTAATAAACAGCCATGAAAAATTACATATCCTGATCAGTTGTACTAACAAGTATTTGTGAAATAAATCAGAGAACTCAGCTTTGTGGAGTACTTTCAGAGGAGTCTGTTTGCCCTGCTGTTGTGCAGAGATTTTATTTTTTTTTTTTTAAGTTTTTTTTTAAATTCAGCTTTGGTTTTTTAGCCTTATTTTCTCATACAATTTGAACCCATCTCTGTCTATCCATCATCCATCCCTCTCTCATTCCAATGGCACTAAAAATGGGATTTCTAGATCCGTATTCCTCCAGAATTCCAGGGGATTTCCTTTCCTGCCCTGTGAGGAAAACATTCCTCCCAAACAACTCGACCCTCAAGTCCAGTTCTTTGGAGAAGCCAAACAAGACATGTCCTATCAACACATCCTTTGTAATGAAATTCATCTCCATTTTCCAATTAGGCCTCTCTTTTTTTATCAGTTCCCACACTTAATAATATCTACAATTACGAATAGAAATTGTAGTTAATAGTGTCTATTAACAACTGGCTTTATAAGAATTTATCTCCCATTTAAATATCTGTGGTCATAGTAACAGAAGTAATTGAGGACTAAATGAGTTTGCAGCCTTGAGCATTAGATAAATTGCATTATTTCCTTTTTTTTGTTATTTATGCAGCACCACAAGTTCAGGTGGCCAGCCCTTGGGTGAAGGAGTTTTCCCAAATATCCAACCTGAACCTCTCCTGGTRCCATTGGGGGCCATTTCCTCTTGTCCTGTCCCTTGTTCCCTGGAAGTGAAGGAAGAAAATGGTGGCAAATGGAACCAATTCCTGAAGGTAAATGATAAATTATAAATGATGCATTATAAATTAAATTATAAAATATAAGTTATAAATGATAAATTCTATTGATTGGGTTCTTCCATGCCTCAAATTTCCATACCCATCCTTTCTAATCACCAAAGTCAAGCCTAGAGCAGAGCCATAGGAAATTCCTGCCCGAGCAGGGGAAGGCAGGGCTGCAGTTCCTCTCTTGCACTTTCTCAGTGTTCTGGGGTTTTTTACTCCCCATTTTCTCTTTTCTTTATCTCTGCCTCCCTTTTTGCTTTTCTCCTAACTCATTCCATTTCTTTTTCTCTGTAAGTGCTGAATGTAACCTACATCTTTTTCCATTTTCCAGGGGCRTTCTCTCTTTTCTCCTTTTCCCCATTTATATTTTTCTCTTTGCCTTTTTCTTTTTTTAATTTTTTTTTTGGCAATTTCCATTTTTTCCTCTTTGTAGGAAGATTATATTAAGTGACAAGAATAATGTCAAATAAATGAGATTATGTTAATTAACAGATCTTGTCGCATTTCCATGATTCACAGGAAAAAATATTCACACTGGCTGATTTTTCAATTAAATCATTTGCTCTGTTATCTGCTCAGCATATCTTTATGAATATGCAGAACTGTAATGCAGTTAAATTGTTTCAGGGTCCTTGTTAACCTCAAAAAGCCACAAGGTGCCTACTAGCAAAATAGGGGATTTCTCTTCTGCCTTTTTGGGTCAAAATCACAATTCTTTGTTTTAGCCTTGATGTCTTTTTCAAGGAGGTACAGGGGATTAAATGTTTGAAAAAGCATCTTGATTCTTTCCAAGGATAATAGGCTCATTCTTTTCCCTGTTCAACTTATTTCATCTTAAAAGTATTATTTTCTTTTTTTTTTTTTTTTTTTTTTTTTTTTTTTTTTTTTTTTTTTTTTTTTTTTTTTTTCTCATAATGTCTCTTTGTCCCATGGGGGCTCTCACCAAGAGCAAGAACATCCCAAAAAACGCCTTGCAAAGAATCTGTGGAGAATTAGCTGGAACTTCAAAGGTATCAGAAGTATTAATTCTGAACTGGAAGATTGTTCCTGCCCACGTACAAAGGGAACCTTCTGGGAATAAATTGGAGTTTCCTGAACATTCCTTTCCCATGGCAGGGAAGGAATTTCAAGGTCTGGTTAATGGCAAGCACCAACACCTCTGATCTCACAGCCTGTGACAAAGCCTTGTGGAGCTGCTGCAATTTGAAAATAAAAACCTTTTAGTCATCAGCTGAGAAGCTGGAGTGTCTTGGGCACCTTCCCAGGGGATTCTGTGCTGAAATTGCTCCAATTGGTTCTCGGGTGAGATTTCACTGAAAATAAAATAACAGAGCCTTGTGCCGTGGAGGAGAGAGGAGATCTCTGTCCCCTGGAGGCTCCAATGCAGGATAATTTGGAGGAATTACAAGGGACAAATGAAGTGAGCTGGTGGTTGTTTATTGATGGAAATCAGCCAGGACAGGCATTCCCCCTCTACAGGTTCACCCTTCCAGGGCTTTCCCTTTCAAAAGCTTCTCTGTGTTTGGATTACTCTACTTGGGACCACAGAAAAATTTAAAAATGGAGAATTAAAATATATAAGTTTTTATTATTAAAATATTGCAGCACTGTATGTAATTTATTATTATTATTATTATTATTATTATTATTATTATTATTATTATTACATGTAAGAAATTCTTCCAAGGCTTCATAGTGCACTGCAATAATGATTTTTCTTTTCTACAAGGTTAATGTCCTTTCACACTTACAGCCTTTATATCTTTGTGTGTGTAAAATAAGACAATTTGCTAGTGTGGATTTTTTTTTTTTTTAATAAAAAGTGGTATTTCATGTGTTTGATAAGTCTGATTAGAACAGGAAAAATATGAGTAACAATCTCCAGAATATTTTATTTGGGATTTTCATAGAATTACGGAATAGTTTGGGTTGGAAGGGACCTTAAAGCCCATCCCATCCCACCCCTGCCATGGCAGGGACACCTCCCACTGTCCCAGGGTGCTCCAGCCCCAGTGTCCAGCCTGGCCTTGGGCACTGCCAGGGATCCAGGGCCTGCCCACCCCACAGCAGATCTGGTTATAAAAGCATTAAAATAAAACATTGCCAAGAATATTCCACCCTACACTCAGGAATAGTAATTTTAGGGTTAGATCTTAGATGGTTGAATGTAAYTTGGGGCAGGGGATAGAGCCCAAGGTGACACAGGGCTCCCAGGAGCACAGCCACAGCGTTCCCCTTCTTTCTCCCTGCCCAGGTTGAAGATCCCTTCATCCCCCAGCACCCTGGGCGGGGCAGGGCACTGTGCCCTCACCCTCCCTCTGAGCAGGATCAGGAATTTCCACTTCCCTCAGTCAGTTCTCCTTCTCTGCCAGGGCCAGAGGGGTCTCCCATTGCAGTGCCCCCTTTCACTCTCTGGGATTCAGCTCGTTCTTCCCAAATCTCCACAGCAGAACTGCCCTGCACATCCCAGCCTGAAATTCTAGATTGTTTTTTTTTTAAAAAAAAACCCCGAGTGCTCAAGGAGAGGAGCACAATGTCCCCCATGACAAAATTCAGGTTCAGCAGAGCTCCCCTGTGCCCTGGAGCTCCTCTGAGCATCCATGGATGTCRTGGGTGCTGCTCCTTTTTGTCCCAGGCTCACTCTGTCCAGGTGACTGCTTTGACTTTGTTTCAGCTCCTACTATAATTAGGTTGAACATCTCTGCCTTTTGCTGACTCTCCTCATTTTGTCAGAAAGAAATGTCCCTAATCAATATCCATTATTCTGGGAGATTCATGATTCCTTAATTGCTGACAGGGTTCCTACCCTGCCCCTGCTCTTTGTGGAGCTGAAATCCCAATAATGCTCCTGGAGGTGATGTTTTCACCCCACCCCATTTCCCTTCTGCATGGATGTTTTGATGGGAACCAAAACCCAGTGACTACACTTTTYGAGAGTTGTATATTTAAAAATACAAGTGGAATTGACTTTTTGCCAGAAGTTTTTGATTTTTCTGGGAGTGCTCTTCCCTAAAATGCTCTTGAATTGGCACCCTCAAGGGTTTAAACAAAGGAGATAATTAAACAGATCCTTCAAAGCAGGGACTTACTGGTGTGCAGGAAAATGGTGCTTAAGCACATTCTTTTATTTGAAAACTGTAACTTTTATGCAGAGCTCCTTTTATCTTTTCTCACCCATCTTTGATGCTGGTGCAATTATCGAGGGCTAATAACAGCTGACTCCATTTTGAACTTGAAATGAGAGATCCGTTCCTTGGGTTCCACCTCAGCACTCACATCGTGCCAGCACAATTCCAGAATTTTCTATCCTGAAAAAAATAAAAAYCCTCATGTGGCAGGTCTGGAATGGGAGCATCGGGGCTGCTTCTGATGCCACCAGGCTGTAGGGCCACTGGTGGCTGTCCCCAAAGGTCACCAGGGGTGTCACATGCCACACAACCCCCTTGTGCACCCCTTGGAGGGTTTTACATGGTGAAAGGTTTAAAAATTGCATCAGTTTTCCTGAAGACTCCATTAGGATATTCCCACTACATTCCCCATTTCCAGCAGGAATGAGGGAAAGAGAAAATGGGAAGGAGGGSAGAGAGATGTGTACAAAGTAAAAGTCAATTTGAGTAATCAGCCGTGGGAAATTAACTCTGTCAAATCCTGGCTGCCTCCTTTCTAGGTTCAATTATCTACATTTGGAGTAGGATCTTAAAATTCCTTGTAAATATTTCTTGAGAAGAACTGGTTAATATTACATTGTTTTTTGTGACGTTCTGAGTTATGGAAGGAACAAATGCCCTCATCATCAGGGGAGCCTGTGGGCTTTGGATTCTCWGATTTCCCCTGTCTCCCTCCCACACACTGCAGGTATGACACAGGGTGATGTCACACTTTGCCAGCTTTGTTACTGTTTAGTCAGAATGTTGTTCAAACAAACCCAGATAAAGTTAAAAGATATCTGTAACTCTCAATGTTTGAGCGCTGCTGCTAACAGCTGGGCAAATAAATAAAGATTTGCACTCTTAAATTGTTGTCACTSTAATTATGGAGTTAATTTAAACCTGAACTCAGAGTTGCTTTTAGAGGTTACCAGGAGAGATGCAATTTCTTGGCTCTGTTTGAACAGACTTCAGTGGAGCTGAGGAGCAGCAGTGGGGTCTGGTTTCACTGGTGCCAGTGGGAATCTCCCCCTGAGATTTCCCACAGRTCCATGGAGCAAAAAGCTCTCAGTATCACACAACCAAAATTACACAGAGTCCCAGAATGGTTTGGGTTGGAAGGGACCTTAAAACTCATCCATTCCCACCCCWGCCATGGCAGGGACACCTCCCACTGKCCCAGGTGCTCCAGCCCCAGYGTCCAGCCTGGCCTTGGGCACTGCCAGGGATCCAGGGGYAGCCCCAGCTGCTCTGGGAATTCCATCCCAGCCCTTCACCAGCCTCACAGGGAGGAATTCCCAATTCCCAAYATCCCATCCAGCCCTGCCCTCTGGCAGTTTGAATCCAACAGGGATCTTCCTGATGATTTCTGTGTCACCAAAGGGGACCTSCTCARTGATGGAAACCAGGCTATAAGATAYCATTCCTCACCTTTTGTCAACCTCCAGGGCATAAAAGGAAACAAAAACAGAAATAAAGGCTGCAGGAAGCTGAGTTTGGTTGAATTTCATCATTCCCATGTGATCTGATCAGTGCTGGGGCTGTGGGTTAAAGAACTCAGGGATATTTGGAAAGTGCCCACCGAGAGCTCTCAGACAACACAAGATGCTGTGCGTGGTTAATAACCTATTTTTTCCTTGGATTTTGCACATGTGATCACACAGGAACCTACTACAGAGTCAGAAAACTCTTGGTTTCCTCTACAAGTGGGGAAAAAAAAAAAGGAATTGAGCTGGAAATTAAAACATTAACCAAGAGTTACACTGAAAGAGTGAGAGAAAAGGGGTGAGGAAGGGAGAGGTGGAAGTTTGCAAGAGTTTGAAGCAGCTGTCTTTGAAGTCTTTTATGTTCCACTCATCGTTCCTGCTGCAGCCCATGGGGAATTTGAGGATGGAAGTTCAGAACTCCATGTTCAGAGGAGATGAAAGGCAGAGTCACTCGGTGGGGAGAGCAGATCTCTGGAAGTGCATCCAGCCCCACGGAGCTGCAATTAAATCCCAGGACATGATGTCACTGGTTGAGGGGTAACGTGGCCCTCACTGCTGTGAGAGAGGTAAAATGAATAMTAACTTCTGGAAACAGCCATATCTCACTGAACTTTGCAACGTTTGTGGTGGGGGCTGAAAAATGAGTTACTGGGGATTAATTGGGAGAGTGTGCTGCTATAAATTACAGAGACATGCTCAAGTTCATCAATAAAGGTTTAAAAAAGGCTCTTTAAATTAGCTTTCTCATTGATCAGGAGCAGTTCTGAGARAAGATAGCAAAGGGCTGGAGCAGCTGAAGTCTGTGAGCACAGTCTGGACCTTGAAAAATCTCTGTCTGTCTTTGTAAATGAAGAGGTATTCAGAATATCTCTGGAAAACTGACTCACCTTGATGGATGTCAGCTTCCAGAGAGGCAGAAGTCAGTGACTCAGGAGAAGGAAATGGTAACTCATGCAATTGAGATGTTTTCTTTTCATTTTTGTAAAGATCACAAGATGCAAAATAATGCAAAAGGCTTTAGGATTGCTTTTGTTTGCTGACACACCTTACCTTTAGATTAACAGGGAATAATGGGTGTTTATTCTGCAGCGGTGTCTATGTGAGTGCTTAACACCTGGAAATACACTCCTTNTAATCTGAGCTTTTCCCAGCACTGCAGAACACAAACCCAGGGAGGTTTGTTCTGTTTGGCTTTGAGTGTGTGTTCATTCCTGTTTTATTCCAAAAGGGGCAATTTCCCTTTATTTTCAGGATACTCCAGTTTAATTCCAGGGTGCAGTGTCCATGATTCCAGGCACTCTGGAAGCAGTCTGGTCTCCTGTGGGCTGTGGAGGCTGTTTTGGGATGTTGGTGATTCCTGGAGTGGGCATGGTCACATCTCCAGCCTGAGATCCTTCTGGCTGAGCTGCCCCCAAAATCCCCCACAATTTCTGCTGAGGCTGCTGGTGTGCAATTTAAACACCAGAAAGGCTCAAGYAAACCCCATCAGCTGTTAAACAGATGAAGATAAATAAGCCCAGCAAGCACCAGTGGCCGCACGGTTGGGTTTTTTCCGTCTTCTGAGTCCTGTCATCACATTGGAGTTCCCAGGCAATTCCAAAGGAATCATRTTTAGGATTTATGGAGAATAAGCCTGTAAAGGTTCACAGCTCCCTGCCTGCCTTGAGGTGGCATTACCCAGTGCAAGCAGCAGGGATGAGTCTTCACTCCCTGCTTTGGATTCCTTCTCTCCCCTGCCACTCAGAGCCTTCTCAAACATCATTAATCATGTCACGATAAAAGCTGGCTCTGCACATGTCTCACTGTGCTCACAGCTCCTTCTGGAGCTTGTTCCAGTTAACTTCTCCTGGGTCAAACGATAAAACAAGATGAAAGAGCAGGAGCTGAGGATGCCTCCTCTGAAAGGGCTCTCCTATCTCCCCATGTCCCGCCACCAGTGAGAGCAGGAGATAATTATAACCTCAGAGTGGGGAAATCACTGTCTGCCTCCTCACTGCCACCCTGGGGAGCGTTTAAGCACTGCTTARCCACGGGTTAAGCATTGCTGGCTTTGCAGTAAAGTTTAAGTACAACTTGCTTTGAATAAGTCCAGGGTCTGCTCTCCTGGAAGCGCTTTGAGGGCAACCATCTCCCCAGACACATCGGCTGTTAGGGTGGGCTGGCACCTGAGCTGCCTGCAAAAACTTGTGCAGCACTTGAGTTGCTGAAGAGTTCAATAATTTAAAAGTGGAAAAGACGTACCAAATTATCGAGGTAATTTTCCTGAATATGGGTTTAACTTAATTTTCTGTGTCTGCAGCAAAGCAGTGCCCAACATTTCCCTTGGGAGCCATCCTAATGAATCTCATTGCCAGCGAATTTTCCCTTATATTCAACCTAATTTTTCCCTGTCTTAATTTAATCCCATTACTTCTGCTTATGCTCCCTCTTGCTACACTAAATAATTCAGTGTAAGTAATTAGGTGCAATTAGAGATGCGTCAATTAACGTTCATTGGCATGGCTGCARTGCCATGGGAAGGTCCATGAGACCTGGCTGGCTTTGTGGAGTTCCAGGAACTGCTGGACACGGATCTGGTCCCTTGCAGGCTTCCACCCCCTTCCCACTCCTCTATATTTAGCTGAAGTTGCTGGGCAGAGCAGCTCAGATATTCTTATCAGCTTTTCATTATCCTGGTGACACTGAACACATCCATCCCCCAAGCCAGTCAGTCCCATTTAGGCCAATAATTAGCAAAATTTATCAGGGATATAAAAACACAGACACATCAAATCATCACGAGTTGTAAGAAATGTTGGAGTTCCAGTTAACCCATTGAAGTGTTGASAGAGACTCAGTTCATGTCCTTGGTCCACTGGTGAGTTTGTGCTACCTGGAGAGGGAGTTTTCCCCTGAAAGATTTGGAGTTTCCTTCCCTTAGACTACAGAATATTCCCCTTGTTTCCTGGAACAGTTACTGTGGTTTTGTAGAGATTTGAACTGCKGAACACTCAGCTGGAAAAGATTGACTGTAGCAGTTTGGATAAATATATTTGATGCACAGATGTTCTAAGAACCTATTTTGCATGCTTGCCTGACTCGCTTCCCTTTCCACTTTAAAGAGGGATTCCACCTATTCCATCCATCTGCAGCTCCTCTCCCCTGCCTCTGAGGAAAATAACAATTCCTCACCTGCACATTTACAGAGGCACAGAGTGGTTTGGGTTGGGAGGGCCCTTGAAGCCCATCCAGTGCCACCCCTGCCATGGGCAGGGGCACCTTCTGCGACCCCAGGCTGCTCCAAGCCCCATCCAACACCTTGGACAGCTACAATTAAACTGTCCATGGAAATCCAGCTTGGTGGGTGAGCAGTGCACAGACAGAATCCATCAGTCAGGAATTCAAGACCCTTTTCAGATAAGGGATCCTCGGGATTGCCTCCTGGGCAATCCAAGTTCCCTGATCCCTCCCAGTTTTGGCTGGCACGAAGCTGCTGGAGCCTCCCCAGGAGCAGCACAGGGAAGGGCTGTCCCAGCACTGTCAAGTGGGTGGTWATTTCCTGACGTGGCTTGGTACCAGCCAGGGATGTCAAAGCCTGTCCTGACTCCAGCTGCTGAGCTGGATGTTCCCAGAGAATCTGAGCTTTATCTGCTCCTGGGGGCAATATTGTGCCTCCAGTTCAGCAACAGAACCAATTCTGTAATGCAATTATTCCAYGTAAATTGGCTTATTGTCCTTTAGTAAAACCTAGAGATCTGTGCTTGCCCTTGCTGATATTTCAGCAGAGATCCACAGGAACTTGTTTCAATAAATTAAAATAAAAAATAAATCTTAAAAAAATCCCCAAATATCATGTGTCAACGAATGGGAAACAGCTAATCATTTTGTTTTTTCAATTTAGGAAAAGAAAGCAGCTCCAGCTGGAAGGAAAGGAACCCCAGGGTGATTTTGCCAGGGAGGTTTTTATGTATCTTGTTCTGTATCCTATCACCAACATAACAGGCAGCCTTCCTGRCCTGCAGGGGGAATGAAAAGATGCTTAAACTTAATGCTTTTAAAAATAATTAATCATCTGTTATTGTTATATATGGCCAAGTTCAAGAAACAGTAAATTACTTTTTATCTTTTATCAGTGAAAGCCAAWTTGCAGGCATGGGAATGGATAAATCTAGGTCAGTGGCTGGATTTTCTGTGGTTTCTCTGACATTTGAATAAATTAAAACTACATTTTGAACACTGACTGCATCAATCACTAAGTACTCAAAAATGGAAAGAAATTTAGGGGTTGGTTCCTCAGGAGTTTGCTTCCCGAGTTTCAGTCACAATGTCATAATAAACATATTTTTAATTCTATTATGCTCTCTGCTCTTATTTTAGTTGTGGCTTTTGGGCATGTTAAGGAGATCATTTCTCTGGTAGAATTTATTTTATCTTTTCTTTCCTTCAAGCCAAACTGAGGCTGTTGTTTGTATTTTTCCTGTATCATGGCCCTGCCTCCCTTTGACCTTTGGGATGAGCATCCTTGTCCTGGTCAGTTGGAATTAAGTCATAAATCTATCAAACTTCAGCAGGGTCAAATTCCCTGAAAATCCTCTTTCTGTGCCTGGCACTTTCAATTCTCCATCTTTTCTTCCTCCTGGTTCCTTCCCAGTACAGGTGGTGGTGTCTGGGGCTGTTCAGCAGCACAATTGGTGCTTTTCTTCTTATTTTATGACACTATTGAGCAAAAATCTGTCAGATGAAAGGATTCCTGTGGACCAGGAATCATCCCTAGGCCTGCATCTTAAAAATATAAATTGTTCTTCGTGGTATCAATAAAAGGGTGGAGTGGAAGGCAGAAAAATTTTAGACATTTTTTCCCTTTTGTTTCATCAGCATTGGTTTTATATGTTATCTATTCTATTTCAGATTATATCCTTTGTGAAGTGTTGTGAATATAATCTTTGGTCATTTAAGGCAAGGCATYTGTGAGGCAAGAATAAAAAACAAGGCACAGACAAGGAAAGGCACTGGTGCTCCTGCCTGGACATCCATAAACCTGATAAATCTGACATAAATCCATAAATCTGATATGAGGGAGAATTTCTTCACAGGAAGGGCTGTCAGGCTGGAAGGGGCTTCCCAGGGAAATGATGGATTCCTGGAGGGATTTACAAGCCCTGTGGATGTGGCACCTGGGGACGTGGTTTAGCGGTGGCCTTGGCGATGCTGAGCTCATGGTTGGACTCTGTGATCTTAGAGATCTTTTCCAAACTTAATAACTCCACGATTTTATGAGTGGAAGTGGATTTGGCCCAAATGGGGAAAAAAAAATTAATCTGAATGTTTTCAAAGCACCTTTTTTATCCTTGGCTAAATTGAAGCGAAACAAGAAAGAAACTGAAGTTTCTTTCTCATTTGGAGCTCACAAACTGCATCATTTCAGATGGCAGAGGATTGGTAATTTTAAGACAGATTTCCTGGGAGTCCCTAAGGGCAAACTTTATCCMAGCAAAAGCAGAATGATAGATGAGCTATTTAGGACACCCAGCTCCACATCTGTGGCTAGTTCAGCAAAATAAGATTAAATGAGGAGAAATTCTTTCCTTCTCCTTTGGGTTTGGTTGGACCTCCAGAGACAACGAACTTCCCTGAGGTTTCAGATGGAAATTTGAAATTTGAAAATGTTTTCCAGAAACAATGGGAAACCATTCAGGCTCCCACGTGGGAAAATGGGACATCTGCACCTAAATGTTCCTCGGTGGGACAATGGAGTTTGGTGAGGGGTGGAGCTGGCAGAAGAATTGGAAACTGGAAAGGATGTTGCTGCTTTGGATCCTGTGCTAGAGGGTCTCCAATCCAATCCAATCCAATCCAATCCAATCCAATCCAATCCAATCCAATCCAGTCCAAATCCATTCCAAATCCAAATCCAGTCCAAATCCAAATCCAGTCCAAATCCAAATCTAATCCAAATCCAAACCAAACCAAACCAAACCAAACCAAACCAAACCAAACCAAACCAAACCAAACCAAACCAATCTAAACCAAACCAAGTTGGTTTGTTGAATGTCTTTATCCAAAATTATAAAGCTATAGGATGGCTGGGGTTGGAAGGGACCTTAAAGCTCATCTTAAAGCCATGGCAGGGACACCTCCCACTGTCCCAGGTGCTCCAGCCCCAGTGTCCAGCCTGGCCTTGGGCACTGCCAGGGATCCAGGGGCAGCCCCAGCTGCTCTGGGCACCTGTGCCAGGGCTGCCCACCCTGCCAGGGAACAATTCCCAGTATCCCATCTAAATCTACCCACTGTCAGCTTAAATCCATTCCCTGTGTCCTGTCCCTCCATCCCTTGTCCCCAGCCCCTCTGCAGCTCTCCTGGAGCCCCTTCAGGCCCTGGCAGGGGCTCTGAGCTCTCCCTGGAGCTGCTCCTTTCCCCTGAGCACCCCCAGGTGTCCCAGCCCTTGGAGCATCTCCATGGCCTCCTCTGGGATCTCTCCTGTCCTTCCCATGCTGACACCCAGGGCTGGATTCAGAGCTCCAGCTGGGGYCTCACAAGAGCAGATGCAGTCTGGCAAGCCACCCTTCCCTTCCAGGGAGGAATTCCTTCCTTGCCTGCTGCTGCAAATCCAGAATTTCTCCCAGCCCTGAATTCCTGCTGGCGAGGGGAGAGAGCTGAGCTGCCCCTGAGGGCAGGGCTGAGGGGGCACTGCAGCCCCTGCACACAACCTGCAGCCATTCAATGGATTCCAGGGGAATTTTATATTTCATGAGCTTCTTTTCTGTTCCTCTTTCTCTTCGAGCCCCCAGGAGATGGCAGATGTTTTCAGGTGTCACGTGGAGAGCAATGTGTCTTTTTTTGATTTTTTTTATCGTGAAGATTGCTCCTCCTTGAAGGGATTAAGAGAGGAAAAAAAAATATCTCTATTCTGTTTCTGGGAGTTTTTTTCTTCTTTAAATCCAATGCAATCAGCATTTCTGAAAAGTTTGCAGTCAGTTGTCCTGTGAAAGCCCTTTCAAAGGGATGAACTGGGTGTTTAGAAAGTTTGGATGTCTCCTCTCCTTCAGGGACCCAGCTCATGTGCAATAAAACACCAGGATCAGTGGCAGTGCAAAAGAGTTTTAGATTCTACATTTGTTACATACTGTCTCCATCTAAACCCAAATTCAGAGCAAAACACCTCATGAAATCAAATCCATAGATAGTATTTGCAAAATTAGGTCTAATCTTGAAGTCTGTAACTAAGGAGAGGCATTACAAATAAATTACAAAAGCCACATTGAATTTCTTCTGGCAAAATCCAGCAGCAGCAATGAACCAGGGGAACAATGAGCAGCATCACCCATCAGATCTCTATTTTCCTCTCAATAGAATTAATCTCTTGTGCTATTGAATCTATTGACCTTCTCTGTAATTGTCCCTTCAGCCCCTTTCTGTTGATTTCTTGCTCTCCTTTAACAATARCAACATTTTCTCTCTTTTGCATAGGGGTGGGAAGGTGAAGTTGTTGTGTTTTTTCTGGAAAAACTGTAGAAATTGCAGTGTATTAATTCAGTGCACCTAATACTGAACAAGGGAACATCTGCCATGGGATTTCCATCATGGATTTCTGCCTGGCAGACCTTCTGCACCCTCCCAGCATGAAACTGAGACCTGTCCACAATAATTTGGAACCACTGGGTGTATTAAAAAAAAAAAAAAACGGATTGGCTGTGCATCCCTGATGGGTGAATGTGCTGGAAGTGGAACCTTCTCCCAGCCTGCTCCAGGAGTGGTTGAAAACGGCTCCAAGGCATGGGGATGGGSACCAGTGTTGGAAATGTGGGCTGCTCATGCTTGGTTGCTGCTGTGCTGCCAGCTGGCGAGGCTGGGAGCATCCCTGAATTCCCTTTAAAACATGGGAATTCCATGGGGCTGGGCCAGGGCTCAAAGACTGCAGATGTAAATCCAGGAACTCCAGAGGAAATGCCAAAGTTCTGCCAACTCTCCTCCCTCAGCCAACTTTTATTTTAGCTTGAAACGTAAGAAATAATTTACTTCTTGGAAAATAGGGAGGGCAATTCATAAAACATTCATTTCCCCTTACCTTGGTGATTAAGGTGGCTCTGTTTTTCCTTCCTGCTTCCAGGGAGGGGAACAGGCAGCCCAARCTCTGCTGAATGAAAGATAAATGAGTGATAAAATTGCTGGAGAATCTCTAATGTACGTGCTCAAGCCATCAGGCTTCAGCTCCTATTAAGTGTGAGCAAGGACTGGGACTATTCCTGTGCTTGACTGAYGTCGGAGGCTTTAAAAAATTCATTTTAAAGGACAAAAGCTAAAATAACTTTTAGATCTTTCACTCAATGTAACCAGAAATATTTTGCAGAGTGTCATGGTTTAATAATAATAAAGAAGAGGCAGAGAGAGGGGGGAATAAAGCCCCTGCCAGAGCAGTGATGCCCAAAGAGTTGCTCAGCATCTTTCCCCCAGCAGGGATTGGTGGCTCCCAGTTTCCCCAGTTTATAAACTGGGCTTTGGAAGGTGTGGAACGTCCTGGACTCCAAAACACCAGCGTGCTCCCAGCATTATTCCCTGTATCCCAGCCAAAGGCAGCACRAAGTGGGATGAGGATCACATTCCCTGAACCCAGTGGGAAGGGTCCCCCAAGCCCAGACCTCTCAATTTTGGCTGCACAGAGGGGAAAAAACAAATCGTTATGTCCCTTTGAAATTTCACTCTGCCTTATCCCCTTCAATTGATGCTCAGGAAAATAAAATGGTTGTGGAGGTAGCAAAAAAAGATAATAATGCTTTGAGTGTTTCTCATAAAATGAGATGTATTGGGCTCTGTGAGCTTCTCCTAATGGTTAAAATAGAGAGGCAGCCTGAAGCCCCAGACTAATTTTGCAGACAGGGAACAAAGAAAGAGCTGGAAGGAAGGGAAGATGATGATGGAGCCCTTCCTCAGTCTGTGATGTGCCTTTGCCCATTCCCAAGAAACAAAGGAGAAAAGTCTTGTAAAAATTGTCAGCAATATGAAAGTATATTATCTGGGACACCAAAGAAAAAAGATCATAACTTTTGCTCTGTATCCTCTCTATTCCCCTGGTGTTGAGTGATAGAACCTTAAAATACTCTTTTTCAATTTTTTTTTTCTTTATTACTTGGAAAAGTGGAACGAAGTTACAAATCTGAAGTTTTAGAGAGCTGTGCTTTAAAAGAAACTTCTTCTAATGGTATTTTTGCATGGTGTGCAATATTGTGCTCTCTTCCTGAGCATGTGGAGTAAAGGGATCTGCTGGAATGCTCAGGGAAGTTCCCAAGAGATGAACAGAGTGTGTGTCTATATATATATATATAAATATATATATATATATATATACACTGTAAATACTACTACACACTATTCACTTAGTAGATTTAAAGTATATAAACTACAAACCAAAAAATAGCCTAAAATAAAATCATATTTACTGAATTGAGAGGTGACTGCTGGAAGCAGCAGAATACTGGGAAAATCCAGCACAGGACACTTTTAGAGTGAAACATGAGCACATGAATGAGGTAGCAAATATACAGCTACAACAAATACAAGAACAAACTCAATTTTTGATAGACCTGAATATTACTCAGTTGCCATATTATTAATATAAACAATTACAGGATTTTAAAATTTTTTCCACATTGGGGTGAGTATTCCAGAGCTTCAGACAAAACCCACTACATGGAAGAAGACCTCAAAAAATTTAAATTATTTGTCGAGGACCTGCTATTCATGGAATCCCAGACTGGTTTGGGTTGGAAAGGAGCTTAAAGCCCACCCAGTGCCACCCCTGCCCTGGCAGGGACACCTCCCACTGTCCCAGGTGCTCCCAGCCCCAGTGTCCAGCCTGGCCTTGGGCACTGCCAGGGATCCAGGGGCAGCCCCAGCTGCTCTGGGAATTCCATCCCAGCCCCTGCCCACCCTGCCAGGGAACAATTCCCAATTCCCAATATCCCATCTAAATCTGCTCTCTGTCAGCTGGAAGCCATTCCTCTTGTCCTGTCCCTCTATCCCCTGTCAAGGTCCCTGTCCAATCTTCCCTCATCTCCCTTTTCCCTCCTATTTTACATATTAAGAATATCTGAAAATGCTGGAGCACAAAATCTGACTGGGACAGCAGGGATGGGTTTCCTGCTCAGCGTGAGGATTTGGGGCAGCATTCCAGAGGAAAGATGGGAAACAAGAGCAAGGTAAAGGCTTTGGGGTTTTTGCCATATTGCAGAGGCTCTCAGTGTGGGATGCTGTGGAATTCCCAGGCCTGGAGAGGCCAAGCCAATCCCTGAGCCTGAGGGACAGTGAGGGTGCAATTAAGTGTGAGATTCAATTAGGGGCTTCTGGAAGCATCCCCTCTTCATTTCAGCCACTACTTGTACAACTTCTGCATTAAATCACATTGTATCATTATATACATATACATATATATATATTTATGTAGCTCTTCCTGCTTTCTAAGCCAGAAGAAAAATCCCCACRGGAATAAAAAGTTCCCCAGGATTTTTATTCCTGATGCATTTTTCTTATGCAAACAGCTTCTGGGAAGGGAATGATCTCTGGTAGATTGTTTTTTTYCCCTTACCACATTCATTTAAAAGGGAGAGGATGAGACTTCTTCAAGGCCCAGTCCATCAGTTCCTCACCCATGGCTGTGACAGGTTCTCCTGAGGAAACACACTCATTCCATCATTTCCCATCAAGCCTGACACTTCCAAAGCACATCTCACTGTCACCCATGTTGCCCCAGCACACACTCCACTTCCACCTCCACATTTCCATTTCCACAAAGGAAACATCCTTGTGACAGAAGGAAATTTCCCAGCCCTGCTCCCAGAGCAGCCCATGGGCAGCCCAGGTGCTGCTGGCACTGCCATGTTTAGGAGCAGAGGAACAGCCCAGGGTCTTGTTGAGATCTGGCAGGGAGCCCCTCTCAGAGGAGAGTTTATGAAAGATATATAAGAGAAAAATTAAACCATTAAGTTTTCRTGGAGTGTAGACTTAGGTGTTTAGAATTGTAAATTTTCTCCCCTTTTGCAAAATCCAAAGAACAAGCTTAAAATTGTAAATTATTTGACCTACAAAGCTTTATATCATATATATTTAATCAGGATTAGAGAGATGGTTCTCCACCTCTACTCTGCTCTTGTGAGACCCCACCTGGAGCTGAATCCAGCCCTGGGGTGCTCAGCATGGGGAGGATGTGGGGCTGCTGGAGAGATTCCAGAGGAGGCCATGGAGATGCTCCGGGGCTGGAGCCAGGCAGGGAGAGCTGGGAATGTTCACCTGGAGAGGAGCAGCTCCAGGGAGAGCTCAGAGCCCTCCCAGGCCCTGAAGGGGCTCCAGGAGAGCTGCAGAGGGACTGGGGACAAGGGATGGAGGGACAGGAGCCAGGGAATGGCTCCCAGTGCCAGGGGCAGGGATGGATGGGAKATTGGGAATTGGGAATTGTTCCCTGTGAGGGTGGGGAGGGGCTGGGATGGAATTCCCAGAGCAGCTGTGGCTGCCCCTGGATCCCTGGCAGTGCCCAAGGCCAGGCTGGACACTGGGSTGGGAGCACCTGGGACAGTGGGAGGTGTCCCTGCCATGGCACTGGATGAGTTTTGAGCCCCTTTCCAACCCAGACCACTCCGTGCTCCTCTGGCAGGCACAGACAAGGGGAGAGGTGCAGAGAGCGTTGTCTGCTCCAATGAATTCCACTGAACTCCCAAGCCAAGCTGAGGACCTGAGCTGCAATGGCATAACTCATTTAAAGCTGTCTCCCTGGGCTGCATCCCTGTGTTTCCAGTGGAAAATGGAGTTTCCAGGAGGTGCAGTTGCATTTCTGGACTCTCCATGAGAAGAGCAGTTTGTGGATTACCTTCTCCCTCTGAGAATTAAATACTTCTGCAGTGGGAAACTGGAGAACTGGGATGTAACTCCTTCAAGGCAAAGGAAGATGAGGAAAGAGTGATTTGGGAGTAAATATTTCAGTTTTGGAGCCAGTCCCATGCATGGCTTCATTTCATCATCAATCCAACAAACAATTACCCAACCAACCCCTAAATTACACACCACCAAACCAAGTCACACAACCAACTCCCCAAGCAGCACCACAACAAATCACCTTCTTCCTCCATCKTTTCTGACCCAAAAAAACCAAACGAAAATATGAACTGTAATTACAAACCATTGATGAACAAAACACCAACCCAACATCCTTGTAGCCCATAAGAAGCATGACACTGAGGATGTCAATTTGGCTGTTACACACATCCGAGGACAAAAGATTTAATCCTAACCTTACTGTTAGTTTTTTGCTTTTCTGTGTCCTGCTGAGTGAAGGGATGGGCCCCTCTCTCCCCAAGAACAGCCAGGGAAGGTCTTTTTAATAAGCAAAATCTTTTCCTCAGTGACTCCTCATTAGCACTTTTTATCTTCCACAATAATGCTAATTATGGTGAAAGGAAACCTTTCTCCAAGGGATATGGACACAGACCACAGATTAAGCACACAGAGATCATAAATAAAGCTCATGATCTAAAGGAAGGGTTTTAAGTGTAATTCATCAGCAAGCTTAACATATTGTCTGAGCTCTTTCTCCTTGAGGACATTTAATGGTTTGTGGTTCGTTTAACAAATAGGGACAACCATATTTAAAGAAAAAATGTGAAAAAAGCATACTGGAATTTCAATTATCTTTTTAGTCCAGTCACTAATTTTATATATATATATATATGAATATATATCTGAATCTGTAAATAAATCTTATGAGGAGAAGSTTCTTCCCCCAGAGGGTGGTCAGGCACTGAACAGGCTCCTCAGGGCASTGATCACTGGATGAATCCTCCAACCTCAATAATTCCATGATTCCTTGACTTTTCTCTGCACAGAGAAGGATGAAAATTCCAGGTTGTGTTCTCCTCTGCTGAGACAAACACACTGGACTGTGCCTATAATAAGCACAAGTTCTTGAGCTGAAAAACATCAACCAGCATTTCAGAATCCAGTTAATTATTAAACGACCCATGAAGATTTTGAATGCATGGCTGGCTTTTGTGAGCTTATCTGATAGACTGATTTTCTGTCTTTAATTTCTACAGATAACTCRAATTTCTTCTTTTTTCTCAGAAATACATCCTTGCAGCTGGATGAAAACGTGTGTTTGGATAAGGGGTGCTTTGGTGAGGCACAGCAGAAGAATGAGGGCTCCAGAAATGTTAAAAGGAGGAAAAAAGGATTGCAGATATGTCTGGTTTCAGCACTTAATGAAGGTCAAATTCAACTGTCATTAGAAGTTATTAAGAAAATGCTGTAGGCAAAATAAACAAAAGATTTCCTTGTGGCTGACACMCCAAGGAAAATCAGGTGTGTGATCAGATGGGCCTTACAACCAAACCAGGTTTTACTAAGGTTTAAAAACCCAACACTGCACATTATGCAGACATTTTCCCACTGTCCAAGCCCAATTCCAAGGGATCAGTTCAGTCTGTGGTTTCAGCTTTGGACCTCTGGTGGCTTCCCGTATTTTTGTCATGGCACTCAGAGCAAAGTGATGATCCAGGGAAGATATTCCTCCCTGTGTGGAGCTCCATCCGTGTGCCAGGATCCCAAAAAGCTGCTGCTGTCCCTGCGTGTGCCATGTGCTGCCCCTGGTGGGGCAGAGCTCTGGGCCAAAAACCGCGGAATTAAACGCGCGTTAATTTTTCATTTCYGTAACGAGCTTTGAGAATTCTGCGCAGAGCATAAAGGAAACGTTTCCAAAACAGAAGTGATTCCATGGCAGGCCTGGCTGGGGACTGATTGCCRCTCTGGCAGAGGAGCAGCAGCCCCTGAGCACAGAATCTCTCAGTGCTGCTGCCACAGCCCCCAGCGCTGCCCCCGCTCAGCAGCTCCGGCACAGCGACCCTCACCAGGGCAGCTGAGGAATGGAATCTCTAATAAATGGGACAACTGCATTGCAAACAAACCCATCTGGGACACTTAAAAGGGAGGYTAAGCCCTGGGATTGATTGTCCAGAAAAGGAATTCTTTCACAGAATTCACAGAATCACTGGGCTGGAAGAGACCTTCAAGATCATCGAGCCCAGCCCCAACCCCTCAACTCAACCCTGGCACCCAGTGCCACATCCAGGCTTTGTTAAACACACCCAGGCATGGGGACTCCACCACCTCCCTGGGCAGCCATTCCAGAACTTTATCACTCTATTTTTCCTCATATCCAACCTGTATTTCCCTTGATGCTGTGTGTTCTGGTTGTGTCAGTGCTGCTGGAGAAGGAGCCCAGCCCCAGCTGAGCACAGGCACCTGTCAGGAGCTGTGAGAGTGATAAGGGCAGCCCTGAGTCTCCTTTTCTCCAGGCTGAGCACCCCCAGCTCCCTCAGGGGCTCCTCTCAGGGTTTGTGTTCCCAGCCCCTCTGGATGTGCTCAGTGYCCCAAGGTCCTTCCCAARCTGAGGGMCCAGAACSTTTAATTTAGAATTTCTTTAGTAACTGGAGCTGAATTTCCTTAGTAACTGGCAAGTAGGGGATAAAGTGAGCCCAGCTCCCAAGGTGAAATGAGAACTGGCATGKGGTCAGAGTTACAGCATTCTTCTCCTCCTATTGTGGGGGGCTCACAGTCAAACACCACTCCAAGCCCTGCTGAAATCAGARAGTGCATTCCCAATAAAAATGAGTGTGCTCCAAAGTCACTGCTGGGAGCCTCAGCACTAGTCAGGTATTTTAWGTGCTTGTTTTGATGCAAGGAATATTTTTAAAGGAGGTTATGGGAATGAAATACTCCTGGAGAGGAAGATGGGTTATTTTTTATCATAGCCACTTTCAAAAAAATCAATTTCTGAGAAAGTGCATTATGCTTAAGGAAACTGGTACAAACAGGATGGAGATGTATAAAAAATGCTCTCCTCTCTTTGGTACAATACTCTGACTTTACTCATCCCCAGCAGATCAATAGGTAACTTTGGTCCTCATCCTTTTACCCATCAGTTGTTATTATCCTCTGATTCAGGTCTTAAAGATTGAATATTTAGGGAAACATACAGTTAAGTTTATATAGATATAAATGTATATAACTGTGTTCATACTATAAAGTATAAATATATATGAGTATTTGAGTATAAGAACCGAGTTCAAAGATGTGTGAAGAAGAATTTGAAGTTAATTACAGAGGTTCATAATAGCTGTGGCTGCCCCTGGGTCCCTGGAAGTGCCCAAGGATGGGGCTTGGAGCAGCCTGGGATGGTGAAAAGTGTCCCTGGGTGGGCTTTAAGGTTCCTTCCCACCCCAAGCATTCCATGATTCTGTGATTTCATTACCATAACCCCCACCCTTGGCTGTAAAATTCTCTCAAAGCAAMGTAAAAATTCTCCTTTGGACAATAAAAGTAGGAATTTGTAACAGAGGAAACAAAATTCTTGTTTCCTCTGTTGATTTTTGACTCTAGAATTTACCAGTCCAAAAAAGTGATTTTACATTTGTGCTTCAAGGCACCCTCATTCTCCTCAAGCGAATAGTTATAAAGGGAACAGAGCTCCACCAGGTTCCTGAGCCTTAATCTGCTTTTCCCCCTGCTTTTTTAATTAAAATGGTCATTTTAATGCTCTTCAAACACTCATCTTCCTTTTGATTGGCCATTGACCCTAATGCCTAAATCCATACCTGCTTTGCTGAGCTATATCTTGCTGTATATTGATAAATCCATATTTTTATGATCCGTTATCCAAAAGAAAACAAAATTTAATGTGATGCAAGAGTTGATGTTAGAGTTTATTTCTGTATAAATAGCAGTGGAGCTCAGGACAATGCTCTCACCTCACCTGTGTGCTCTGATTTCACAGCTGGGCACACACACCATTCCGATGGGCTCTGGGCTTGGGTTTGCTTCACAAGGAGATGTTCTCCACCAMAGGAAAGACCAGAGAGGTCCCATTCCAAACGTCCTGGGGATGTCTGGGGCTGACAATCACCCTTGTGCGGCCCAGAGAAGGATGGAGCCTCCTCAGAGGCGGAGCAGGAGGATCTGAGAATGGTGGGGCTCTGTCTTCTCCCCTTCGGTGCTGCAATGTCTCACTGGCTCGAGCCCCACTCTTGGCAAGGAGCAGTTTGTACACCACATTTCTGGTACGTTTGTGCACATTGTAAACACACTCAGAGCAGCAGCTTGCAAAATCAAATCCATGAGTGGTAATAAAGAGTTCCTTCTCCTCTCTGAACCAAAAATTTGATTAGAATAACCAAAAATATAGTGGGTTTGTGGGTTATTCATAACTCATTAACAGCAAATAAATAATTTCATTGCTCCTATGTGGAGGGCTGTGGCCTTTCTGGGATTCAATGAGATGCTTGGATGGGACAACAAGGAGGATATTTTGTGGCTGGGCAGCCCCAACACCCAACTTGGCTGCTCCCAAACCCAAACCCAGCTCCATTATGACCTAATTTCAATTCAGGGCGAACAAAAGCCCCCGAGGGGCAGCTGGAAGGGAATTTCTTGTTTCCCCAGGGAGCACAAGAGGAGCTGTGATGCCAGCCCCACTTTGCCTGTCCCCCTGTGCACAGCTGGCTCCTCCCTGGGGACAGAGCTGCCTCTGTCCCAGAGGGAAAACACTGACCCATTTCAGCACTCTGGCACGGGGAGAATGCTCGGAATTGTCCTGGGAAGAGAAAACTTTCCCAGAGATTCTCAACAGCATTTCAGGGTTTTYCCAACCTCCCCCTCTCCCAAGGATTTTAGTGACTTAGGAAGCCTTTCAAGGAAAATCCTTGGGAGACATGCAGAAGGAAAGTGTTTTCAGACAAAAGGGTGGAAGAAAAACTCCTAAATCCAATAATTGCTGAGTTCACTCAAAGCTTAACATGAGAGCAGTGAGAGCAAAACTCTTCTCTCTTTGTTTCAGAGCACTGAGTGCTTTTAACATTTAGGGCTGATCCTCTCCAGAGGATAAAATCTCCCCAATTTCTGTTCAAAATTCTAAAAGCACTAGAAGTTTTAAAAGATTTTGGTGCTATAATAGACAAACAGAAGCAGGAAAAAGAGGAAGTGACTGTGATTTTATGATAATTATATATGAAAAATAGGAAGTGACRGTGATTTTATGATAATTATATATGAAAAATAGGAAGTGACGGTGATTTTATGATAATTGCATACAAGAACCAGGAAGTGGCTGTGATTTTCTGGCAATCATACACACTGGGACTGTTCACAAGGTATTCAATGACAAGGAGCCATTACTGTTGCTCAGGGAATSCTTCAGGATTCCAGTCCTGGAGAATTCAACAACCCAAGGAGGAATTAGTTCGTGCTCCTCCATGGAWATTATGATCTCTCCCTTTTCTCTGTCTCTCAGCCTTCAACAYCCACCTTGAACCCCACAGTGTCAAAAAGTGCTGATCCACATCAATGTTCTTGGCAAAAACAAGGAATTGTTGTTTCCCAGCAGGTTTGGGGAGGCTTGATGAACTTTTGGCTGATGCAGCAATTAAATAATTTTAAATAAAATTCAAACTGTACAAACCATGTATCTGACTATGCCCACGATGTATCTAGAAGTAAAAAAATGCACATTATCAGCATTTCAAAAGAAACTAAATTATCAGTTCATTAATCCAGGGTAATCCTGAGGTTTAAGCACRGAAATGCTGCATCTCCTGCAGTGGAAGATCTTTCATGACAGTGAATGTTACTCTGATAAAACAGATTAAAAAATCATCCTTAAAATASGTTAAGAATTCAGTGGCATAAATATCTGGCATGGAGCACCTGTAGCTATTTTACTTTTTAAAAATAATTCATCATTGAAATGCTTAAATGCATTTTAAATACTGCRAGTTCCACTGCATTGCAAGAGAACAAGACCAGGTTAATCCCTGAGCACTGGGGCTAAAATATATGGATTTTACCCTAAAAGGTAACTCAGAATGCTCCTCTTTCACAGGGAGAGTTAGGGGCTTGGAAGTCCAAATATTTTCTTGTCCAGGGCAGGTGTTGAGGAGCACAAAATAAAGCAGTGGTTGATGGGCACCCCACATCACCTGGCTGCTGGTGCATCCAGAAAATGCCTGGAAACACCACCCACAATCCAGAACAGGATTAGAACAGAACAAAATCCTGGTTTCACAGCTGCCAGGGAAAGCCTCTCCATCAGCACCGAGGGGAAAGGGTCACATGGAGCTGCTGGAAAATCCAGGGTGCAAAAAGCAGCAGGGTCAGAGCATGATCAGCTCCCAAGGGGCAGGAAAAGCCTTTGTGKTCTCCCTGGACACTCTTTTGAAATAAATCAGGACTCCAGCCTCAGCTCAGGAACAGCCCACATCACTCCTGACAGACCCAGCACAGGGCCATTACCAAAATCACCTTTCTAAATTAAATTTCTTGACAGAAGGAACAGATTTCCTTGGGTAGACAAATGGTCCAGCCCCAAACCCACTGCACTCCAGGTGACCCTCTCTCCTCCACTGTGTCCCACGAGTGGTTCTGGCACTGGAATCCCAAATTTTAACACTACCAACTTGCTGATATTATGGAACAGAATGAATGCATTTCTCCATTCATATGACTTGTTGCTGCTAAGTTATATTCTATAATTATATTAAATGTTATATTTTATTTCATGTTACATTTTCTGTTCTATTATATTTTATAATAAATATATTTTATGGGG